>QJPP01002175.1:0-403077 GCA_003996215.1 Jaltomata sinuosa | reverse complement strand
GGCATGCTCAGAGACATGAATCAAACTCAACTAATCATATCAAATCTCAAATCAGAAAACTAACAGCCTAGCAGTAACCAATCTCATACTTATCCATAATAGAGAACAATTCCGTAAGTAAATAGCAAAAAGTCTACCTACAGTCCCCCGGCCGCCCATACAACCGAGGAACACAAACAAGTGAAAACAAACCCTCCGGCATCCCATACTACCGGAGCGTACAATCAACAAACAAAAAACAAGGGTGGAGCCTCAAACAATGAATGATATGATGCATGAAGGTCTCAAGTGAAATGGTATCTCTGTATGTACCTCCTCCGGTGCCGATCCGGCCCAGCAGGTAGGTTCTATGGAAGGACACTGCCCGTATACCTCTACTCCACCGTATACCCTTCCTCCAGCACATGCAGCCCGTAGCCCCTGGCCCGGATGGCAAGGTCCATGGAGGTCCCTGACCCCATACTAAAACTCAGTATCAAAACATGTCGTCCGAAAACAAGTTCGGTATCAAGATAGAGACCCAGTCTCGAATATCCATGCCCAGACCCTGTCCAGGACTAAAGTAGTAGGAAAATATCTCAAATAACCCCTCCAAGGGTGCCCGAGCATAACCGGGTCTAAACAGTAGAAAGTCATCTCAGGTGCTCGGTCTGACCAAGGCTAAAAATCATCTCAAGTAGCAAGAAAACTCAACTAGCATCCCGGCCCTGCCGAGTCTAGCGTTAATTGTAAATCTGGTGATTTAAATCATAATTTTACTTTCTTTTACCCAAGAATATTCACAAGTTAAATCAAACCATTTCCAAATTATTTCTATCAAAAAGGGCCCCCCGGGCCATGCAAGGTTTAGAAAATAGTGTCCGTAGGCCCGAAGCCCAAACCATAGTAAAACATGTATAAAACCTTTTTATATGCATGGAAATGGTATGATCAAACACAATAGCTGCCCAACAGCTTACAATCAACCTATCGACCCTGCACAGGCCCACAGCTACTCAGCAAGCATAACCAGCCTAGAAGGATAATTCTATGCCCGGGACTCGCGGTCCCAAAATCCCACCTTCTATGTTCTAGAGTCAACAAGGCCTCACAGGACCACAAGGGTAAATAAAATATATCGGCAAATACTACAAGCAACGGAGGAACAAAAGTAGGCGGACATGAATAAAGCGGTCGAGGTCTGTGGTACCAACCTAATAAACCAACCCAAGGATGTACATTAATACAATTTTATCCTATATATGCGGAGTCTAGGGAAAATAAACCGTAACCTACCTGTCGTCCGATGATAAGCTGCGAGAACGACGATGTCCATGCTCGAACCGCTCCGAAAAACTCCGAAATGAAATCAAACTCGAAATTAGGCTTGAATAACTTGACGTAGATAATCGATTTCCTTTTCGGTTATCCAATGAATTATCAAGATCTTGCTTATTGGATTCAACTTTTAATGTGACAAGAGAATGATACACTGAGGCTGTTTTGCACAAAAGTTACTTCCCAAAGAAGTATTATGCAAGTGGCAGCAATTGACATTCAAATTGGTTCCAATCACTTAAGTTTTAACATTGAAAATTGTTCAAATCATTTAAGTGAATAGGCACACTTGGCAGCCTACCAAGTGTGAACTATTGTGTGTCCCTCCCCTCCACTTCCACGTGGAAGTGGGGTTGTTTAACACCCCATCACCTACCCCGTTATATAAATATTTGGGTATTGCATAAATTCGTGGTATAATAAATATAACTTTTTAAATATACCATAATTCATAGAAAATTATTTCAAATAAAACCTACTATATTGTAATAATAAATTTCAACATAACTAAATTTACTATCTCCGTTAAAATATTACAATGTATAAAAACCTTATAAATAAATACATATACAATTATATCGTAACAAAAATATTTTCCATAAACCTTTAAAATATTTTGAAAAGGTAATAATAATATAATTTTCTACCACATTCAACTTTTAAATTAAATATTTTCAAGTACGCACGATTTAGATACTAAAGAACTCTCTTGGAATCCTCCCTTGTGTTTTCTCACTGTTTCGGAACTGAAAAGGCATTTTAAAACGTGAAGTTGAGGCTCAAATCGAGTTTAACCCGACCCGGTTCGCGACCCTGTTCGCAACTCATTTTCTGCCAGACAGTCCGCGGTAAAATAGTCATAACTTTTTACTCCGCGATCAGTTGGACGTGAGGTTTTATGCGTTGGAAACTAGACTCGTAGAACTTCGATTTGGTATTTCGGGGGACTTCTAACTCTTTATATATTGGGAGAAAAGCCCAGAGACATTTTACCCAAAGTTCAGAAAGTTTATTAAAGGAACTTACGATCAAACAAATGGACCCGGCACCGAAAATACCGGTCCTGACAATCCTTAAGTGACTTGGGGCCGCTACAAACAAGCTCTAACGGTTCAAGGAAAAACGTATACGTGGAGATAATCGGAAGGGTCATTACATCATCCACTACTAAAAGGGATTTTCGTCCTCGAAAGTCAAAGTCAAGGGGGTACCTGAAGGCTCAAACAGCTGCGGATACTGAGCCCGCATATCTCTCTCAGTCTCCCAGGTAGCCTCCTCGACTGGACGGTGCCTCCACTGAACCTTAACAATCGGGATCTCTCGAGACCTCAATCTCCTGACATCTCTGGCCATAATAGCTGTCGGCTCCTCAACAAAGGCTAAACCCTCACCCAACTGAACTGAATCCCACTGCAACACATGAGACTCATCTGGGACATACCGACGCAACATCAAAACATGAAATACAGGATGTATAGCTGAAAACATCGGAGGCAAGGCTAGCTGATAGGCAACGCTACCAACCCTCTGAAGAATCTCAAACGGCCCAATATACCTGGTGCTAAGCTTGCCCCGCCTACCAAATCTCATCATGCCCTTCATGGGTGATACACGGAGAAACACCAAGTCACCGACACTAAACTCCAAGGCACGAAGCCTACGATCAGCATAACTCTTCTGCCTGCTCTGAGCTGCCCGAAGTCTGTTCTGAATCACTCGGACTCGGTCTAAGGAATCTCGAAGAAAATTTGTGCTCTGTGGCCCAGCAATAAAACCATCAAACCAACCTACCGGTGATCTGCAACGCCTGCCATACAAAGCCTCAAATGGTGCCATGCCGATACTCGAATGGAAGTTGTTATTATAAGCAAACTCTGCCAAGGGAACAAACTGATCCCAAGAACCTCCAAAGTCAAGAATACAGGCTCGAAGCATGTCCTCTAAAATCTGAATGGTCCTCTCAGACTGGACATCTGTCTGAGGGTGGAAAGCGGTACTAAGATGAACCTTTGTACCCAAATCTCGCTGAATAGCCCTACAGAACTGAGATGTGAACTGAGTGCCACGGTCTGAAATAATAGAAGTTGGGACCCCGTGCAACCGAACAATCTCACGAAGGTAGATCTGAGCTAACCTCTCTGCGCCATAAGAAGTCTGAACTGGCAAGAAATGTGATGACTTAGTTAGCCTATCAACAATCACCCATATGGAATCAAACCCATGAGAAGTACGAGGCAAACCAACAACAAAGTCCATAGTAATCCCTTCCCACTTCCATTCAGGAATGGGAAGTCGCTGCATCAAACCACCAGGTCTCATGTGCTCGAACTTAACCTGCTGACAGTTCAAGCACCGAGATACGAAATCCGCTATATCCCGCTTCATACCACTCCACCAGTAAAGCTGTGTCAAGTCCCTATACATCTTTGTTGTGCTAGGGTGAATGGAGTATCTAGTACAATGTGCCTCATGAAGTATCAACTGAATCAAATCACTAATCCTCGGAACACAAAGGCGACTATCAAACCTCAGAACCCCATCTGAATCTAGAGTAACCCGACTGGTTTCACCCTGAACAACCCGATCACGAAGGTCACACAACTGCTGATCCTCAAACTGACTGCTCTAAATCTGATCAATCAAAGTAGAACGAACCTCGACACTAGCGAGAACTCTGCTAGGATCCGACAAGTCAAGCCTAACCAGACGGTTAGCCAAGGACTGGATGTCCAAGGCCAATGGTCGCTCTGAAACTGAAAGAGAAGTTATGCTACCCATACTCACTGCCTTTCGGCTCAAGGCATCTGCTACCACGTTTGCCTTGCCCGGATGATACAAAATAGTGAAGTCATAGTCCTTCAGTAACTCGACCCATCTCCTCTGCCTCGAGTTCAACTCTCGCTGACTCGTGATATACTGAAGACTACGGTGATCGGTGAAGATCTCACAGTGAACTCCATATAGGTAATGCCTCCAGATCTTGAGCGCAAAAACTACCGCCGCCAAACTCTAAGTCATGAATGGTGGGTAGTTGCCGCTTCGCTGAAACTTTAGCTACCTCGACGCATATGCTATTACTCGACCTTGCTGCCTCAACACACAACCAAGACCAACCCCAGAAGCACCACAATACACGGAGAAGCTCTGACCCTCAACCGGCAAAGTCAAAACTGGAGCTGAAGTCAATAAGGCCTTAAGCCTCTGGAAGCTATCCTCACACTGATCCGACCACTGAAATGGGACATCCTTCCTAGTCAGCATAGTAAAGGGTGCTGCTATGGAAGAAAATCCCTCAACGAACCGTCTGTAGTAACCTGCTAACCCAATAAAGCTGCGGACCTCAGTAGCAGTAGTAAGTCTAGGCCAATCACGAACCACAGAATTCTTTCCCGGGTCAACCCTAATCCCATCCTTAGACACCACGTGCCCTAGGAATGCAACTGACTCAAGCCAAAACTCACACTTTGAGAACTTGGCATAAAGCCGAAGATCTCTCAAAGCCTGGAGTATAACCCTCAAGTGCTGCTCATGCTCATCTCTACTACGCGAGTATACTAAGATGTCGTCTATAAAAACTATCACAAATGAGTCCAAATACAGGCCAAGAACCATGTGCATCAAGTTCATAAAGGCTGCGGGGGCATTTGTCAACCCAAAAGACATCACCAGGAACTCATAATGGCCATAACGTGTCCTGAATGCTGTCTTAGGGATGTCCTTCTCCCTAATCCTCAACTGATGGTAGCCAGACCTCAAATCAATCTTCGAAAACACGACTAAACCCTGAAGCTGGTCGAACAAATCATCAATCCTCGGCATCGGATACCTATTCTTCACTGTCACCCTATTCAGCTACCGATAATCAATACACATGTGCATCAACCCATCCTTCTTCTTCACGAAGAGAACAGGAGAACCCCACGGTGACACACTAGGTCTAATAAACCCCTTAGCTAATAGATCCTGGAGCTTCTCCTTAAGCTCCCTCAACTCAGCAGGAGTCATACGGTAAGGAGAAATAGAAATGGGCCTAGTGCCCGACTCTAGCTCAATAGCAAAATCAATATCTCTCTCAGGTGGAAGGCCTGGCAGGTCAGTAGGAAACACATCGAGGAAGTCTCTAACCACAGGAACAGACTCAGGAGAAGTAGGGTCAGCACTAACATCTCGGACATATGATAGATAAGCTAAACACCCACGGGAGATCAACTTCCTAGCTCGAAGACAAGAGATGATCCCAGATGGTGCATGGCTAACCGAACCCTGCCACACAATCGGGGATACACCAGGCACAACTATGGTAATGGTCTTGGCATAACAATCCAAAACCACACGGTGAGGGGATAACCAGTCCATGCCCAGTATCACATCAAAATCTAGCATATCAAGAATCATCAAATCACCCCAAGTCTCTGAATCACCAACAGATAACATACAGGATCTCACAATCCGATCCACTACTAAAGAATCTCCTACTGGGGTCGAAACAGAAACAGGAACAGATAATGGCTCACTAGCCAACCCCAAACAAGGCACAAAGTAGGCAGATACATATGAACAAGTGGATCCAGGATCAAATAAAGCCATAGCAGACTGATGGCACACAGAAATCGTACTTGTAATCACAGCATCTGAGGCCTCTGCCTCTGGTCTCCTAGGGACCGCGTAAAACTAACGACGACCTCCACCTGCCCGACCGCCATCCCGACCACCTGCTCTACCGCGCGGAGCACTACCTCTACTCTGACGACCACCCCCTCTAGCCGGAGGCTGAACTGCTCGTAAAGGCTCGGCCAACTGAACTGTACCCTGCTGAGGGCAATCTCTAGCAAAATGACCAATCGCACCACAAGTAAAACAAGCCCCTGATGGCCTACTCGGTTGAGATAAACCAGCAGATCCCGCATAACCACCACGACCTGATGCCCCAAAAACTGTACCCCTTGAAGACTGGACGCCATAGCCCTGATGGCTTCTCTGACCCTGCTCGAACTGGGAACTATCGAAAGTCTGAAGGGAAGCCTGAACCAGTCGGCTGGACTGACCCTGGTACTGCTGTGGCTGATAACCCTGGCTCCACTGGCCAGGACCTCTACCACCATATCTGGAACCACTATAGACACCCTGATGTCGAGGCCTCTTATCTCTGGACCCCTAATCATGTCGCTGTAAGTCCTCCACAGTGTGGGCATAGTTTACAATAGCCTGGAATGACCGACCACTGGCAATCAATATCTCAGCTGGCTTCCTGATCTCTTGCCTTAAACCCCATACAAATCTGCGAATCCTATCTGCCTCAGTAGGAATGATCATAGCTCCGAACGGTGCTAGCTGATGAAAGCGGGTCTCATACTCCGAGATAGTCGTAGACCCCTGCACAAGGTGAGTAAACTACTCCCTGTGACGCTCCCGATCACTCTGGGGTAGGAACTTGGCCATAAAGGCCTCATAAAACTCAGACCAGGTCAAAGAAGGTGACAATGGTGGTCTACAAGCAACCTGGGCCCTCCACCATAACTTCGCTGGTCCCTCCAACTGATAGGTAGTATAACCAACCCCGTGAGTCTCAAACAAACCCAAATGATGCAACATCTCCTCACAGGTAGTAATAAAGTCATGTGGATCCTATCCAGAAGTACCAGCAAACCTCGGAGGTGCTAACCTCAAAAACCTACCCAACGCCTTCTGCTCTATCTCTGTCATAACTGGGCGAGGAGAAAGAGGCTGTGCAACAGATGGAACCGGAATGAAATCCACACGGGGAGCCATAGTAGCAGGCTGTGCTCCTCAGCTCTGTGCACCCAGGTCTGCCCCCTGAGCGGATGTCTGCGCTACCTCAGAAGGCCACTCTCCAATCACACCCAAAAGCTGTAATAGTAATCCCCGAATATCTGGAGACTGAGCTGCGGCTGGAGCTGGCACAGAAGTGGGCACTGGAGCTGGTACTGGAGCTAGCACTGGGGCTGGTGGTACCTGGGCTGCCCCCTGATCCACATGCTGCTCGGGATCTATCTCCACTCTAGAAGCTCTAGCAGGTGCCACTGATCGAGGGCGTCCTCGACCCTTAGCTGGAGTGGGAGGCTCATCCCTGCGTGATGCCGATGATCTCATATGAACCATCTGTGGAAGAAAGAAGTAGAATAAATGAGATCTCCAGAAACTTCAAGGGTTCTACGCACGACATAGAGGCAACGAAAGAGTCAAATTCCTAAAATGTCACTGTAGCCTCCCAAAGATTGAGTACGGACGTCTCCGCCCTGATCCGCAGGACTCTACTAGACATTGGCTCTTATACCGATAACACCGGTGAACCTAAAGCTCTGATACCAACTAATAACCCAAAGAAGAGGAATTACACAGTGGACGTGGTAGTTGGTGTTTTATGTGTAGGCTTGCGGGAGAAGATGTAAGTCATCCCTCTTTCATTGTTTTGTGGTAACATCTTTGTGATAGATTGTTGCATTGGTTCGGAGTACAGAGAGTAATGCCAAGCACAGTAGAGGGGAGTTGTACAAATGGGCTTTTAGAAAAGAGAAAACCTAGGGAATGGGATTGAATGTTTCCCCTTCAGCTCTTGTTTGGGTGATTTTGAAAGGGAGGAATAGGAGAGCGTTTAAAGGGGTTGAAATTGTAAACTTGAGGTATATACTCATGTTTTAAGTTTCTGTTGGTGCACCCACGAGTTCCTATCGTATAGATGATAGGGTGATTTTTGTAGAGAATCATGTTTTGATGTAGGTTACGGTTTATTTTTCCCTAGACTCCGCATATATAGGATAAAATTGTATTAATGGGCCTCCTTGGGTTGGTTTATTAGGTTGGTACCACAGACCTCGATCGCTTTATTCATGTCCGCCTACTTTTGTTCCTCCATTGCTTGTAGTATTTGCCGATATATTTTATTTACCCTTGTGGTCCTGTGAGGCCTTGTTGACTCTGAAACATAGAAGGTGGGATTTTGGGAATGTCCGCGAGTCCCGGGTATAAAATTATCCTTCTAGGCTGGTTATGCTTGCTGAGTAGCTGTGGGCCTGTGCAGGGTCGATAGGTTGATTGTGAGCTGCTGGGCAGCTATTGTGTTTGATCATACCATTTTCATGCATATAAAATGGTTTTATACATGTTTTACTACGGTTTGGGCTTCGGGCCTACGGACACTATTTTCTAAACCTTGCATGGCCCGGGGGGGCCGTTTTGATGGAAATAATTTGGAAATGGTTTGATTTAACTTGTGAATATTCTTGGGTAAAAGAAAGTAAAATTATGATTTAAATCACCAGTTTTACGATTAACGCTAGACTCGGCAGGGCCGGGATGCTAGTTGAGTTTTCTTGCTACTTGAGATGATTTTTAGCCTCGGTCGGACCGAGCACCTGAGATGACTTTCTACTGTTTAGACCCGGTTATGCCCGGGCACCCTTGGAGGGGTTTGTGAGATATTTTCCTACTACTTTAGTCCTGGACAGGGTCTGGGCATGCATATTAGAGACTGGGTCTCTATCTTGATCTCGGACTTGCTTCCGGATGACATGTGTTGATACTGAGTTTTAGTATGGGGTCTGGGACCTCCATGGACCTTTCCATCCGGGCCAGGGGCTACGGGCTGCGTGTGCCAGAGGAAGGGTATACGGTGGAGTAGAGGTATACGGGCAGTGTCCTTCCATGGAACCTACCTGCTGGGCCGGATCGGCACCGGAGAAGGTACATACAGAGATACCATTTCACTTGAGATCTTCATGCATCATATCATTCATTGTTTGAGGTTCCACCCCTGTTTATTGTTTGTTGATTGTACGCTCTGGTAGTATGGGATGCCGGAGGGTTTGTTTTCACTTGTTTGTGTTCCTCGGTTGTATGGGCGGCCGGGGGACTGTAGGTAGACTTTTGCTATTCACTTACAGAATTGTTCTCTTCTTTATTGTTATACATTTTTTTAATTCATGAATAACATTAATAATGATTAACTATAAGTGGTAAAGGCTACGTACATCTTGCTTAGTTCATGAAAATTGACATGTTCCAAGATTTCTATTGGAAGACAACCCATGTGTACAAGCAGTGTATCAAAAAGAAGAGAACAATTCTGTAAGTGAATAGCAAAAGTCTACCTACAGTCCCCCGGCCGCCCATATAACCGAGGAACACAAACAAGTTAAAACAAACCCTCCGGCATCCCATACTACCAGATCGTACAATCAACAAACAACAAACAAGGGTGGAACCTCAAATAATGAATGATATGATGCATGAAGATCTCAAGTGAAATGGTATCTCTGTATGTACCTCCTCCGGTGCCAGTCCGGCCCAGCAGGTAGGTTCCATGGAAGGACACTGCCCGTATATCTCTACTCCACCGTATACCCTTCCTCAAAGGAGGGATGCAACACGAGGACTTCCCAGGGGGTCACCCATCCTAGTACTACTCTCGCTCAAGCACGCTTAACTTCGGAGTTCTTATGGGATCCGGTGCGTTAGTGCTGGTATGACCGAAGCCCCAGGCCCGGATGGCAAGGTCCATGGAGGTCCCCGACCCCATACTAAAACTCAGTATCACAACATGTCATCCGAAAGCAAGTCCGGTTTCAAGATAGAGACCCAGTCTCGAATATGTATGCCCAGACCCTGTCCATGACTAAAGTAGTAGGAAAATATCTCAAAAAACCCATCCAAGGGTGCTCGGGCATAACCGGGTCTAAACAGTAGAAAGTCATATCAGGTGCTCGGTCCGATCGAGGCTAAAAATCATCTCAAGTAGCAAGAAAACTCAACTAGCACCCCGGCCCTGCTGAGTCTAGCGTTAACCGTAAAACTGGTGTTTTAAAACATAATTTTACTTTCTTTTACCCAGGAATATTCACAAGTTAAATCAAATCATTTCCAAATCATTTTCATTAAAAACAGGCCCCCGGGGCCATGCAAGGTTAGAAAAATAGTGTCAGTAGGCCCGAAGCCAAAACCATAGTAGAACATGGATAAAACCTATTTATATGCATGGAAATGGTATGATCACACACAATAGCTGCCCAGCAGCTCACAATCAACCTATCGACCCTGCACAGGCCCACAGCTACTCAGCAAGCATAACCAGCCTAGAAGGATAATTCTATGCCCGGGACTCGCGGACATTCCCAAAATCCCACCTTCTATGTTCCAGAGTCAACAAGGCCTCACAGGACCACAAGGTTAAATAAAATATATCGGCAAATACTACAAGCAACGTAGGAACAAAAGTAGGCGGACATGAATAAAGCGGTCGAGGTTTGTGGTACCAACCTAATAAACCAACCCAAGGATGCCCATTAATACAATTTTATCCTATATATGCGGAGTCTAGGGAAAATAAATTGTAACCTGCCTGCTGGGCCGGATCGGCGCCGGAGGAGGTACATACAGAGATACCATTTCACTTGAGACCTTCATGCATCATATCATTCATTGTTTGAGGCTCCACCCTTGTTTGTTGTTTGTTGATTGTACGCTCCGGTAGTATGGGATGCCGGAGGGTTTGTTTTCACTTATTTGTGTTCCTCGGTTGTATGGGCAGCCGGGGGACTGTAGGTAGACTCTTGCTATTTACTTACAGAATTGTTCCCTGTTACGGTTCAGTATGAAATTGGTTCCTGCTAGACTGTTAGTTCTGGATTTGAGATTGATATGATTAGTTGAGTTTGATTCAAGTCTCTGAGCATGCCTATCACTACTCCTTCCCTCTTTGTACACCTGAGGTTACCGGTATACTGTCCATTTCGTAAACTTATTTTGTATACACTGTTATTGCAAGGACCCCAGGTGCGTTGTTTCTTACTTTCACCTGTGCCTATGGTGTGTATATTCTGCTTACTAGCCTCACATGTGGTTCTGTTGATTTCCCTCTGGGCTAGTTCCTGTGTACCTTTCGTTATTTTCTGTGACTGCTTGCTTCTATTCTGTCTGTTACTACGCTTTTATCTTATATGTGCCCAGTCGGCCAATGATACCTATTGGGTACCTTATGCTTCGCATTTGGTGCTCACCCCTACCCCCTGCATCTTTGGGTGCAGATCCTAGCGTGGGCCATCGCCGTTAGATCGCTGTGATTCGTGCTTGGAACCACATAACTATCTGAACCCTCTGGTAGAGTCAATACCGAAGTTGTACTTAACCTGGTCTCAGTTCTAAGAAACTCTTCTCATACTCATCTGACCATTGAAACTTGACCTTCTTCTGAGTCAACTTGGTCAATGGGGAAGCTATGGATGAAAAACTCTTCAACAAACCTCCTATAGTAACCGACCAAACCTAAGAAACTTCTGATATCAGTCGGAGAGGTAGGTCCGGGCCAGTGCTTTACTGCCTTAATTTTCTGAGAATCCACTCAGATCCCTTCGCAGGATACCATATGACCAAGGAAAGCGACAGACTGCAACCAGAATTCACATTTGCTGAACTTAGCGAATAGCTTGCAATCTTTGAGAGTTTGCAGAATAACCCTCATATGAGTTGCATGCTCTTCCTCATTCCAGGAATAAACAAGGATATCATCAATAAATACGATGACGAACAAGTCCAAATACTATTTGAACACCCTATTAATTAAGTCCATGAAAGCTGCAGAAGCATTGGTTAGTCAAAATGACATAATGACAAATTTGTAGTGATCATACCGAGTCCTGAAGGCTGTCTTCAGGATGTCACTATCTCTGACTCTAAGCTGATGATAGTCGAATATGAGATTTATCTTAGAAAAGCAACTAGCACCCTGAAGTTGATCGAACAAGTCATCAATCCTGGGGATGGGATATTTATTCTTGATTGTGACTTTGTTCAACTAATGGTAGTCGATGAACATCCTGAGAGAACCATCTTTCTTACGCACGAACAATACTGGAGCACCCCATGGAGAGATGATGGGTCTGATGAAGCCCTTATCTAGAAGGTCTTTCCACTGATCTTTCAATTCCCTAAGCTCAGCTGGAGTCATTCTGTAAGAAGGAATCGAAATAGGCAGGGTATCTGGAAGAAGATCTATTCCAAAGTTGATTTCCCTTTCGCGAGAAACTTCGGGAAGATCTTCTGGGAATACTTCTAGAAACTCACTCACTACTGGAACTGACTAAAGTGTTGGGGTTTCAGAGTTTGAATCCTCAACCCGAACAATATGATAGATATTCCCTTTGGAAATTATTTTTTTGGCCTTAAGGTAGGAGATGAAACGACCTACAGGGACTGAGTTATTACCCTTCTATTCTAGGACTGGCTCATTTTGAAACTGAAACTAAACGATCCTAGTTCTACAATTGACTGAGGCATAACAGGAATGTAGCCAATCCATGCCTAGAATGATAACAAAATCTACCATTTCTAACTCTACAAGATCTGCTGAGGTGACTTTCTGGGAAACTGTGACAGGGTATTTTTTGTATACATGTCTAGCTATAACTGTGTCACCTACTGGAGTAGAGACTGAGAAGGATTTTGGGAGAATTTTGGGATTGACATTAAAATTTACTAATATATATGGAGTTACAAAAGAAAGCATAGCCCCTGGATCTAACAATGCATAGATATCAGTATTAAAGACTCGCAATGTACCCGTGACCACATCAGGCGAGTTCTACTGATCCTGTCTAGCCTGAAGAGCATACAACCTTTTATGGTGCTTACCACTACCTGTACCAGACAAGGCACCCTGCTGAGTGGGGCGACCTGCTGGAGCTGCTGCAGAGCTGTCCTGATTCTCCGAATGAGCATCCCTGCCCTTTTGAGAATTTTTAGGGCATTCTTTGATCATGTGGCCTGGCTTACCACACTCAAAGCAATTTCCACTACCTGCTATGCACTCACACTGATAGTTCCTACCACACTTCTTACACATTAGATGGGTTCACCCGCTAGTAACTGTACCTTGTGACTTAGAGCCAGACACTCTATCCCGTCGATCCTTCTTGAATTTAGGCACTGGGGCCTAGCAGAAGATGGAGCTGGAGCTGAAATCTTCTGACGAAACTGAGAGCAGTAACCACCCTTTGACCTCTGCTGAGAGTAGCTAAAGTCACCTGTCCAAGCCCGCTTACTATCTCTTCCCCTTTCCTTGATTTTCTCCTTATCAATCTGCTGGGTATAAATAACCAATCTGGAGAAATCCATTTCCTTAATAAACATAGCAGTCTTGCACTCTTTGACTACATCATCCGACACACCAGATACGAACTTGCTCATACGGGACCTAGAGTCAGCTACTATCACCGGAGCATACTTGGATAGTTGTGTGAACTTGAGAGCATAGTCCTTCACACTCATGTCATTCTGCTTCAGGTTAATAAATTACTGAACCTTGGCTTTCCTGAGCTCTAGTGGGAAAAACCGGTCCAGAAAAGCAGTCCTGAAAAGATTCCAACTTACTGGACCTGCATTTGTACCATGAGATTCTTTCCACTGCTGGTACCAAGTGTAGGCCACTCCATTCAACTGATAGGTGGCCAAATATGCACCCTTGACTGGGGTGACACCCATAATGTTTGTTACCTTCTTGATGTCATTGAGAAACTCTCGCGGAACCTCTTCTGACTTAGACCCATAAAATTCGGGAGGGTTCATCCAAGTGAAGTCTCGAATTCTTGCTGCAGTAGTGTTAGTCTGAGGCAGAGCTGATGCTGTAACCTACTGATTAACGTGGGTGATCATGGCCTGTGCAAGCACTTGGAAAGTAGCCCTGAATTCAGCATGCATGACTTGCTCATTCAATGGGTCTGCTGGAGCTGTTGGTGCTGGCTGATTCCTGGCGGTAGCTCTTTTAGGAGGCATTTTTCTGAAATGCGAAGAGCAGGAGTTAGAAGGAGGTTAAATAGAGTTCATACTCTATAGCACAAGCTGGAAAAGAAAGAAGGGAAGTTCTTCCTAATGACGTGTCATAGCTCCTCCCCCATAAGTGTGGCATACTTTATATCCATGAAGAAGGCTCTACTTGACACGGCTTTCAGACACCCTAGGACACTTAAACTTGATGTTTTGATGCCAAGTTTTCCATGCCCCGAGGCTACACCCTAGACATAACATGGTGCTTAGAGTCACAAGTGACCCCAAGCTAACCCATGGTCTGGCATGTCTAAATAATTTCAAGTGAAAAACTTATACTGTGCGGAAGCTGAAAACAGTTTAAGAACTGAAATGAGGAAAAACCCAAAACAAACATTTTTGAATATAAAATATATAAGAGTGTAGTAATAACTGAAGAACAACACTATCAACTCACACTGAATCTAATCTTTGTCTGAAAGCCTCTAACCGAGATGAGTTGCTGGGACATGCCCCCAGCTAACTCTAACAATCTGAAAACTAAAATAATAAGACTGAAAGGTAAAGCATGTCTATCATCCTCGAATTAAGAGGACTCACCACCGCAGCTGCTGAGTACGGACCGGAAGTCGATCTACGCCCTATCTGGATACTGAGTGTCTGAACCTACATCATAAAATAATGTAGCATAAAATTATGCATCAGTACTTTGAATGTACTGAGCATGCGGGATATGAACTAAACTGAACAATATAACAACTGAGACATGGAAATACATATACTGAAGCATAACCTGAGAAGTAAGCTGAGATGCAATGACCAATTAAATATCATGAGTATATCACATGCTGAACTAAGTAACTGAATATGAGGTCAATGCATATGAGTCCGACTGTTTGAGATACTATTAACTGACATACCCCAAGTTGAGCTAACTATGGGGCCAACCTGTAACCCTGGATGAAAGGGTGCTCATACCTTGCAAAGGGTATGAACAAGTCTGACGTGAATCCACTAAACTGATGTCCACAAGGGACAAGGGTGTCAAGCCTAATCTGATGGGCGACCCCTTTATAACCTATGGTGGCGCCGTAGTTTTGGGACTCAGGAGTTGCTGCTAAAGGTCTCAGCCTAAATGTAACACCCCGAAATCTAATCCAGCTTTTAAACTTAAGAAATCTAAAAATTCTAAACTTTCTAGAAATGACGGATCAAAACCACGGACCATGGTTTAAACCACGAGTAGTGGAGTGGGTCCGTGATTTAAGTTTGTCAGAATCAATCTCTGGTTTGAGAACCACGAGTTGGTTCTATGGACCGTAGTTTAGTCTACGGCCCGGCCTGTCAACTCATGGAACTAGACCTGAGGACTGACTGATTTCCAGGAACCACAAGTAAAGTCTATTGACCGTGGTTTAAATTACGGGTCCGTCCTGTTGACTCGTGGAACCTGATCAGAGGCCTGCCAAAACCCTTAGAAATGACGAAATGGTTCTACGAATCATAATCCTTTCTACGAGTCTGTCTTGTTGACCTGTAGAATGTCTTCTGTAGGTTGGTCATTTGTCCAGGAACCAGGAGTGGGAACCACGAGTCGTGGTTCAAACTATGACCCGTGGAACCGACTCGTGATTCCTGAAGCCAACCCTTTTTATCAGCTTTTCTTAATTAAATCCCAGGGGTATTTTTATAATTACCCACCCTTATAACTCCTAAGTGAGGTCATTTTGGCCATTCTTAGCATGATTTCTAACCCTATTAGCCTAAGGCCTTTATCATTACCTCATTCATCTCCCAAAAAGGAAAAGAACTCCTTCAAGCTCCAAGTCTCAAGCTCCAAGTTCAAGTCTGCTTTTTCTTTTCAATTTCAAGTGGGTTAGCTTCAATCAAGGTATGTGGGTGTTCAACAATGGGTTCCTTTCACCCTTGTGCCCAAAACCCTAAATTTTTATTTTGATTTCATGAACTTTCAAATTAGGGTTTTTACCCAATTCTTATGGGTTTTGCTATAAATTGTCTTCTCATGATTTTATTATGAAATTACTACTAAATTGCATGATTTTACATGGGTTCTTACATATGAACTCCTATTTCAAATTTAAGGCTAATTATGGCAAATTCTACATTCATAAATTGATTCAAGTAAATTGGGTATTTGATAACATGTTTTCATGAATTTCAAGCAAGTGCATGCCTAGTTCCTATGTTTTATGGAAGTATATGTATTATAAAATTGAACTAGTGTCATGCAAGTTTTCAAGTTATGAACTATTATACAATGCAAGACACCCGATGTGCCATCAATACTCATGAATCATTTTCTAAACCAAGATTCGTGAGTAGTATGAAGATCCGGGTTATGAACATGTTTATGAACAAGCTTGATATCTAGATATGTCACATGTATGTGAGCCTTATGTTATATGTTTTGGGAGTAGTATATAGCACCGAATGATGAGGGTTCTAGATAACCCAAGTCCAAAATTACGTTGCCACCATAGGTTGCCCTCCGTGGCTTATGAAAGGATCCTTATGAACATGGTTCTAACCTTGGCCGGTTAGGAAAACCTTTTTCATTGTGGGTGCATGACACTGGACTCCATGTATCTCATCATAGTTTAATGTCGGTTAATAGAAACTCCCACATGAATATTTTCAAGTTATGAAGTTATATGATACTTTACTTTGAACATTGGCTTTACTTCATGTTTATGCTTTAAATCTAGATAATTTCTTATGCTATATCTTATTTCAAAAGAGCTCATTTTAAGCATGTTTTAAGTATGGTTTATCATGATTATGCATATCGCACATACTCGGTACATCCTATAGTACTGACGCATACTTGCGCTGCATCCTCTTGATGATGCAGATTCAGGTTCCCTTCCTCAGGCACGTGGCTAGAAATTGCAGGCCATTTCCATTCAGTGTCGATGATTCCTCATGGTTTGAGGGCTAGTTATGATTCTAGCTAGTTGTTGGTTATTTACTTCCATACCTCGAGTTAGCTAAGGTCTTGTCCTAGAAACTCCTTATGTCATGTGTAGAGCCTTTTTAGACATAGCCAGTATTCGAGTTACTCTTTTAAAACTATGTTTCGTGTTGACTTATAATTTATGGTTTTGGATTGCCTAATATTCTATCTATGCTTCTGCTATACTTTCTTTATGAATCACTGAGTATGCTTTGACCAAGGGTTAGTCTAGGGTACTCGTGCCCCAAATCCCGTGTTATGTCTAGTGGGTAACGTCGAGGCATGATAAACTTGGTATCAGAGTCAGGTTCAAGAGTCCTAGGATGTCTGAAAGCCGCATCGAGTAGAATTTCTTTCATATGTGTGAAGCGAGCCACACTTATGAGAGGGAAGCTATGAGATATCTTAGAAAAACCTCACTTCTTTCATGATCACATCGTGCGTTAGAGTTTAACTCTAATATCCGTCTAATCCTTTCCTTGTATATTTTAGATCATACCTCAACGTGCTATGCCTCACCGAGCCGCTCGGAATGCTGCTCCTCTAGTTTCGGCCTCCGAGGTCATGAATGAGGAATTCAGGAATGCCATCCATATGCTAGCATAGACCTTAGCCGCTCAGGCCAACCAGCCAGCTCCTATCCCCGTGCACCCTCAAGGTGGGGTAGCAGCCCGAGTTCGTGATTTTTTCCGTATGAACCCGCCGGAATTCTGGGGTTTAAAGGTTGGGGAAGATCCGCTTAACTTTTTAGATGAGATGAAGAAAATCTTTGATGTTATACAAGTGGTTGGGGTTGATAGCGTTGAGTTAGCATCCTATCAGCTCAAGGATGTAGCTCATATCTGCTTTACGCAATGGATGGCAACTAGGGCTAGGGACGAGGTTCCTATGACTTGGGAGTGTTTCAAAAGGGCTTTTCTGGACCAGTTCTTTCTGAGGGAGTTGAGGCATGCGAAGGTCGAGGAGTTTGTGAACTTGATACAGGGATCCATGACAAACAAAGAGTACAGTTTGAGGTTCACTCAGCTCTCCAGATACGCTCTTACTATGGTGGCTGACCCACAAGATCAGATGAGCAAGTATATCTATGGTTTCTCAGACTTGGTGAAAAAGGAGTGTAGATATGCTATGTTGTTAAGTGACATGAGTATCTCCAGACTTATGACTCATGCTCACCAGATAGAGGGGGAAAAGCTTAGGGAGATGTCTAGAGAGAACAAGAGAGTTAGATCTGAGGGTTCAGGTTTTGGCCATAAGAGGTCTGGTGGTGGATATCGCTCCTCATTTTAGAAAAAGTCATCAGGCCTCATCATGATCAGACTCATAAAGGATTTGGTTCTTATTCGCAGTCTCAGGGGAGTGTTGCTAAAGGATCCTCCCATCCTATTTGCAGCAAGTGTGGGAAGAATCACTCGGAAGAGTGTCGTTTGGGCACAAGAGCATGCTTTGGGTGTGGACAAGCTGGACACATGATTAGAGATTACCCTTCAGCTAATAAGGGGCAGGGAGGTAGTAGGGCTCAGTCTTCTCCAGCAGCCCTAGGAGGTCGACCAGCCCAGTAGGGCACAACTTCTAGTTCTAGTGGTCAGCGCCAGAACCGTCTTTACGCTATGTCCTCTCGTCAGGACCAGGAGAGTTCATTGGATGTTGTCACTGGTATATTGAAAATATTCTCTCTTGATGTGTATGCTTTGTTGAGCCCGGTATATAGCATACAAATTCGAAATTTTTCCTGAATTGCTTTTAGAACCCTTTTGTGTTTCTACTCCTGTTGGTGAGTCAGTCCTAGCCAAAAGAATCTACTGAAATTGCCCTATCACAGTCCTTCACAAAGTCAATTCAGCGGATTTAGTAGAGTTGGAGATGAATGATTTTGATGTTATTCTTGGTATGGATTGATTGTATGCTTGGTATGCTTTGGTTGATTGTCATACTCGGGTTGTCAGTTTCAAGTTTCCAAATGAACCCGTCTTAGAATGGCAAGGTAGTCCTCCTTCCTCGAGATATCGTTTCATATCTTATCTTAAGGCTAGGAAAATGATTTCTAAGGGCTATAATTATCATATAGTTCAGGTTATGGACACGGAGTCCGGAACCCCATCCCTTCAGTCTGTTCCTGTTGTTAATAAGTTCCCAGAAGTATTTCCCAATGATTTGCCCAGAGTTCCTCCCAAGCCGGAGATCGACTTTGGGATAGATCTTCTTCCAGGTATGAATCCCATCTCTATTCCTCCTTATAGAATGGCTCTCTTAGAACTTAAAGAGTTAAAGGATCAGTTGAAGGATCTTCTTAATAAGGGTTTCATCAGGCTTAGCATTTCTCCATGGGGTGCCCCTGTTTTGTTTGTGCGGAAAAAAAATACTTCCCTTAGGATGTGTATTGACTACTGCCAATTGAACAAGGTCACAATTAAGAATAAGTATCCCATTCCTAGGATTGATCACCTATTCGATCAGCTTCAGAGTGCTAGTTTCTTCTCTAAGATCGACCTTAGATTCGGTTATCATCAGCTTCGTGTTCGAGGGTGTGATATTCTGAAGATGGCCTTCAAAACTTGGTATGGTCATTATGAATTTGTTGTGATGTCGTTTGGTCTAATGAATGCTCATGTGGCTTTTATGGATTTGATGAACCGTGTGTTCAAATAGTATATAGATATGTTTGTGATTATTTTCATTGATGATATCCTCATCTATTCTCGGAGTGAGGAGGAGCATGTGGACCATTTGAGAGTGTTGTTGCAAACTCCCAAGGACCGATAGTTATTTGCTAAGTTTAGCAAGTGTGAGTTTTGGATGCAGTCTGTTGCTTTTCTGGGTCATATTGTAACTAGAGATGGCATTTGAGTTGATTCTCAAAAGATAGAGGCAATAAAGAACTGGCCTAGACCCACTTTCCCGTCTGATATTAGAAGCTTTTTGGGTTTGGCTGGTTACTACAGGAGGTTTGTGGAAGGGTTTTCTTCCATTGCTGCCCCTTTGACTCGATCGGCTCAGAAAAAGGTAAAATTTTAATGGTCTAACCTTTGTGAAAAGAACTTTCAGGAATTGAAGACTAGATTGACCACAGCTCCAGTGTTGGCTCTACCCCAGGGCCTAGATGATTTTGTCGTGTATTGTGATGGTTCTAGAATTGGTTTGGGTTGTGTTTTGATGCAATGTGGTAAAATGATTGCTTATGCTTTGAGACAACTTAAGACTCATGAGAATAAATACCCTACTCATGATCTTGAGCTAGCAGCCGTGGTTTTCGCCCTGAAGATTTGGAGACATTACTTGTATGGTGTGCATGTGGATGTTTTCACCGATCATAAGAGTCTTCAGTATGTTTTCACTCAGAAGGAATTGAATCTGCGTCAAAGGAGATGGCTTGAGATTCTTAAAGATTATGATAAGAGTGTGCTTTACCACCCGAGTAAGACAAATGTTGTAGCAAATGCACTTAGTAGATTGGCCATGGGTAGTATGTCTTCAGTTGAAGACGGAAAGAAGGAATTGGTTAAGGAGGTTCATAGGCTTGCTCGGTTGGGAGTTTGCCTTATAAACTCGACAGAAGGTGGTGTTATTGTTCAGAATGGTTTCAAATCATCTTTGGTAGCTGAGGTAAAGGCAAAGCAAGATAGTGACCCTATTTTGCTTCAGCTAAAGGTGCAGTCCATCAGCAAAGAGTTGAGGTTTTCTCCCAATGGGGAGATGGTGTGCTTCGTTATCAGGGTCGATTGTGTGTGCAAGATGTAGATGGGTTGAGACAGCAGAATTTCTTAAGTTTTGCTGAGTTCTGGGTTCTTATAGCTGGTCTAAATTCTGGGGGATTACATAACTAATTCCACGTCTTGGGGAGTCATTTATATATTTTGTTTCCTTTCCCTCCCTTGATATATATATATATATATATATATATATATATATATATATATATATTTGCATTTTCAGCTTGTTCCACTTTATTTAGTATTGATTTCCTGTTTTCTTCTCTTTCTCTTGTTAGTCCGTTACTCACTGTTACAGGCTAAGGGTTTTGACTTACCTACTGGTGAGTCATATTAGGTGCCATCATGATCTAAGGTTTTGGGTCATGATAGATTGGTACAGAGCCTAGGTTCACTGGTATCGTTGGTACAAGGGAAAGTTCTTAGTAGAGTCTCGTGGATCGGTATGATGATGTCAATATCCTATCTACAGGAGGCTATAATACATTCTTAGGAAAACATCACATTTTGATTCCTTATGTGTTGTACCCCTAACAACACCTAGAAATCTCATGTGTTTCACTCTTTCATAGTATAAATAGGATGAGGGCTACAACGGCTGCGGATGAGGCCCCCACATCGATAGTTAGGACTCCTGGTAGGGGTAGAGTTAGAGGTCGATGTCGGGTTTAAGCTGCAGCACCAACTCAGTGCCAGGCTAGAGAGCCATCACCCGAACCAGTATATGATCAGAAGTCTAAGATCGCTCCAGAGTTAGTACTAGAGGATCTGCCACCTCAGCAGCCAGTGGGGCAGGGACCGGCCCAGCTTCAACCCGAACTTGTAGCTATGCCAGCACTTCAGGCTGCCATTGTCCAGTATGTTATAAATTTCAACTCAGGGAATGGCTTAGGGTATTCAGGGTACAAGATCACAGGCTGCTACTTCGGCTCCCCATATTGAGGTACCAACAGTACTGAGTTTCTCCAGCAATGGAAGCCCGTCCAGTCATAACTTCTGTGGAGCAGAAGATGTTGGGTCAGTTTCTTAGTTTGGCACCTCTAATCAGGCACTCCAGGGAAGGATGCGCATGATTTTCTTACCAGTTATCGAGAGATGTTGCATAACCTCTGCCTAGTGGACTCTCATGGAGAAGATTACATCACTTTTCAGCTTGATAGTTCAGTGAGATAGTGGTGGAAGGCGTAAAGTGAGTGTAGACCAGCTAGATCCTTTCTTATGACTTGGGCACAGTTCTCCAAGGCTTTCATGGGAAAGTATATGCCTCACAGTAAGTGTGAGAGACTGAAGGATTCTGCCATAGGAGGGGTCGGGTCTGGTTAGGGACAAAGGCACCGCTGCAGCAGTGGATTTGTCGCTGCAGCAGTACCTCTGCAGCGAGGTCCTATCACTGCAGCGACGATAAGCTAGCTCCCTAGAAATTTTTTTATTTTCTTGATTTTTGTTTCCTTCCCTTATGTAGCATCCTGAATTTGTTTCTAACAATGTAATTGCGATATTTGCAGGGCTAATACCATGGCTAACCAACCCGCATACCGAAGGTTTCCTAACACCGCCTGTCATGAGCATTATGAAGAAGGGTGACTCACTAGGAGCTTCCTCCATGAGAGAGGGTTTGTGATGAAAGATGTGGCTAAAGAGACCCCTGATTTCTATAACCAACTAATGACTTTTGGTTGGGGGATGCTTACAGAGGTCGTCCTTGTATGAAATATGGCCATAGTTTGGGATCTCTATGTCATACTCCTAACCGTGGATTGGTCTGTGCCCCTTCCCACTATCCACATTTGGGGGAAGAATGTTCTGGTGGATTCTCCCACCATCAATGACACCTTGGGATCCTAAACACCCCCAATTCTGCCTTTGAAGCTAAAACCACTAAGTCAGACCTAAAGTAGGTGGCACAGACCTTTATACCAGAGGGTCAGGAGGGTAAGGTGAAGTGGACCAGTGTCAAGGGGACAAAAAGCACTCCCTTCTCCACGGAGTCTTGGAGATGCTTGCACTTGGCATTCCTGGGGGATCATCATTTGGGAAATATTACTGATGTGACCTTCCACAATGCTATGGTGGTGGCCTGCGCCTTTTCGGGGATAAAGATGAATATAGGGATGCAGATTATTGATGAGTGGCAGCATTTCTACACTAGTGGCGGGTCTTAATCTTTTCTTGATTTCCTTGATCACAGAGTTGTGCAAGAGGGTGGAGGTGCCAAGAGAGGACCATGACACACTAGAGGAGTGTGATGTGGCCTTCAACCCACTGAAGGCGAAGGGTTCACAGGAGGGAAGCAAGGAAAAAAGGAAGATGGGGGGGAGGGTGAGAGTAGCAGGGACGGAGGGGGGTGAGGAGACTAGCAGCCCTCCCACACAGACTCCTACATCCCTTGGTGGCTGTGAGGCCGACCTCGCTACTGTTCGGGGTTTTTTGGAGCGATCCCATTTGCCTCCCCCAGGTTTGGCTCCTATGTGTTCCATAGCCCTTCTAACTTAGACTGAGCCTATGCAGAGCTCCGAAGGGAGCTAGATAAGGATAGGTCAAAGAGGCGCTCTCGGTACTGTATGCTAGTTAGGATGTGGAAGGCTATGCAGGTCATACTCAAGTGCACCTCCCCCCACTAAGAAGCTCTCGAAGCTGACGAACAAAGACATGGAAGAGTTCTCCTTCCTTAATGGGATATAGGAGGAGGGCTCAGATGCCTCGAGCCTCAGAGATGATAAGTCCACCAGCTAGATTCCCCCCTAATTTTTTACTAATTCTGTTTTTTTTTTGGGTTGCCCCCGTTTGGGGCATATAACAAACAATCTTTTTTTTTCTTTTTTCATACTTTTAGGACTTATTACCAAACTAAATTATATACATGCATTGCTATTATAAAGGGTAACGATTTCTATTCAAAAAAATATTGCGAGCACAGGGTTATTTTTGCGAAGTACAAAAAATCACAAAACATGGGAAGCCCTGGCAGCTTACTGCCTGGGCGTTGCTGCAGCCCCCAATAGTAACTCCAATTTTAACCACTTCCAGGTCTTTGCTCATACGATGCTATCCTACTTACACTTTATTACCCCTGTCCATCATGTTTTAGCAATTATTTAACAAAAAATAGTCAATTTCATTATTCTAAGTCTATTGTTTACGCGGTTTTCAAATCCCTCAACTCAATTACGCACAAACTATATTCCAAAACACCGCTCGTCTTAAGCGACTACTTACCACGATAACTTGGACTAAAAATAGCAAGGTACCTAGGTAATTTGTCAGGACCCAAATGGAAATTAAGGATACTTCAAATCACAAGAAAGTAAGACATGTCCCAAATCACGGAGATGAAGATATACCTCAAAATCACACCCAACCCTTTGGATTCTCGAGTTTATTTGGTAACATATCACCTCGTATCACTTATAATAATCACTTACACTTAAGAAAGTTGACCCACACACAGTAAGACACTTATTACAGTCAAACAACAATAGTCCATATAATGAATACACGTAGCATTCTATTGTAAAACACATAGCATTCTATAATGAATACACGTAGCATTCTATTCTACTTGGAAATGGAAGCGATCAATATGGACTTTATTACTGGTTTGCCTCGTACTCGAAGGCAACATGATTCCATTTGGGTGATTGTCGATCGGATGACCAAGTCATCCCATTTCTTGGTTGTTATGACTATGGATTCAATAGACGATTATGCCAGACTCTACATCAGGGAGATAGTCCGATTTCATGGTGTACCATTGTCCATCATTTCAGATAGAGGTACTCAGTTTGCTTCTCAGTTTTGGAGATCATTTCAGAAAGGTCTAGGTACTCAGGTGAAGCTTAACACAACTTTTCACTCTCAGACAGATGGCCAGGAAGAGCATACCATTCAAACCTTGAAGGACATGTTGAGAGCTTGTGTGATTGACTTCAAAGGTAATTGGTATGATCACTTACCTCTTATCGAGTTTACCTACAACAACAACTTTCACTCTAGCATCTAGATGGCTCCTTATGAGGCACCTTATGGCCGGAGGTGTAGATCTCCTATTGGTTGGTTTGAGGTAGGTGAGGCAGCTTTGATTGGTCCCAATTCGGTTCATGAGACTATGGAGAAGGTCCAGCTCATTATGGAAAGGTTGAAGACCGCTCAGAGTTGACAGAAATCGTATGCGGATGTGAGAAGAAGGAAATTGGAATTTGAAGTCGATCTTTACTAGTAATTTATTAGACATTCTTGTTAGAGGGACTTCTGATCTAATAATTGGCCCGCCCCCTATATATGTATTTGTACAATATTTAGATCGATGTTTAATTAAACATATATATATATATATATATATATATATATATATATATATATATAGTCGCATGCCAAAAGATTTTCGTTAAACCTGAAAGGGCGTCAATTATTTGAAACAAGACAGAAATACATATTGAAAATCCATAATACAACTACAACAACCATAATTAAACTGAAGTTATGACAAAATAACGTTTTAAGACAGGGCCTAGGTTGATTGATGATCCATAGGAAGAGGAGACGGAGCTTGGAGTTGGAGAACATCATCAGCGGCGCCATTCTCTTTCAACGGAGGACAAGGATCGAAATAGGAAACCCTATTCTTTAAGGATGTCATTTTTATCAGACTTTGTCCTTTCTGGACCGGGTCAAATGAGGGGCTTTTTTATTTTTTTATTTTTGGGCTCAGTTGAGCCCATTTTTTTGCTTGTTGCTTTGGACTTATTCTATTGATCAATAAAAGAGCAACGAGCTCAAAAATTTTCTTTACAAAAATAAACATTATGAAGTAGGGTGATGGCTTAAAAGAAAAAAATAGTGTCAATTAATTTAAATGAACCATATCAATGATCATAAGTTCAGAAAATGAAGTAGGTGACAATGCAAGAAGAATTAAGAAAAACCTTTATTTTTTGTTCAGAATTAGCGCATTGTTCACAGGTAAATATAAAAAAAATATCGAAAACAACTACGATGATGAAAATGGGGTGTGAAGATGATGAGTGCACATGGCATACCCAATTAATTCCCTAATTCACCAAATATCGTCGCCTAATTGAGTAAGGCAATGTTTCTTACAGTGAAATGCCATTTCATTTAATTGAGTAATGAACCGTTTCATACACTGAATTGCAATCCATCCCCTACCTCTCTAATTGAACACGACATTGTTTCGTAAATGGAATAAGCAGAAAAATAAAGAAGAAAGGCTACAAGAAAAAAGGAGGAAAAAGATTTATTTTTTTAAATGATCAAAGAGAGTTGTCAAATATGACCAGCTTTTTATAGAAAGATATAGATTAGATTAAAAAAGAAATCATGTCGCAACTACATATTGGTGAGATTTGATATAAATCGTTGACAAGTATCACTTTTTATTTTCCAACATTAATTTAAATGTCAAAAAGATCCTAAGACTGAAATTATGACATTCGAAGAAATAAGAGTAAAATAAATTTCATGAAATGGTTTTGTGATATTTATGTGAAACAATGCGACATTTAAAAAATCTCGTTGTACCTTTAATTTCTTGTAGTGCACAATATAATATTTTTAGGTCCTCCACTCCTCCCTCGTGCATCTATGTATTTTAATCCATGAGTAACACACAATAACAAGAACAAAAGGCAAGGGTGAGATACTCCCTCGCTAGTGTAAAATTATTTGTAACATTTTCTTTTTCTAGAGTCAAACAACATAAATATTGATCAACATTTTGAGATATATTTTTCCACCATATTAATATTAGAAATATTGTAACTTGTAGTACCTTTGATGTAGTTCTAAATTTAATTTTAATCAAATTAAACTCTAAATATGTTAGTGAAAAGCAAAACATGACAAGTATTTTGGGGATGAGGGAATATATAGTACTCATAAATTAATATGGGTACGAAATGCTACCATTATATCACAAATATAAACATGGACACACCATGAAGATAGAAGAGGATGAAAGATGAATGAAATAGCATTAACACTCTTTCTAGATCGGATGAAGATGAAGAAGACTCACTTCTTCAATGAGTAAGAAAATGAAATGAAATCTAGCTAGGAGCAAGAGCAATCGATCTTTACTAGTAATTTCTTATACATTCTTGTTAGAGGGACTTCTGATCTAATAATTGGCCCGCCCCCTATATATGTATTTGTACAATATTTAGATCGATGTTTAATTAAATATATATATATATATATATATATATATATATAGTCGCATGCCAAAAGATTTTCGTTAAACCTGAAAGGGCGTCAATTATTTGAAACAAGACAGAAATACATATTGAAAATCCATAATACAAATACAATAACCATAATTAAACTGAAGTTATGACAAAATGACGTTTTAAGACAGGGCCCAGGTTGATTGATGATCCAGAGGAAGAGGAGACGGAGCTTGGAGTTGGAGAACATCATCAGCGGCGCCATTCTCTTTCAACGGAGGACAAGGATCGAAATAGGAAACCCTATTCTTTAAGGATGTCGTTTTTATCAGACTTTGTCCTTTCTGGACCCGGTCAAATGAGGGGCATTTTTATTTTTTTCTTTTTGGGCTCAGTTGAGCCCATTTTTTTGCTTGTTGCTTTGGACTTATTCTATTGATCAATAAAAGAGCAACGAGCTCAAAAAATTTCTTTACAAAAATAAACATTATGAAGTAGGGTGATGGCTTAAAAGAAAAAAATATTGTCAATTAATTTTAATGAACCATATCAATGATCATAAGTTCAGAAAATAAAGTAGGTGACAATGCAAGCAGAATTAAGAAAAACCTCTATTTTTTGTTCAGAATTAGCGCATTGTTCACAGGTAAATATAAACAAAATATCGAAAACAACTACGATGATGAAAATGGGGTGGGAAGATGATGAGTGCAGATGTCATGCCCAATTAATTCCCTATTTCACCAAATATCATCGCCTAATTGAGTAAGGCAATGTTTCTTACAATGAAATGCCATTCCATTTAATTGAGTAATGAACCGTTTCATACACTGAATTTCCATCCATCCTGTACCTCTCTAATTGAGCGCGACATTGTTTCGTAAATGGAATAAGTAGAAAAATAGAGAAGAAAGGCTACAAGAAAAAAGGAGGAAAAAGATTTATTTTTTTTAAATGATCAAAGAGAGGTGTCAAATATGACCAGCTTTATATAGAAAGATATAGATTAAATTAAAAAAAAATCATGTCGCAACTACATATTGGTGAGATTTGATATAAATCGTCGACAAGTATCACTTTTTATTTGCCAACATTAATTTAAATGTCAAGAATATCCTAAGATTGAAATTATGACATTCGAAGAAATAAGAGTAAAATAAATTTCATGAAATGGTTTTGTGATATTTATGTGAAACAATGCGACATTTAAAAAATCTCGTTGTACCTTAAATTTCTTGTAGTGCACAATATAATATTTTTAGGTCCTCCACTCCTCCCTCATGCATATATGTATTTTAATCCATGAGTAACACACAATAACAAGAACAAAAGGCAAAGGTGAGATACTCCCTCGCTAGTGTAAAATTATTTGTAACATTTTTTTTTTCTAGAGTCAAACAACATAAATATTGATCAACATTTTGAGATATATTTTTCCACCATATTAATATTAGAAATATTGTAACTTGTAGTACCTTTGATGTAGTTCTAAATATAATTTTAATCAAATTTAACTCTAAATATGTTAGTGAAAAGCAAAACATGACAAGTATTTTGGGGATGAGGGAGTATATAGTAATCATAAATTAATATGGGTACGAAATGCTACCATTATATCACAAATATAAACATGGACACACCATGAAGATAGAAGAGGATGAAAGATGAATGAAATAGCATTAACACTCTTTCTCGCTCGGATGAAGATGAAGAAGACTCACTTCTTCAATGAGTAAGAAAAATGAAATGAAATCTAGCTAGGAGCAAGAGCAATCGATCTTTACTAGTAATTTCTTAGATATTCTTGTTAGAGGGACTTCTGATCTAATAATTGGCCCGCCCCCTATATATGTATTTGTACAATATTTAGATCGATGTTTAATTAAACATATATATATATATATATATATAGTCGCATGCCAAAAGATTTTCGTTAAACCTGAAAGGGCGTCAATTATTTGAAACAAGACAGAAATACATATTGAAAATCCATAATACAACTACAACAACCATAATTAAACTGAAGTTATGACAAAATGACGTTTTAAGACAGGGCCCAGGTTGATTGATGATCCAGAGGAAGAGGAGACGGAGCTTAGAGTTGGAGAACATCATCAGCGGCGCCATTCTCTTTCAACAGAGGACAAGGATCGAAATAGGAAACCCTATTCTTTAAGGATGTCGTTTTTATCAGACTTTGTCCTTTCTCGACCGGGTCAAATGAGGGGCATTTTTATTTTTTTCTTTTTTGGGCTCAGTTGAGCCCATTTTTTTGCTTGTTGCTTTGGACTTATTCTATTGATCAATAAAAGAGCACCGAGCTCAAAAATTTTCTTTACAAAAATAAACATTATGAAGTAGGGTGATAGCTTAAAGGAAAAAAATCGTGTCAATTAATTTTACTGAACCATATCAATGATCATAAGTTCAGAAAATGAAGTAGGTGACAATGCAAGCAGAATTAAGAAAAACCTCTATTTTTTGTTCAGAATTAGCGCATTGTTCACAGGTAAATATAAACAAAATATCGAAAACAACTACGATGATGAAAATGGGTGGGGAAGATGATGAGTGCAGATGTCATGCCCAATTAATTCCCTAGTTCAGAAAATATCGTCGCCTAATTGAGTAAGGCAATGTTTCCTACAATGAAATGCCATTCTATTTAATTGAGTAATGAACCGTTTCATACACTGAATTGCCATCCATCCCCTACCTCTCTAATTGAGCGCGACATTGTTTCGTAAATGGAATAAGCAGAAAAATAAAGAAGAAAGGCTACAAGAAAGATATGACCAGCTTTATATAGAAAGATATAGATTAGATTATAAAAAAAAATCATGTCGCAACTACATATTGGTGAGATTTGATATAAATCGTCGACAAGTATCACTTTTTATTTGCCAACATTAATTTAAATGTCAAAAAGATCCTAAGACTGAAATTATGACATTCGAAGAAATAAGAGTAAAATAAATTTCATGAAATGGTTTTGTGATATTTATGTGAAACAATGCGACATTTAAAAAATCTCGTTGTACCTTTAATTTCTTGTAGTGCACAATATAATATTTTTAGGTCCTCCACTCCTCCCTCGTGCATCTATGTATTTTAATCCATGAGTAACACACAATAACAAGAACAAAAGGCAAGGGTGAGATACTCCCTCGCTAGTGTAAAATTATTTGTAACATTTTCTTTTTCTAGAGTCAAACAACATAAATATTGATCAACATTTTGAGATATATTTTTCCACCATATTAATATTAGAAATATTGTAACTTGTAGTACCTTTGATGTAGTTCTAAATTTAATTTTAATCAAATTTAACTCTAATTATGTTAGTGAAAAGCAAAACATGACAAGTATTTTGGGGATGAGGGAGTATATAGTACTCATAAATTAATATGGGTACGAAATGCTACCATTATATCACAAATATAAACATGGACACACCATGAAGATAGAAGAGGATGAAAGATGAATGAAATAGCATTAACACTCTTTCTCGCTCGGATGAAGATGAAGAAGACTCACTTCTTCAATGAGTAAGAAAATGAAATGAAATCTAGCTAGGAGCAAGGGCAATCGATCTTTACTAGTAATTTCTTAGACATTCTTGTTAGAGAGACTTCTGATCTAATAATTGGCCCGCCCCCTATATATGTATTTGTACAATATTTAGATCGATGTTTAATTAAATATATATATATATATATATATATATATATATAGTCGCATGCCAAAAGATTTTCGTTAAACCTGAAAGGGCGTCAATTATTTGAAACAAGACAGAAATACATATTGAAAATCCATAATACAACTACAACAACCATAATTAAACTGAAGTTATGACAAAATGACGTTTTAAGACAGGGCCCAGGTTGATTGATGATCCAGAGGAAGAGGAGACGGAGCTTGGAGTTGGAGAACATCATCAGCGGCGCCATTCTCTTTCAACGGAGGACAAGGATCGAAATAGGAAACCCTATTCTTTAAGGATGTCGTTTTTATCAGACTTTGTCCTTTCTGGACCCGGTCAAATGAGGGGCATTTTTATTTTTTTCTTTTTGGGCTCAGTTGAGCCCATTTTTTTGCTTGTTGCTTTGGACTTATTCTATTGATCAATAAAAGAGCAACGAGCTCAAAAAATTTCTTTACAAAAATAAACATTATGAAGTAGGGTGATGGCTTAAAAGAAAAAAATATTGTCAATTAATTTTAATGAACCATATCAATGATCATAAGTTCAGAAAATAAAGTAGGTGACAATGCAAGCAGAATTAAGAAAAACCTCTATTTTTTGTTCAGAATTAGCGCATTGTTCACAGGTAAATATAAACAAAATATCGAAAACAACTACGATGATGAAAATGGGGTGGGAAGATGATGAGTGCAGATGTCATGCCCAATTAATTCCCTACTTCACCAAATATCGTCGCCTAATTGAGTAAGGCAATGTTTCTTACAATGAAATGCCATTCCATTTAATTGTGTAATGAACCGTTTCATACACTGAATTGCCATCCATCCCCTACCTCTCTAATTGAGCGCGACATTGTTTCGTAAATGGAATAAGCAGAAAAATAAAGAAGAAAGGCTACAAGAAAAAAGGAGGAAAAAGATTTTTTTTTTAAAATGATCAAAGAGAGGTGTCAAATATGACCAGCTTTATATAGAAAGATATAGATTAGATTAAAAAAAAAATCATGTCGCAACTACATATTGGTGAGATTTGATATAAATCGTCGACAAGTATCACTTTTTATTTGCCAACATTAATTTAAATGTCAAAAAGATCCTAAGACTGAAATTATGACATTCGAAGAAATAAGAGTAAAATAAATTTCATGAAATGGTTTTGTTATATTTATGTGAAACAATGCGACATTTAAAAAATCTCGTTATACCTTTAATTTCTTGTAGTGCACAATATAATATTTTTAGGTCCTCCACTCCTCCCTCGTGCATCTATGTATTTTAATCCATGAGTAACACACAATATTAAGAACAAAAGGCAAGGGTGAGATACTCCCTCGCTAGTGTAAAATTATTTGTAACATTTTCTTTTTCTAGAGTCAAACAACATAAATATTGATCAACATTTTGAGATATATATTTCCACCATATTAATATTAGAAATATTGTAACTTGTAGTACCTTTGATGTAGTTCTAAATTTAATTTTAATCAAATTTAACTCTAAATATGTTAGTGAAAAGCAAAACATGACAAGTATTTTGGGGATGAGGGAGTATATAGTACTCATAAATTAATATGGGTACGAAATGCTACCATTATATCACAAATATAAACATGGACACACCATGAAGATAGAAGAGGATCAAAGATGAATGAAATAGCATTAACACTCTTTCTCGCTCGGATGAAGATGAAGAAGACTCACTTCTTCAATGAGTAAGAAAATGAAATGAAATCTAGCTAGGAGCAAAGGCAATCGATCTTTACTAGTAATTTCTTAGACATTCTTGTTAGAGGGACTTCTGATCTAATAATTGGCCCGCCCCCTATATATGAATTTGTACAATATTTAGATCGATGTTTAATTAAACATATATATATATATATATATATATATATAGTCGCATGCCAAAAGATTTTCGTTAAACCTGAAAGGGCGTCAATTATTTGAAACAAGACAGAAATACATATTGAAAATCCATAATACAACTACAACAACCATAATTAAATTGAAGTTATGACAAAATGATGTTTTAAGACAGGGCCCAGATTGATTGATGATCCAGAGGAAGAGGAGACGGAGCTTGGAGTCGGAGAACATCATCAGCGGCGCCATTCTCTTTCAACGGAGGACAAGGATCGAAATAGGAAACCCTATTCTTTAAGGATGTCGTTTTTATCAGACTTTGTCCTTTCTGGACCCGGTCAAATGAGGGGCATTTTTATTTTTTTCTTTTTGGGCTTAGTTGAGCCCATTTTTTTGCTTGTTGCTTTGGACTTATTCTATTGATCAATAAAAGAGCAACGAGCTCAAAAATTTTCTTTACAAAAATAAACATTATGAAGTAGGGTGATGGCTTAAAAGAAAAAAATAGTGTCAATTAATTTTAATGAACTATATCAATGATCATAAGTTCAGAAAATGAAGTAGGTGACAATGCAAGCAGAATTAAGAAAAACCTCTATTTTTTGTTCAGAATTAGCGCATTGTTCACAGGTAAATATAAATAAAATATCGAAAACAACTACGATGATGAAAATTGGGTGGGAAGATGATGAGTGCAGATGTCATGCCCAATTAATTCCCTACTTCACCAAATATTGTCGCCTAATTGAGTAAGGCAATGTTTCTTACAATGAAATGCCATTCCATTTAATTGAGTAATGAACCGTTTCATACACTGAATTGCCATCCATCCCCTACCTCTCTAATTGAGCGCGACATTGTTTCGTAAATGGAATAAGCAGAAAAATAAAGAAGAAAGGCTACAAGAAAAAAGGAGGAAAAAGATTTTTTTTTTAAAATGATCAAAGAGAGGTGTCAAATATGACCAGCTTTATATAGAAAGATATAGATTAGATTAAAAAAAAAATCATGTCGCAACTACATATTGGTGAGATTTGATATAAATCGTCGACAAGTATCACTTTTTATTTGCCAACATTAATTTAAATGTCAAAAAGATCCTAAGACTGAAATTATGACATTCGAAGAAATAAGAGTAAAATAAATTTCATGAAATGGTTTTGTGATATTTATGTGAAATAATGCGACATTTAAAAAATCTCGTTGTACCTTTAATTTCTTGTAGTGCACAATATAATATTTTTAGGTCCTCCACTCCTCCCTCGTGCATCTATGTATTTTAATCCATGAGTAACTCACAATAACAAGAACAAAAGGCAAGGGTGAGATACTCCCTCGCTAGTGTAAAATTATTTGTAACATTTTCTTTTTCTAGAGTCAAACAACATAAATATTGATCAACATTTTGAGATATATTTTTCCACCATATTAATATTAGAAATATTATAACTTGTAGTACCTTTGATGTAGTTCTAAATTTAATTTTAATCAAATTTAACTCTAAATATGTTAGTGAAAAGCAAAACATGACAAGTATTTTTGGGAAGGAGGGAGTATATAGTACTCATAAATTAATATGGGTACGAAATGCTACCATTATATCACAAATATAAACATGGACACACCATGAAGATAGAAGAGGATCAAAGATGAATGAAATAGCATTAACACTCTTTCTAGCTCGGATGAAGATGAAGAAGACTCACTTCTTCAATGAGTAAGAAAATGAAATGAAATCTAGCTGGAGCAAGAGCAATCGATCTTTACTAGTAATTTCTTAGACATTCTTGTAAGAGGGACTTCTGATCTAATAATTGGCCCGCGCCTTATATATGTATTTGTACAATATTTAGATAGATGTTTAATTAAACATATATATAGTCGCATGCCAAAAGATTTTCGTTAAACCTGAAAAGGCGTCAATTATTTGAAACAAGACAAAATTACATATTTAAAAATCCATAATACAACTACAACAATCATAATTAAACTGAAAGTTATAACAAAATGACATTTTAAAACGTCCCTGACCCCTCATGTAAGCACACTGGCGCATTAATATTAGTGTGAAGTGGATGCAACTGAAGAACTGGTTTGTCCCACAAACAGGATCTTAGAATTTTGCTTCTTGACATATTTTCTTGCCCAGACATGCTTTCCATTGATGTTGTACTTGGCTTTTCCACCATCTACAATAGCCTCAAGGACAGCAGGAGAGCGAGTCACAAGCCGCGCATACAGTGCTTGCTCCTCCTCCGTAACCTCTTGCATGTAAACGGCTTCAACATCGTCCCCAAATTTCCTACCGCACAATTAAAATAAGAATAAGGCCATCATCACACATCCTTGCATAAATAAGAAAGGACTTGCTATGCTATACAATCTTGGTCCATTTCCTTGAATTATCATTAGAAAATTTATCAACTAAGAAATTAGTCTTATCATATTAAATTCTAAAGCTAGGCAATTGGCTCTTATCCAAATGAAAGGAACCTTTGAATTTCTACGCACATCCTGATATCCAAATTAGTACATGACAGAATCACCCTTAAGAGAAGCATTTTTAGCCAAACTATCAGCTTACCTGATTGGCTTCTCTAAAATAGTAAATAGCTCTTGCACTTGCAATTAGTTCATGATTTATGATGTATCATCAAAGATCTAACCTTCTATATCGAATTAAGACAAGTAACCTTCTCTAGAAAATTAAATAATTGCACTAATAATGTAAACACATTAGTGAATTTAAGTTAAGTTGTTAATAAATACTTCATGTGGGGAGAGGTTTAATCCGCTAATAACCAACGGATGGCAAGTGTTTTTCCTTGTCTGGGTCCTATTCGTCCCATATTAGTTGTCCAACTTGTTAAAAATAATTGTTTCATATTAGTTGTTCACCTTACTAATTCAAAAAAGATTTAGTTTAATTTTTCTCATGGTGTAACCTAAAATGTAAAGAGATGAGGGAGGGGACATGTTGCTTAATTTCCCTCATTAAGATTGTTGGCAGAATGGTTGTTGTACCATTCTATTACAAGGATGCGCTAAAATAGGTATTTATTGAACCACAAGTGTTTTTTTATAATTGATAGATAAATTAAACTTAAAAGGGATCGATGTTGTATTGTTCTAACCAAATCAATGTGTTCCTCTTGTGGTAGTATAGGGAGATCAATTCCAAGTGTTACATGACTGACATTTTATGTTCTGAACTATAGTCAAAAAAGTGGGAAATGTTTTATTAAGATTCATATAAATACCCAAAAATAAATATATGAAAAGATAGTATTAATATCAAGAAAAGGGTAGAGGGTACCTAGTGAAGAAATCCTTGACTTCAGTTTCCGTAATTGGATAGCCCTTGGAGAAAGTCAAGAACACAGTCCTATCATCAGGAGTGACTTCTTTCTCTTCTTTGACGACATTAAAATTAATGTTCAATTTGTTGTTAAACAATTCAGCAAGATCCTTGTACATAGCCTGGGGTGCCTGGGCATCACCAATGTCATGATGATAATTATGCGGACGAGGCAGCATTTGAGGAAGAAGAATACCATTCCCACTGGAAGAAGCATGAGAAAAATTAAGTCCATTACAAGGTATAGAAGGTGGCAACAAATTCGTGGCGGATCCTCCAATATAAGGTGGCATATATTGTACCATTCGATTTGGAACAACATAAGGCAAACCTAATAGCATCCCACCACCAGCACCGGCACTGGCCCCGGTACCTGGTACTTGGCTAGGGTTCATTGGCACCATTCTAGTAGCGGCACTTGCCATATCATCAATGTTAGATGCACCACCAAGGAAATGGCTAGGGTTGATAATTGACATCATTTTACTACTATTAAGGCTTCCTATTTCTTCAATCTTGTTCTCGCTAGGTATCATAGACTCTAGAAAAATACCACCACCACCAATCGGGACATGACGACTAGGAGGGTTGTTGATAATTGGCACCCTCCCTATTTCATGATCTATGTTCATTAAATTTGGTGTTGGGACTAAACTTGCCCTAGTAAAATAGTTTGGCTGTTGCACTACTAGTATATCGTCAAAAGCCCTTAGGCAAACCATCTTAAGGTAGAAGGTGATACCACGACTAGCACTTGTTCGGTTCTCATGAAAGTATCTGAGGGTGAATTTGCGCCTCAACATGTGTGGAATCAAGAATATCTCAGGAGAACCATTTCCAGTGAACTTTTCATCCTCCACACATTTTAGGCACGTTAAAGCCTCCTCCACAACCTTGTTAAGCAATGGGGGTGGAACATCATAAAGCTTCATCAGAAAGGACGTGTCCTTTGCAACTTGTGCAAGCCACTGAAAGAAAACCATGACTTTCATAGATTCAGCAGGGTCACGCCCTAGAATGTTGATCAATTTCCCGTAAAGTCTCCGATCAACGTCGTGAAATCGTTTGAAATCTTCATCTGAGACTTGAGGGTAAAGGTGATCGTATAAAGAGGGAAGTGAAGGAGAAATCAGACCCATTGATGATGAACTTAGATTATTATTTACCCTTTTCCTTTGTCTCAAAAGGATTTTGGGTGCAGAGATCCTAAAGAGATGAAGGGGTACTTGTGTATTTATATTGGTTGCAGAAGTAACATTTCGAAGAGGCACCATTTCGGAGAAGAAGAAAAAATTTATTTAAACCAGATTATGTATATTTGGCTTTAGATTTCTTAACAGTTATATACTTATCTTCAAATGCTTTTTATGTTCTTTCTATTTATGGCTTACTGTCTGAGTCAACATTACTTAATTAGGACACTGATTTTCATTTTCTTTTCTTATTTGAATTATTACTCTCCCATTCATTTTTACTTACTTGTCCACTATACTAAAAATACACTATTACTTTAAGCATATCAAGAAAGAAGAACATATATTTTTTCATCTTTTACCTTTAACATTAATTAGTAATTACTAGTATATATACCCGCGCGATGCCCGAAAAGTGTTAGAAAAAAATTATTATCTTATTTGCTTGATTATATTAAAAATTTTAATATCAATTGAAAAAATTTAAACCATTCAATTCACAAATGTTTATTAAAAGGCAAACATGAAAGAAACATTATTTCCTTCATCATAAATTATCTGGAGATTTTGATTTGTTAATAAATTTATAGAATTACTTATCAGTAGAACAATTAAAATCCTGATTGATTGTTGAATAGAAAGATTCTTATCACTAAATATTACTTCTTCTCTCTAAATTTATGTGGTACTTTTCGCTTTTCAAGAGTCAAACAGTTAAGTTTGACCTTGAAGTTGGACATGAAATCATTAAGTTTTTTGAAATAAAATTTATATATTTGAAAATTACGTAAAAAGTACTATAAGTCATGACAATAATTAACAATTTAAAATATTTAAAAGATATATGAAAAAATTATGGTCAAAGATAAATTTGTTTGAATCTCAAAATCTGAAAGGTGCCACATAAATTGAGATGAAAGGAGTAACTAATTACATATTCTCTCCCTAACTTAACTATATAATAATTAGTATGATTTATGTAAACACCAAGTTGGGATAATCATTTATCATCAAAAAGTTTCTTAACAGTTATATATAATGTTGAAATCCTTCGATCACCGTAAAATGTTACTTGACAATTGTCTTATTTTTTGTAACTATAATTTAATTCTATTTTAGAATGCATTAGATCATAATATTTTAATAAAATATTCAATTTTTATTTTTTTAATGGAAATAATATATCATAACTTCATTTAATAATTCTTTTGTGTTTCCCATTTTTCATGATTACATTTTCAATGCTTAATCTAATTTATATAATCAAAGTTACTTTTTTCCTTTTGTATTTTATAGTAATAAAGGAATTATGTTCTCTCTCTCTTTAATATTTTATATTAAATTATGAAATACAATTTTAATTATTAAAATATCTTATACGAAAGATTTAATTATGATTTTTTTAAAATTTTATCATGATATTTGAATTTTTTTTATTTTGACTCAATTTATTATTACATACTCCCTTCGTTTTAATTTGTTTGGCCTACTTTTCTTTTTAGTCCGTTTAAAAAAGAATGTTTCTTTCCTTTTTTAGAAACTCTTTAATTCTAACTTTTCATGTGGCATATTCAAGACCACAAGATTAAAGAATATTTTAATATATTTGATATATCTTTAATTAAGGCCACAAGTTTCAAAAGTTTTATTTACTTTCTTAAACTTCGTGCCAAATCAAAATAGGTCAAATAAATTGAAACGAAGGGAGTATTAGTTATGTGGTATCATCCACAACATGACTTTTCACATTATAATTTTTTTTTTATCATCATAAATTAAAAAAAATATTATCACTCTTTTTATTCCAAGATTATCTTTTTTGTGTTATCAGATATTTATATTATGATATTATTTCTATTATTATGCATATTGACTTATTTCTTGTTTAGCCAAGCTTTTGAGTATACCAAAATATTTTAAATAAATTATCAAAAACAAATTATTTTTTCAAGACTAACAAAAGTACCATTTTCAAATAAAACAAAAATATGTACATGCAATCATAATAGTCATATAAGTTAGTATACCACAGCAAAAAAAAAGAAAAAAAAATACATAACACAAAATAATTTTTTATTTGTGTAGTACTCCTAATACAATGAATAGTGTCAAATAAAAAGAACTGTTACATATATATGGTCATTCCTTGCACGGACGAATTGATAAAACTCCTTCATATATTTTGTTTCACCATCGTACTTGTTCATTTTTCTGTAATGACATATTATGTCGTTATAGTAAAGTTAGGGCGTAAGTACCCGGTTGGAAAATTTTGTAGGATGAGAGTTGATAAAATCTCAAGCTAAGGTGAGTTTTGGTGAAAATATGGTATTATGTGCTTAGGTGGCAATTCCTGACTTGTGGTGGAATATTTGATGTTGTGGTGTCCATTTATGGATAGTCTAGTGTTATTGAATCTCATAGGAAGTTTCGGGATGAGAATCAGGTTCATAAAACTCCGGTTATGATAATTATCGCATTGAAATTAGTCTGTGATGTCTAGAATGTGAAGTGTGTTGTGAAATAGGAAGCTTTGGGGCGAGTTCCGAGATTCTGATTTTGGTATACCGCCTAAGTGAACGGACTCTCGTCATAGCAAGCTCATTGTAGTGAGCCGGGTCCCATCATAACGGTCCACCGATGCGAGAAACGGGCCACCACGATGTGTGACGGGGCAGTTTACCTAACTTAAGTGCATTTTTCAGAGTTTATTTCTCAAAAACTCTAAGTATCATGAGAGAGCATTGGAGAGGCGATTTTCTCCTTGAGATAGGTGATTTTTTTTCCTGTTAAGGTGAGTAATTCCTCCCTCTTGTTTATGGGGAATTGTGAGTTAGATCCCTGAATGTGCAAAAAGTGGAGAAAACCCTATGGGTAGGTGTATTTTCACATAGAATTGATCTTACGATGTTCTTTTATGATTTCTAGCATGAATTTGATAGTTCTAAACATGATTAGGGCTAATAGAGAACATTGGGTTCCATAAATATATGATCTTTAATCATAAAAAAATGTGCTTGAGAGGGAAAATTGATAAGAAACCTTTTGAATGTTGATTATATGATTATTGTGGGACTGAAGTATATTCTAGATCGAATGTAAGAATACAAAGTCGCCGGGATGCTCTCGCCACCACCTTCCTCCCCAAAACCTTAATTACCACCGTTCATGGCCTCGACCAGTGGCTAGCCATCCCCGATGGCTGGCCAGGTCCCTTCTATTGACTCAACCACTCAATTTCCCCCATTGAAATCACCCTTAATAATTCCCTCATCGCCCAAAAAACCACTATCTCTTATTGGTAACTATGCTTCAATAACTAATCCTATGACTAAGGCTAAGGTAGCCTTCATGAAAGCTGATATTGCTCATATTCCCATCAAGAGAGTTGATATTATAGATGGAATCCCTGTAGTCAAGTGGATGGAACAAGAAGTTAATCGCATGAATCTTATTGAAGATTTACAATATGCAATTGAAGGCAAATTCTCCGGTGGATGGCTAGAACTAGCAGAACGACGAGAACAAATACCAAAGCAATGTGGTATTAAGGTGACTGCAAAATAGGGTTTATTCGAAACAGACATGTGCTAATAAGGTTGGAATTAATTGAAGATTTCATTAACGTAATGTCCAAAAGTGCATATTACATCAATGCAAAGGATGGTAATTTCTATCAAATGCGCCCTCTTACATATGATGTCAACTTTAAGCCGGAGGAAGAAACCACACAAGCTCTAGCCTGGATCTCATTTCCGGATCTCTTGCCAACCTTCTTTGTTAAGGAATCCCTTTTTTCATTAGCATTTGTTGTTGGAAAACCCCTGCATTTGGATGTAGCCACTGTTAATAAAATACAACCTAATTGTCCTAGAGTTAAAGTTCAAGTGGATTTATTGGCTGAAAGGAACCAATAGGTAATGATGGAGATTGAGAATGAAGTCACAAAGGAAACAAGGAGCATTAAAGTGAAAATCAAATATGACATGGTTTCAACTTAGTGCAAGAAATGTAAGTTACAAGGTCATGAGATGCATGAATGTAGAGTGCTTCATCCTGAATTAAGGAAAGAAGTAGAGACACATGAAGAGGGAACACAACAAAAACAAGATCAACATTAACAACACAGAGGACGGAGATATTAGGGAAGGCAAGAATGATGGAATCCAACCAACATAAGGTTCATATATAATAAGGATGCAGATGCAAAAGATGGTGTACTTTCACTAGCCAATGCTTTTGAGGCTCTTAACGAGGGAGATCACAATGAAGCTCTGGATAACAAAGGAAAAGACAAAGAGGAGGATATTATCACCAGGGATGACAAGGAGGAGAAAAGTTCCACTAAGGATGAAGGGAGAACTTACCACTAGGGATTGGGTAGAGAAGGCCTTTGAGACAACAAATACTGGAGATAAAACTCCAAGGCAAATAGAAAAATCTAATCACACACCAAAGAGGCAAGGCAATAGTAAGAAGAACAATTCACAACAAAAGGGAGTTAGCAGTACCAAATGGGGAGATAGAGTGGAGTTTGAGCAAGAACTGCACCTGGAGGAAGGAGAAATAGAGATGTTAGCAGAGCAGCAGCACAAGGCCATTATTTGTCATGACTCTGACATCAGTATTATTCCTTTAGCAGTGGCTAAGACAGAGGACCGACAAATCATCAGCAGGTTGAAGGAAGATGAAATGGATATTACTGCAGCAATAGTAGACACTGGACATGAGCCATTCCTGGAGTTAGAACCAGCCACAGATCAGAAGAATCCAATCAGGACTTTGCATGAATTAGTCACACACCAGGTAGATGAGAACCCTGCAATATTAACAAAATCAAATATTATTAACAATGAAGATTCTGAAGGTGATGAGCACAATGTGATGGAGCATATTAGTAGACAAGTAGATTTACCTCATTGAGCTACAAAGAAAAGCAGTAGAAAGGAAAAGAAACAAGCCATTACAGACATTCATATACTAAAGAGGGTAGTTGAAAAAATTGGGGTGGGTCCTAATAAAGCTATTTAATGATGTTGAAAGCAATTTTTTGAAATATTAGGTCTGTTAATTCCCAACAGGCTTTAAATAGACTTCAAATGCTAAATTGATATCACAAGTTCTTTTTAATTGCTCTTACAGAGCCTTTTCAACAAGAATGCCAAATACAAAGATACATAAGAAGGTTAAATATGCACAGTGCAAAGGCTAATGTCAATGGTAAGATCTGATTCTTTATAAGAGATGATGCAGAAGTGGAAATTGTAAGTGATACGGCCCAACAAGTTACTATTAAAGTTCTAATGGCAAAAGATCAGAGACACATTCTCATTGCTATGGTGTATGCAAAATGTACAGAAGCTGAAAAGCTCCATCTATGGAGTATCATGTATAGCATGGAAACCTTTAATTTTCCATGGCTAATAGGGGGAGATTATAATGCACTTTTAAATTAAGAAGAGAAAATAGCGGGCCTTCCTGTTACACAACAAGAGGTGGAAGGTTTTTCTTTGTGTGTAAATTCTTGTGAACTTGAAGAAATTCCTTTCAAAGGAAGCCCCTTCACATGGTAGAATGGCAGAGTAGGGAATGACTGTATTTTTGAGATATTGGACAGACTATTGATAAACGAATCTCTTCAAAACTATTTTTCTAGTTTGAAAGTAGAACATTTATCTAGGACTGGATCTGATCATGCTCTTTTATTCCTCACTATGAAGAAAAACACTCAGCAATTTTCTAAGCCTTTGAGATTTCTTGCCTTTTGGGTAGAAGATAGATCTCTGTTGGATATGATGAAACAACACTAGAGAATAGATAATATTGGGAATAACTTCTGGCTATTCAAGCACAAGTTAAAAAATTTGAAGAAGGCACTGAGCAGGTGGAGTAGAGATAGATATGGAGATATTTTTAAGCAACGTGCAATCAGGGAAGAGATTATGGGCATAAAGGAGAAACTTTTTGAGGACAAACCTACTCAACAGAATAGAATGGTCATGCAGAAAGCACAAGCAGAGGTGAAAAAATATCTATACTTTGAGGAGCAATTTTGGAGGCAGAAGCTGGTATCACCTGGTTTGAAAAGAGAGATAGAAACGCAAGATATTTTTCATAGTTTTGTGAAAAGGAGGAGAAAGAGGCTGCAACTGAATAGAATTAGAAATGTTGATGGTGTTTGGCCTGATAATACAGACTTGATAGCACAGGAGACTATTAAATGCTTCAAGAATCAATTTACACAGGAAAAAGAAGGCACAATTTTGACTTGCTCAATCACATGCCACAATCTGTCTACGAAGGAGATAATGAGAAGCTGGAAGCAACCCCAACTATGGAGGAAATCAAGAATGAAGTGTTCTCTCTAAAGGGTAGTAGTGCATGTGGACCAGATGGTTTCCCATGAATTTTCTATCAACACTGCTGGGAAGTTATGGGTAATAATATATGTGATATGGTGAAGGACTTCTTTAAAGGTAATACACTACCAAAATGTATTACTCATATCAATCTGGTTTTGATCCCCAAAAAAGAAGTTGTTGAAAGTTTTACAGACCTCAGGACTATCAGTCTTAGCAATTTCATTAACAAGGTGATCTCTAAAGTTTTGCATGATAGATTGGAGGGTCTGTTACCAAGATTGATATTTATTAACTAATCAAGCTTTGTCAAGGGAAGGAGTATAATAGAGAATGTTATTCTAATATAGGAGATTGTTACAGACATCAGATTGAGAGGAAAACCAGCCAATGTTATTTTAAAACTGAATATGTCTAAGGCATATGATAGGGTTTCATGGCTATATATGACCAAGGTGATGAGAAAAATGGGTTTCTCTGAGACTTTTATAGATTTAATATGGAGATTGGTTGCAAACAACTGATATTCAGTTATCATTAATGGCCAAGTTTATGGGTTCTTTCACTCCACTAGAGGTCTGAAACAAGGTGACCCCTTCTCACCTGCTCTCTTTATCCTAACTGCAGAGGTTTTTTCTAGAGCCCTCAATGCTTTATTTGATAATGGACAATACAGAGGATACATGTTTCCTAAATGGAGTAGGAACCTCAATCATCTAGCTTATGATGATTATACAATAATCTTCACCTCTACAGACAAGATTTCTTTGGACCTAGTGATGAAAGTTTTAATGGACTATCAAGAGGCATCAGGACAGCTGGTAAATGAGAACAAGAGCTCTTTTATATGTACAAAAAGGTTGTTATTACTTTGATGAATGAGGTGAAAAGCATCACTGACTATGATCAAGGGCAATTTCCATTTCAGTACTTGGGTTGCCCAATTACACATGCTAGAAAAAGAAAGGCTTACTATAATGAGTTGATAAAAAAGGTGAAGGGTAGACTACAGAACTGGAAGGGTAAACTCCTATCCTTTGGGAGTAAGGCAGTATTGATTAACAGTGTGTTGTAAAGTATACCTCTTTATTTGATATCTATTGTAGTGCCTCCTAAGTTCATCTTGTATGAGCTTCATAAGATTTTAACAGGTTCCTCTGGAGTACTAAGGATGAAGGTAAAAGTAAGCACTGGTTTTCCTGGAATAAGATGTGCTTCCCTAAAAAAGAAGGAGTGTGGGATTTAGAGATCTTTTTGATATCTCCAAAGCTATGTTTGCAAAATTGTGATGGATTTTCAGAACTACAAGATCGCTTTGGATAGACTATATGTAGAATAAGTACCGTAAGAAATCTATTCCCACTGTGGTTCAATGGAAGAGTGGTTCTCAAGTCTGAAAGAAGATGTTGGAAGCTAGAGATGATATTAAGCAAGAAATATGGTGGGAACCAACTGTTGGATCCTCAAATATTTGATTTGATAATTGGATAAGATTAGGGTCTTTGTATCATGTGGTGGACCCTGACTTTCTCATTAATGAAGATGTTGGACATATAGAATCTCTAATGACAGATGAAGGATGGAACATTCAGAAGATGCAAGAGATTTTACCAGCTGATGTAGTGCAGCACACTGTGGATACCATAGCCATTAGTAAGGAAGCAGCACCCTAGGACATCTCTTGTCTGAGCTCAACTCTTCTTTCTATCAGCTGTGTCATCATGTTTGCAAGATTATCATGGAGAAACTCATGAAATATAATTTTCTGCTCTTGTTCCCTAAGCCAAGATTGCTTACTATGTCTGCTTCCTCACAACTTTCTCCTAGTAGAGACTTACTTTCTTCTTCCAATAGGGGTTCATCTTGGGTATTGGCTAAAGCCGTCACTTGCTGATCAATACAAGTTTCAGCCATATCCTGCATCTTTGTGAGTTGGAAACTCATTCCCTCTATCGCTTCGCTCTGTTCTGTTTGCTGCTTCAGTATTTGCTTCAACATATCAATGAGATGAGCCTAATGTTCCACATCCTTCACTTCATTACTCCCGCCAACATCACAAACAACAAAAGAATCATAACAGGGGATTGAGGGGCATACATTAAATCCAAAAGATTGTGGAGGTGTGCCCGACCTGCTCTCTTGAATAATATGACAATTGATACCCAAGTGGGGTCCTCCACAATACTGACAAGGCTTACCAACATATGAATTCTCATCATTCAACCAATATTTATCCCTAGATGTAATGTTAGAAAGAGTGATAAAATTTAAAAATAAAAATAAAAACTATCTATACAAGAAAATAAAATATACACAAAAGTCAAATAAATAAAAAGAAAAAGTCTAACTTAGATAAACAATTAATTTCTAATTCCCCGATAACGGCGCCAAAATTTTATTGCATCCAAATGCACATGGTCGTACAAGTAATATAAGATTTTTGAAGTCTAGATATCATAACCCGATTTGAATAACGATATTAAAAGGTTTCCAGACATACTTCCAGGATACCTCCGTTGTTTATCGGTTTAGTGGCTTCACCTTCATTTATAACCGAAATCATGACCTTGATTGTGACTTAGACACCCTCCAATTCCAGCAAGGAAAATAACAATATTTATGCAATTCAGCAGGCATAACAATTCTTCGATTTGTGTTCTGGTTTTAACTTGGATTTAAGACTAGCCTTTTAATAAAGGCTTCACTATTTTCATTCCAAATTAATATTTACTTTAAATTTGTATTAGTGTTCAAGGACAGTTGGTCTGTCACCCAAAGAGACAACAAAGAAGAAGAAAACCGCACACGATGTTCAGGCAAGTATTTACTGTAGGCTCAAATATGTCATCGAACTGTTAGAAATGGCTCATCTATGCCATCCATTAAAAGTTTGGCTCATCTATGCCACTGCCGTTACACAAAAGGTTCATTCATGTCATTATTTTTTAACGATAGTTTTGTAAAACTATTTTTTGTACATGGCCTCTTATTAGAAGTCCACGTCATCAAATCTAAATCAACCAATATTTTAAGAGGCTACGTGGTAAAAATTATTTTGCAAAATCACCATTAAAAAATAATGGCATGAATGAACCTTTTCTCTAATGGTAGTGGCATAGATGAGCCAAACTTTTAACGACAGTGACGTAAATAAGCCAAACTATAATGTATGGAATAAATGAGTTATTTCTTATAGTTTGATGGCATATTTGAGCCTTTCCCCAATAAACTTTAATCTTTGCCACAAGTGGTTTTGTTTTTGTGTGTGTGCTACAAAGTCTGTTTTTTATGAATTTATTATAGGGAAGAAGATCAGTACTGTTGGGCAGGTGAATACTTATGAAAACACAATTCAACAAGTGGTAAAATACTGATTGTTTGCCTCTACCGATCCCTCTTTCATTTTCAACAAGAGAAGAGTTACTGATCATAAACCTCTTCATCTGGTGTTGATTATCACCACCTACTACATTACATCATACGTCTATGCTTCAAATCCGTTCTTTCACAAGGAAGTTTTTAGGGAAGGGAAAATCCTTTCTCCTTGACTTCAATGTGTCTTATCTTTTCTACATGTGTTGTAAACCACATTGCTCTCAGCGAAAATTTCATCCTTAACTACGTGGTACTCTTTTTCTTTCCCTTTTTTCCTCTTTTCCTGGTAGTTGTCATAATTGAGTCATATTGATTTAGCTTTCTAATATGCACTTAATATACATAATATGCATATTCATCATATCAACGAGTTTTCTAAGGGATAATCACCGTCTTCCTTTGAAAAATGACTAATAAAGAGGTCAAAGGAGATTAAGAGAACTGTATAATTCTAATCCAATGCTTAGACATGGTGGTGTATGGATATGGACATGATTCCTGCAATCGAGAAACATTGACTGTTGAATGGACCAAAGTAGAGGAAATGAAATGGGAAGAAACCTAGAAGCTTTAATCCACAAGTTCAAAAGTAGAATAGTCAAGAAAAGAGAATCCTCAGCCTGGGTAACATGGTGCCACAACAAGAGGAGTTCCCTTTTTCTATTTTTACAATTTTTTTCCATTTAATAATTCCCTTCCCTCGCTAACCTGCCTTTCCACATACACCCTTCCAATCTTAAACGGCACATCACCACATATACTTCAGTAGGTGCGACACAAAACCTTTCACCCAATCTCCACTACACCGCTCACACACTCTTCTCCTTGTTCTTCTTAAAACTAGGGGTGACAAAATCAAACCCAACCCGCCCAATTCATTGAGGTTTGGATTGGTTATTGACCCGCCTATTTATTTGCTTAACCCATTTCAACCCATAAAAATTGGGTTGATATGTAACCCAAATTGAATTTTAAGAAATCTTGTCAAAATATATATATTTTTTATTTTTGATTTTACATGTTATATATAGTTATAATATAGAAAAAAAAAATTTATTAGGTACTAAAAATTTATAAAATAATAAATAAAGCAATTAAAACTTGGTAAAAATTAGGCGGGTTGGGTTATGACCCGTTATCTAACCCGTTTTGACCCAACCCGTATTGGCTCAAGTAAATTTGGGTCGGGTTGGGTCTTGACCCATTTTAACCCGTCCAAATTTAACCCACCCCGCCCAATTGTCACCCCTACTTAAAACCCTTTCAATCTCCTTCCCGTTCTTCCTGTTTCAGCCCATACGAACTTCTACACTAGAGATTTACAATTTTTCTTCACATGCTTTGAAGTTCTGCAAAACATCGGCAACAATCGCGGTGCCCCAACCATGTATGTTGCTTTCGAAACTCATACACTTTACTGTCCTTCTATCTCCTTCCTGATCTCCCTGGTTCATCCTTTAACAAACTATTAATAGAGCGTAACAATTTTCCTTCACCGCCGTTGAAGTTCTGCAAAACGTCGGCAGCATTCGCTGCACGCCAACCAGGTATACACTTTTCAAATCTTAATACACTTTGCCGTACTTCTGCCCCTTTCACACCTCCTTCAAAAGAGATTGAATATCTTTCACCACACACTTTCAAATTATGGAATGCGCCACCCACAATCGACACACACCGTCCAGGTATGATGCTCTCTAATTCATATATACTTTACTGTAAATCTGTTCCATTTAATTTTTCCCATAAACCTTTCCTAAGCCTTATTCTGTTTTCCTCTCGTATGTTAGTTAGAGAGGTTGGCGAACTACTACGATATAGATTTCCCATCTATATCTAATCTTAATTTTGTTTTCCTTTACCTGATCAACGTCAGTGCTATACAAACCAATTTTTTTTTATACAAACTAAAAAAACAACTTTTACATGACACTCTTCCTTTATAAATTTGAAGTTCTTCCTCTTATAATTTGTTCTCCTTTACGGAATTTTCCAAGGTTATTGCTTCCAGAATCTTCAATCTTCCCTTAATATAAAGCTCGGCATATACATATGAACTTCATCTGCAGTCTGCTTTAAAACACAACAACTAGACCAGGTATGCACCTTCAGTTCCCAAATACCTTCGTTTCTTACTGTCCCCTGATTTGCTTGCAGACTTTTCACGTTTAACTTACACATCCCCTTCCGCCGACTGTTGTTGTTAAAAGAAACTTTCATACTTCCAAAAGACTTTTCAATGTGTCATTTGTTCTTCCCATATGTTTAACATTTGCATGCTACTACTCTTTTTAATGTATATTGCCCTTTCTACATCTTCACAGAGTTGTCGACTTCGAAAACATCCTTTCCCTTTTATATCAAACTCTGCAGAGAAGCTTATACTTCCTCTTTCGACAGGTCAAAGTCACAGTTAATTACGCATTTTAATTCTCGGTACATTTACATGAATAATTACTGACCACTGAATCTTTTCCACGCTTTCCCAACACTTTATACTTCCATGATACTTTACAGATTTTTAAATCCCCTTTCCAGATCTTTTATAGATTGACTATAAAATCCCCCTTTACACTTTATAACAGATTCTCACTTGCAATTCTAAATTCATTTCTGGGTCGTTCAAGGTCCTTCCATACTAAAAAAATCCCTTTTATGCCACACACAAAAAATCAAACCACATCTTTTCACCTGTAGCCATTAGTTTTAAAAGTTCTTCATTTCACCTTTATATCACACTTGGCCGAGAAAGCTCACGTTTTACTACGGGCAGTTCAAACTCCAATCGGTCCCCCCAGTTATGATGTCTCCATGCATTGTTCCCAGCCTTCTTCCGTTTCACTTACAACTCGCCCCACAAATACCACGAAAACGCAAAACTTTTAAATCTACAAAGGCCTTTCCATTGTTTTATATGCCATTTGCAGATCTTTCTGAGCCTATTTATTTTACACTACCCTTCCCTGCAACTTGTTTTTTTTACTTATACATCAACTGTTTCCGTTTTTATTCCCTACGATTTCTATCACTTCCTTACAACTCGATTCACATTAATGTTCGGTAATAAAAAACACACATGTAAATACTTAACCACCTAACAAATATCAGGCGATTCTTATTGCACTAAACTATCTGCATCATAAGTACGTTGATATTATTACATTCTCTTGACTCACCTTTACATTCAACATACAGTAATCCTCATATGGATACACAAAACCTTCCTCACAACACACAAAATTCCACCACCCAATCCAGGTATGTTGCTTTTAGAATCACAACCCCTTTGTTCACTTTTTTTCCTCCTTCTGCCACCGCAACGTACACGAATAACTGGAAAACCTAACTTATCCCTCTGTCCCATCTCTTTTTGAATATTCGATGTAATCTGTTAGATTTCTTGGTTACTGCCCGAATAACTGGAAGACCAACTTTGTTACGAAACAAAACACCTCTGATATGACTGTATTTCTACAGAATCTTCTTCAGAAAATACAAATCAGGTTACTTGCTATGTAGTGCATGTCTATTTGCTACAATGACTAATATCAGTAACTCTCTAGATAGAAAACCCTTCCACCACGTCAATTCGTACTACATCCTACGGGAGTGGTACTGATATTCTGTCTTTTGCGTACCCACAAGTGCTTCTATTAGCAGTATCTATGTCAGAGATTTTGAGATATTCACAAAACAATCAGTTACTCTTATGTTGATGAGAACAAATATCCTGATGGAAAAATGCCAGGGACTTTCACAAGATAATGTATTTCACTGTACCTACTTCTTTTTTTGTTCATGTTGTTTCCCGGGGGGAGTAATTGCTCTAAAAATTTTCCCCTTGTGATGTATAGAATTAGAGCCAATTCACTATCATCATTATTTTCTGAATTCAGAGTACCCACTATTTTATCTGGGATTTCACATCCTTCAAAAAAGAATTTGGGTTATTTCAAGTTTCAACCAATCATAAAGAGAGAGTGAATGTTGGTTTTTTTTTTGGTTGATTTCCTTGTAGGGGTTTAGAAATCTTTAATCTTTGATGTGCCATTTATGTATTAATTAGAGGATTGCAAAGTTCTAAGAGAAAAGAAGGAACTAAGTAATCAAGAAGAAGAAAATTCAATGATGTCTACAAGATTTTGCTGTGTTCTCCGAGGAGGTTAGAAAAACTCCTGTTTTGATGTCTATTTTAATCATATTTCTCTTCTTATAGCTCCGATAGTAGGATTTGGGTGTTTGTAAGACTCACTTTTCAATTCTTATATCCAAAAAAGTAATGTGATACATTTTTCTTGTATACGTTTCTCTAAAAAGTACTAAAATTTCTAAGCTTACATATTTATCTATTTTTGCATAGATATGAAGTTCCCAAATTTCTTACTTATCTATTTTTATATTTGATGTACACCTTTTATATATGCGGTGCTTAGATTATAAATATATTTGAATGAGTCTTTAGACTAAATTTTTTACTTTTTTGAGGCAATTCATTATGCAAGTTCAAAAAGCGAGGAATCCCTTTATCTATTTTACAGATTTTAGATTTTAGATATTTAACACTCCCTTCGTTCATCTTTACTTGTCCACTATTGATTTTGCATACTTTTGAAGAAACTATAAATAGAAAGGTAATTAACCAGATCACCGTTTGAATATAATAAATACAATGTCTTAAAGAATATAATAGAGAAATGACTATAATTAATGATAAGGATGGATTAGGAATTAAGTGTAGAATTATCTATTGATTTCATAAATTGAATAAGTATTATTTGACATCTATTGTTAGTATAGTAGACAAGTAAAGATAGACGGAGGGAGTAATTATTACCTTTGTCCGCTAAATAACATCTCCGCATAACGCATAAGGGACGCCAATCTAAAACATCGGTTCGACGATTCTTGCTCAACAGTTGCGACGAACAAAACTTTACCAATTCCCCGTTAAATCGCCAACAACACGCTCTTGCTCTCCCTGTTCTTCTCAAATCCCTGTTGATCTTCTTCCTATTCTCCCTGTTGTTCCCAACATCTTTCCTTCAACACTTTTGCAACAGATATTGAAAATTGTTCTTCACAGATTAAAGGTTCAACCACCCAAAAGGATTTCACTATTGTTTAATAGGTAAGGAATTAAGATATCTAGAGCATAGGGCTTACTGTTTATCTTTTTCCTTTTTACATACTGGGCTTATTTTCGATATAATGTTATGTTGCCTCTCACTATTTGATCAATTTCTGATAAACTTTTTTTGGGGGGTTCTTTCAGGTTTTACTGGAGGTTAACATGATGCCTATTTATGTTGGAAACTTTGACCATGATACTCGCCAATCAGAACCTTGAACGATTGTTCTCCATGTATGAAAGAATAGAACGAGTCTACATGAAATTTGGTATAGCTTAAGATATTCTCTTTTTTTTAAAAATCAAGATCTCTTGCTGTAGGTTCCAGCATGGATCCAGAAAACATTTGAGTAATAACAACATGTCACTTCTTATCTTTCTAAAAACCTCAATTCCAGTTGCACGCAAGGCACCAAAGAAGGTATAAATCTTGATGTTGATGGTCTTTCACTTCACGTATATTTGTATTAAATTTCTATTTTACATTTTTCATTGCAGAACTTACATTGATTTTACCCATCTTTGTGTTGCAGTCGTCGAGAGTGACAATTTATCCGAGCATGGGGATTCCGGTAAAACTTTTTCCTCCTCCTTCTTTCCAATTGACTTTCACATTGTCTGTCCTAATAATGGATTTAACTTATTAAGAATAAAAGAGTGGAAAAAAAGAAAGAAAAGACTGAGAATAGCATCTGCAATTAGCGTGTGCAACATTTCTATATTATATAATTATATTGAAGTAAGCTTAATTATTACCAACATGTTAATGAAGGATCGGATCCAAGTGGTGTTTTAAATTCTGAGAAAAAAAAGAGTTACTTTTGATGCCCATAGAGTGTTCGAGTAATTTGTCAGTGACGCCATAGAGTATTCGATTAAATCTTCCGCACTGTTTTAGGAACTGTTGGTAAATGATGTTGCGGATGTGTATTTTGAGAAACCTTGACTTCTTTGGATGTATTTGGAGGACATAAAGAATTGACTCTTCGATCGCAGGCATCGAAGGTGATTGTTGAACTTTTGTTGTTTTTTAAATTTTATAATAAATTATGTATTTTGTTTTATGATGAGTCAGTGATTGATGGATTACAATTTTCATGGTTACTTAATTATTTGTATGTTACTTCTTATTTAGAGAAACATATGTGTTCTTACTGGCCGACAGTTTCCAAAGTTCTTATCATTTATTGTATTTTGTTTTGATGGTCGTGTTGGATGTTTGATTAGGAACATGAAAGGTCGATGGAGCTAATTGCATGTTGTAAGTATAAAGGCACCAAAGATATTGCACATTTCTCCTTTGGCTTACCCGGCTCTAGCGAAAATCAGTGCACATCTACACACGAAATATATCAACAGGTTGAGACTATAATTAAGTGATACGTCATCTCTATTAAATTGATTCTTTTAATATGGTGAATTATAATAATCAGTCATTTTCATGCTTAATCAGTTCATTCACTCGAGTTGATGCCTACTATTTTTATCATTTGATGATGTACTACATATATAATAGATGTATAATACATTTTTGCTTTGAGGACACAAGTTACCTACAGTCTCCTCAGATATATCTTTTATTAGATAATCTTCTAATGGAGTTGCAAAATGAGGGTTATGTTCCTCTAATTCCCTGTTCAATCTCATTAAGATCACTATTTTCCTCTAATTGCCTGTTCAATCTGATTAAGATCACTATTAGCCACAACGAATAAAGCTTACCTAAGGACACTGTATCCACGTCATGTCAACGTAGACATTCAAGCTTTGTATTGGGCTATTGATTTAGTATTATTTGACCACTTGAAAAAAATTAGATTTAAACTAGGGGAATTCATACTTCTTATGACATGTACCGTTTTAGTAAAAAAAGAATATTTTTTGTTCAATCTTTCATTACTCAAGTTTTCTCATGGTTGTGAAGGACATTCTCATATTTTGAGAAGTGATAACTTCTTGAGGTAAAACAAATAAGAAGTATAACAATTTGAAAGTTCGAATATTAAGTACCGATCTTTTCGAAATATGCTGAAACAATTTTTTTTGTTATTTGTTTCAATTTCTTAGTTTATCAAAAGACAAGAGTGAATTTTTGGGCAAAACTGCTTTTATGTTTCTTTCTATTGGTTGCTGCTATGCCTTTCGAAAATTCTTTATTGATTAAAACATTAGTATTGCTAAACAGAATAGCAGACAAGGTCTTAACATGCAAATAGAACTTATATCAAAGTGCATGTGCCGAATATGTATGTGTGAACCAAAAGAACTTGCTTCAGATTCTTGAGAATTGTACTAACTAGGTACATGAGTAACAAAAAATATTAGTAGCTCCATTCATATATTAGATTTAGATGTTCAATGGATTGGTTGATTGATGATCAATATAATTTGTTGGGGTTTGGACTTGGTTTAAAGAATTTAAAGCAAACAATTGTGATTCCTTGCTTAATTTTTTCTTTGTTTAGTATTTGTGTAGTACTTGCTAATCAATTTTTGTCTTCGAAATTGTAGACATATATGAGGCGGTGGAACAAGATTATAAGAATTTTAGACTTAGTTGCTTGAACAAGAGATGCTAGCATACTGCATTTAATTTTTTTTCTTAATAGTCAAATTGTGAAAATCAATTTCTCCCGTCAAGAACGGAAGACAAAAATTTTAAGTTCATCTCAGTTATCTAAAACATGATATGAGACACACAAGACCTGTCAATCCAGCTGTCTGTTTCCTACTTTAGGTGCCTATAGCACAAACATTTGATCAACTGGAGTACATGTGCCTCCAGGAAAACCATATCAACTTTCACTTAATGTGCATCTCTAAATTGTGTTTGGTTCTACACACTTTTTATACTTGATAAAGTTTTTCCTGAATAGGATATGATGATCGAGAGTATTTCTTCTTACCTAATTCATGTTTTATTGTTCTTAGTGTCGAATGTTCCGCACTCAAAATTGAAGTATAAAACATCTTTGATTTTCTTTTTGCTATTTCGAATATGAATATATGACCTATATTGCAGTCTTATATGTTTGATGTTATTGCAAGTGCAAGTCTACAGTTGTAGATTCAAGTAATAATTCTTCAACACAACTATAAAATGTTTCTAATGTGAGACACTTGCAAAATGGGTAACAATCCTGCAAAAAAAATGCACATACTAAAGAGTTTACAAAAAGTGTGATCATGTAATACCATTGAAACAAACTCCATTAGTACTAAAGTGAGACAGGTATTATGAGAAAAGCTTATTAATCCAAACAAATGAGTATCATTATTTTTTGATAAGTGAATATATCATTCTTTAGTTAACACTTCCAAAAGAATATGCAATTTTCATAATTCGATCACTTGTATAGGAAAGGAGTTGAGGGATCACACCTTCCAAGCATTAACATATCATCTATGGCGATACATAGATTTCTTCTACGATCGCGCGAAGCGCGGGCAGCTTGCCTAGCATATATATATATAAAAGGATCCTTTATCCTGGTGACGTGACACTCTCCTAGGGCAAGATTGCTATTTATCTAATTTTCTTGATTATTTGACATTTTAAATGTAAAAAATCAATTATTCAGTTAATAAATACCTTATCGGCAAAAACTCAAAAGGAGGTTCAGTTAATGACAACTCAACAGGCAACAAAAACTCAAACGACGCTTTGGTCGAAGAAAACTCAGCAGACACTTCTTTTGTCCATTTAATTACGTCTTCCTCTCGCTTGCTTCTGATGCAACGCTCATTTTATCTTCTTTCTCTGATTTGTTTTACTAAAAACCCTCCGTTCTCTCGGTATAAAAATCGAAAACTACTATTATGTTCGCCAATTGATTGACTAGATCGGCAACTTCAATAACCTACAGTACCATGAATTTACCATTAGAGAGAAACTGCCCTGATTCATCTCAGCAAGACGAAAGAAGATACGAATATAATTTGGCTACTGCTTCTAATCGTAATGTTTAGACTTCACCTACTTACCATACTCGATCGTTTTGTTATTTTTGTATGCTTTGTTGTTGACAAATTGAATTTTCGTATGCTTTGTCGCAAACAAGTTTGAATATTCTAATCGTAATGTTTAGACTACGCCCACCTTATATGCTCTGCCTTTTTCTTATTTTTGTATGCTTTGTTGTCAACAAAATTGAATTGTTGTATGCGTTGTCGTTAACAAATTTGAATGTTTATTCATTTGTTGTCATGTCGTGCACAGTCTCTCTTACCCTCAGGGATTTCTACAAGCGACCTTTCACATTCTCATTCACGGCTTACAATAACCCACTACACTCTTAAATTATTATTCAAAACACAACCAAAGTTCCAAACGGCCCGGGTCACCACTTTCTAACCGGTACCTTTAGTTGTTAACAGTTTCGAAAGCTTTGGCGTATTCAAATTTACAACATTCTCCTTTTCTTACCAGCATCTCTTGCCATCAATGCTTCTATCAAACGAATTTAGCCATTTTCCATTCACACCTCACAAAATGCCACCCCACTTCTAACCAAAGCCTTCAGCCGTAAACAATTTTGAAATTTTTTTCATATTCAAATTTACATTATTCCCTGTTGTTACCAGCATTTTCTTGCCATCAATGATTCCGTCAAATGAATTTAGCCATTCTCCTTCATGCCTCAGAAAATGCCACCCCACTACCAAATAATTATTTGGGATGGCCGGAAAACCTCCGACTGGCCTTGGTATTCTACTTCTCCTTTCTCTACCAAATAGTTTTACTTAAATCTATTTAAAGTCCCGGGACCATCACCACTTTCTAAACAGATTCTTATGCCCGTAATTTTTTTTAATGCTTTGTTATTTTCTTCTTTGTACTATCCCCTATTCTTGCCAACATTTCTTAAAATCGCTGTTTTCGCTAAAAGACATTTTCCATTCTTCTTCACAAATGACAAAATCCCATCACACTTTCACATTATTGTTCACGAAAAACCTCCAAATCGGTCTATATATGCTACTATTCGGTTCTCTGCCAATTGGTTTTCTTTCTGAAACAACAAATATTTTCATGTACATTCACACTTTCACATTATAATTCACAGAAAACCTTCAATTAGTCCATGTATGTACTATTCCATTCTCTGCCAATTTATTTATAAGATCATGGATGAAACAAGAGGCCACAACTGATAACTTGTAAAGTGTCAGACCGCAATCGTCCCATGTGTGCTACTGTTCCATTCTCTGACAATTTGTTTTCCTACTGCAACAACAAATAATTCCATGTACATTTCACCGACTCCGTTTGATTCCATGTTTTTTTGTAAAAAAAAATAAAAAAACTTTTCCATTTTCATGAACCTCACAATATAAGTTCGCCTCCACATTTCGACCCAATCAGCATTAGAACATATTAAACCTGACAACTCCATATATCTCTGGTAGCAAACTTTCTGCTGTGAAGAATTTTGTCCTCCCTGCTGAAGTAGATTTTTAATTTCCCCCATTACAGTTGAAATTTCTGTATGTACTGAACTATTCCACTTGCAACCTTCACCAAACTATGGCAGATTCACAACCATTACACCAAATCACTCCAATCAAGACATGTACTTCATAATCCTGATTTCATCGTCGCTTCCTATGAGTTTTGCACATCCCTATTTCGTGTATACATCCACTACAATAATCTCTAGCCATCACCCTAGACAACGCAATCACCTTTACATAGTTCCGTGTAAGCTATTAAATGACATTTGTCGTGCGAGTTTTATGTTGCCACTTAATAGATCAACATGTTTCAACGAAGCTTACGAAATTAAATAAGAAACACTTCTTGGAAAAGAATAGCTCCATTCATATATATGATTTAGATATTCAGTGGGTCAATTGATTGAGGATCAGTCTAATTGTGTCGGGTTTTGGACCTACACTTATCCCATGTTTAAAATGAGAGGTGAATAGAGAGTTCAAATAATTTTAAGCAAAAAAATGTGATTCCTTGCTTATTTTTTTATCTTAGTTCAAAATTTGTGCAATACTTCCAAATTAATTTTATTCTTTAGAATTGAAGACTTAATCTAGAATCCGGCCTAATATGTGACATGTTAATACCATATATTTGACTTGTCATCTCGCTTGTATCAGAACAATGTGTCCATTTCAGTAATTGATATACTTTTCACCTACAGGTTTGTTCTTTGGCTACCAATAGCATTATTGGCAGTTATTGTTGTATCAATACATGCAGGCCACCTTCTAGAACATGAGGGTCCGGGGCGGTATATGGAGAATATTTTCCACTCTGCAGGTGAACTAACCATCTGTCTTTTACAAATTTATATTGATTCTTTCCCAATGTCTGCCTACAAGCGAAAACATGTTTTAAGCAATACGTATGAGTAATAAAGCTTTAACATTGCAGACTATTCGGATCCATTATCCTCCATATTCTCATGCATAGGCAAATATAACTACTGGAGGGATTTTCGGATCAACTATCCCTTCATATTTGGCTTCAAGCAGGGAACAAAGTTAGGTTACAGACAAGTTCTCATCCTTGCTCCTGGTCTTTCAGTACTTGCATTGGATGCTACACTCTTCCACCGGTATGTGAATATGAACCCAATAACAAGAAGCTATAAATTTGGTAGCTGGCTTCTTTGACTAGAAACTAAATAGATATGTTGGTAATTATGTTAAAGATATATTATCCCTACGATATGTTTTCCTTGGTGCAACTACTGAAATATTTTCTGATTTAATTGCTTAATCGAATCATTTATAGTCAAATGTTCACATTGCTTTGTCTCTCTAGGTTATACCTGATGATCTTTACGATCAATTCTCAATTCGCTCAATCAACAGTGGTGAGAAACATTGAATTTTTCACCATTTGTGCTTTCTGATTTTGCTCTTTAAATTTGTTCAACTACTTTGTGAAACACTCCACTTACTCACTCGCCTCTTTATTTAGTCTCGATGGCATGAAGCTAATCTAATCCATTATCGCTGTCTAATTTTAGCTTTGATCTTCAACTAGGTGCAATCGATTTGTTGGATCACTTCAGTTATTCCTAATAAGTATGTTCATTCTCTCTCCGATTTCAGGTTGTACCATCGACATCGAAGGCATCGGAGATCAGGAGACGGATTCACTCCTCCAGGTAAATGGCCGGTCTAATATTTGCGCGTGATTAGCTCGCGAGTTTTCTTTTCTACAAACCGATCATTTTAACAGATTACTTTAATTTTAATAGTTTTGGTGGCACTTAGTTGCATAGAGTGATCAAGCTGTCATTTCGAGGAAGCTCTTCTCAACCTCACTGGGATTCGCCTATGGAAAAGGATCTGCACTGTATCGAAAAGGATTGCAGAACTTTAAAAGCTTCAATTGGCATCACTCGACAATTATGTACAGTGGTTTCTGCATTGCTGAAAATGCCGGGAAGACTTGAAAATTAAATGTGCGTTTGAATACGATATGGATGGACTGCGTATTGATGGCCTTATACAAACTATGTGTAGGAGGATCCTCGACTTCAAGTCTAATGTCATTGCCATCACTTAAGCTACATGTTTAATTTGATACATTAAAGCTATTTCTCAAATTGTATTTGATGGAGGTACATTTACAGAGACTTAAACTTATAAAAAACCATATAAAAAAAGGCGTCGTTTACATGAATTTAGAGCTATTAATTTCACACTTGATTGAATTGCTCTTATTTCTTATTGCCAAGGCAAAATACTCCTTATTGAAGATATAAAAAGCAATTTATTATTATGCAATATGCTTTTTTACACATTTAAATGTTCTTTCTAACTTTGACAAGGTTAGATAGTTGTTTTACTTCAGTTGCATCAACTATTTCCCCGGGGATTTCCTCATACTTCTTTCTTATACTAAAAGTTCTCTCTATGACTCCCATATCTTCTGAACAAAAACAAAAAAAAAACTCAACACTTTAAGATTTTCATGAAACTTTTTGCAGTTGGATAAAATTTTCTTGGCAATTTGGTGTAAGAACCGAAATACAAACTCTCTATCTTTAATATCCCTTTTAATTCCTCATACATATATTACCTAGAACTGTTGTAATTAGATGGATAAACATTGAGAAACTGATGACAACAAAGTTTCATTGGTGTACAAAATCAAAAGCGAAAACATATATTACTTAATATTCAAATGTAAGCTTAACGAGGCAGCTCACCACCGCGCGAAGCACGGGTAATTTACTTAGTATCATATATTATTAAAAGTGGGAAGCTCCAAAGTGCAAAGTTGGATTACCGTTTTACCTCTACACTAAATTAAAGTATCATAAAATATTTAATTAATTAATATTTTTATATTAAATAGTAATCATATTTATACTAAATACTAAAAGTGGGAAGGTGTTAAGTCAATCATATCAACTTCTTGGATAGATTAAATTTAATGCTAATAATAGATGATAAATTCTTACATGCAAAGAATTCTTTCTATCGTTTTGCAGGCCCTCTAACGTGTAAGACTTTACATATTTCTGGATTAGTTATAGGTAATTTAAAGATTAATAATTGGTATGTAATTTGATGGAATTCTATTTAATGTTAAATAATTGCTAAAAAAATAATTATCATGAAAGAAGTTACAAAGTGTTTAGCTTTCAACAGTTACTTGAACTTTTCAATTTTTCTGTAAGATTCTATAAAGAACCCAATACACTATCAGTCACTACACGGCTACAGTTTCCTTGCAACAAAGGTACAGATCCCCTTTCTTGAGAGGTGGTGAGAAAAAATATTTAATTCACTTCTGATTCTTGTTTTAATTTTTAGTATTGTAAAGCTTTTTCATATTTTGTGTAAATTCTATAAGATCACATTTTTTTGTTTGTTATGCGAAAGGGAAAATTGTTGTTTTCATAGTCTGTCTTCATGAAGAATGGGAACAAGTGGTGATTCATAGAGACATAAAAGCGAGTAATGTGTTGTTAGATGGTGAATTAAATGGAAGATTAGGAGATTTTTGGCTAGCAACATTGTATGATCATGAGACTGATCCTCAAACTATCCATGTCATTGGAACTCTTGGATACCTTGCCCCAGAGCATACAAGGACAGGCAAAGCCACAACTAGCACTGATGTATAATCATTTGGCGCATTTTTGCTTGAGGTGACTTGTGGGAGAAGCCAATAAATCCAGGGGTATCGGACGAGGACATCGTTTTGATTGACTATGTGTTTTCTTGTTGGACCAGAGGTGACATCCTTGAAGCCATTGATCCAAACTTGTGCAATGACTATGTAAAAGAAGAGGCTGAGTTGGTACTAAAACTTGGACTGTTCTGCTCTCAGACAGAACCAGTAGCTAGGCCAAGTATGAGGCAAGTGTTCATGTACTTGAAAGATGCTCTGCCTATTCCATAGTTATCACTGATGCAAACTTCAAATATTAGTGTAACTTTTGCAGTAAAACTTTAGTTGTATTTCTCCCTTAAATTTCCTGCAATTCATCAAATACATATACTAATTTATTTATACCGTTTGAAAATGCTTGTACATGTTTGTACTGATTAGCATGAGATATACGTGCAACACATGTGTGCGAATACTATTTTTACCAAAAATGGAAAGCTTCTACTTTCAAAAGATGAATTGCCATTTTGCCTCTCTACTAAATCAATATCTAATTAAACAGTAAATTTAATTAAATAGTCATATTTTATTTATGTAAATATAGAATTAGAAGTCCAACAATTGCTGAACTTTAATTCCTTAGTTATGGCATTGCAAATTCCCTTCGTTATTTACTAATTAATTTAAATATTATTTACTTAGATAATATACTCAACCGCAAAATAATTTAGAAAAAAAAATCATATTGCGAGTCATACAGTCGAGGAATGAGGATACATGTTGATCTCATAAGTAGTTTGAATAAGAAATCTACCAGTATAATGCTAAAGTTCATCAGGGGACAAACGTGCAACGCACGTTCCCAGAGACTAGTATATATAAAAGAGAATCCTCAACCTACTGATGTGGCATGCCTCAATGATCAGGAAACCTATTTATCTATTTCTCAAATTTTTAAATAATAAAATTAATAATTAAATCTTCAAAAATTAATTTCAGTTACACAACAATAAGGAATCCCAAAAGGCGCATCTTCCACAATTCTCTACAACTCTTTACGCCAAAAACTTCACTGCTTCAATTCCAGTTACACGAGAAAGTAAAACAGATCATAAATCAACAAAGAAGACAAATCCATACTCCGATAACAGAGTGACGAATCGTCACCGCTTGTAATGTAATCATGCTTTTTATGTACTCACTACTAATTAGTCTTTGTTATATTCAAAATATGCAGAAAGTGAAACATGAGGATAGAAAGTGAATTAACAGAGTCAGGAAGATGAATCAGGTGAAGAAATTGTTTATCCACAAAAGGCGATTTTCTGATGGAGGAATCATTCAAGAGCTGGGGCAATTATGCGAATGCGCTTAAGCAAATGCTGACGAGGTTAATAGAATAGGCGCTGACGCGATTGAACGAACCTTCATCGATTTTAAATTTAGCTTCCGAAGGAGGAAAACGCACCATAGGAGGATGCTCATAGTATTATGAATAATCTGAATAATCTTCATGACCTAAAGATACTCAGAACTGTTTTCATCTTGACGTATTTTTCAAGTATATATGTTCTGATACTGTAACACCTCGAAAATTAAATCAGCTATCTAAGTTAAAATCTCAGAAAAATTTCAAGTTTCCAGAGATGACGAGTCAGTCGACGATTCGTGGTTTGAACCCACGGTCCGTCATGTGCACTCGTTGTCCAAGTTCCAGAAGACCTCTTAAACTGTCCCTGAAATGACGAGTCAAGGGACGGTCCATCCTTCTGGATGACGGGCCGTCATCCCCAGCCGTAATTCCTAAAAGTTCAGAAAGTCCAGATCCCTCAAGGCAAACCACGAGTCGACAGGACGGTCCGTAGTTTGGAAGTACGGACCGTGGTGTGACTCGTGGAATGCAATTCCAGTAGCTCCAATAAGTGTCACTGGAAAACCAAGGATCATATTGACGGTCCGTCCTTTGGGATGACGGACCGTAGACCAACTCGTGATCCCTGAAGGTCAATTTTTCCAGCTTTTTCTTAATTAAGTTCCAGGGGTATTTTAGTCATTTCTCACTCTTTTAACTCCTAAATGATATCGTTTTGACTATTTCAAGAAGGGTTTTCACCCTCATTAGCCTAAGTTCCTTCTCATTACTTCCCTCTTCTCCCAAAAAGGGAAATTCTTCTCCAAGCTTCAAGTCTCAAGCTCCAAGTTCAAACCTCCTAACTCTTTCCAATTCAAGTGGGTTATCTTCAATCAAAGTATGTGGGTATTCAACAATGGGTTTCTTTCACCCTTGTGCCCAAAACCTCCAATTCTTGTGTTAAATCATGAGCTTGTGAAATTAGGGTTTTGATCTAAATTGGGAAAAACTTATGAAATCAGTTTCTATGCTTAAATTCATGATTTCTTATTGCTTAATTATGATTTGATTATGATTCCTTTATTGATTTTAAAATCCCAAGCTCTAAAGTTGATTTCTAGCATGATCCCATTGAATTGCATATTTTCAAGAGAAATTTGACATGATTAGGTATCATGACCTTATGAATTTATGAAATTGCATGCCTAATTCTTCAAGTATGAATTTAGAAAGGAAATGCACGATTTGAATTATGGCTATGTTAAATCTTCAGATGTATGAGTTGAATTGCATGGCATTCAAATATATCTCATTGATTTTCAACAATTTTGACATCAGATATGTCACCAGTTATGATCAGTTTTTGGCATCAGATATGCCTCAGTAATATATGAGCTATAAGTATGTTTTGAGAGTAGTATTTAGCACCGAGTTAGACCGGGTGAGAGTACCCTTAGTCCCAGAACTACGTGCTCCCGTAGGTTTACAAGTCCCCTCTTTTGGGCATCAGTTTTAGTGATCACGCCACAGTCATGCCTTTATACTCTGGCAAGGTATATTGGGTCCTCTCGATGGGGCGTATACATCAGATTCCATGTAGCTCACATGGTCTATGTCGGTTAGAGAACCTCCCACAAAAATAGTTTATGCTTAAAAATGTACTTGACTGTTATTCAGATTTCAGACTCTTGTTTATGATTATGTTTTCAGCTTATGGTGTTTTATAGAGTCATGTGCATCCAGTTTTACTTTTAAAGTATGATTTCGATTGTTAAAGCATACTTAGCATGTTTTAAACTGTTTATCATGTTCATGCATCGCTCACATACTCGGTACATCCTGTAGTACTGACGCATATCTTGCAATGCATCCTTTGATGATGCAGATTCAAGAGTCCCTTCTCAGGAACGTGGCTAGAGCTTCCAGGCCACTCTATCTGTCAGCTGTTGGTGAGTCCTCTTAGGTCGAGGACTAGTCATGTTATTAGCTTATGTTAGCTTTTCATTTTCATACTTCGAGTTAGCTAGGGTCTTGTCCTAGCAGCTCTTCATGTCATGAGTAGAGGCTTTTCAGACATAGACAATATTTGAGTCTTCTTATGGAACTTTGTGTTCCTATTTGACTTGATTATCCATTTATGTTATTCCGACTTTATCTATTATGCTTCCGTTTATATTTTGTTATGCTTGAAAATGCTATGACCAAGGGTTAGCTTGGGGCACTTGTAGTCCCAATTCCCGTGTTACGTCTAGGGGGTAACCTCGGGGAGTGATAAACTTGGTATCAGAGCCAGGTTCAAGAGTCCTAGGATGTCTGAAAGTCGCATCGAGTAGAGTCTTTTTCATGTGTGTGAAGCGCGCCACACATATGAGAAGGAAGCTATGAGATGTCTTAGAAAACTTCACTTCTTTCATGATCATGTCATGCGATAGAGCTTAACTCTTATGTTCCTCTAATCCTCATCTTTTACATTTCAGATTATACCTTCTCGATGTGCTATGCCTCCTCGAGCCGCTCAGAATGCTGCTCTTGCTATTCCAATCCTCGATGTCACGAATGAAGAATTCAGAAATTTCATCCATTTGCTAGCCCAGACTTTGGCCACTCAGGCCAATCAACAGGCTCTTGCCCCAGTCCACCCTCAAGGTGGGGTAGCGGCCCGAGTTCGTGACTTCGTACAGATGAACCCACCCAAATTTTGGGGTTCGAAAGTGAGTGAGGACCCGCTCAACTTTATTGATGAAGTGAAGAGGATTTTCAAAGTTATGCAAGTGGTTGGGGTTGATTGTGTTGAGCTTGCATCCTATCAACTCAAGGATGTAGCTCATATTTGGTTCACGTAATGGAAGGAGGCTAGGGTGAGGTCCCCACGACTTGGGAGTGTTTTGAGAGGGCCTTCCTTGATAGGTTCTTTCCCCGAGAGTTGAGGTAAGCGAAGGTGGAGGAATTCATGAACTTAATACAGGGGTCGATGTCGGTTCAAGAGTATAGTCTGAAGTTCAGTCAGTTGTCTAGATATGCTCCCTCCATGGTAGACGAACCCGCATGATCAAATGAGCAAGTTCATATATGGGGTTTCTGATATGGTGAAGAAAGAGTGTTGGTCTGCCTTGTTGATGAGTGATATGAACATTTCCCGACTCATGACTCATGCCCATCAGATTGAGGGTGACAAGCTAAGGGAGATGGCTAGGGAGAACAAAAGAGCTAGATATGAGGGTTCGGGATTTAGCCATCAGAAGTCCGGGGGTCGACATCTCTTCCCTTCAGAAGAGGTCGTCAAGGACCATGCATTCTTCTTCCAATACTTCTTCTTATTCCTCTAGGCCCCGCCATGATCAGTCCAGCAGAGGTGCAGGCTTTTATGCTCAGGGTGGTGGTGCAAAGGGGCCTTCTTTCCCCGTTTTTACCAAGTGTGGGAAGAATCACCCAGTGAGTGTTTGGATGGTAGAGAGGGTTGTTTTGGGTGTGGTCAGACTGGGCATCGTATCAGGGATTGCATTTTAGCTAGGAAGGGACATGGAGGTAGGACTCAGCCTACCCCAGAAGCTTCAGGAGGTAGGCCAGCCCAGCAGGGCACAACTTCTAGTTCTGGTGGTCTGCGCCAGAACCGTATTTATGTTATGTCCTCCCGTCAGGATCAAGAGAGTTCTCCAGATGTGGTTACTGATATGTTGAAAGTCTTCTCTTTTGATGTGTATGCTTTATTGGACCCCGGTGCGTCCTTGTCTTTTGTAACCCTTTATGTTGCTTGTAAGTTTGAGATTTGTCTGGATCAGCTTTTAGAACCCTTTTGTGTATCTACTCCTGTTGGTGAGTCAGTCCTAGCCGAAAGAATCTACCAAAATTGCCCTATCTCAGTCCTCCATAGAGTTACTTCAACGGACCTAGTAGAGTTGGAGATGACAGATTTTGATGTTATCCTTGGTATGGACTGGTTGTATGCATGTTATGCCTCTGTTAATTGCCATACTCGTGTGGTTAATTTCAAGTTTCCTAATGAACCCGTTTTAGAATGGCAAGGTAGTTCCCTTTTCTCGGAAGGTCATTTCATATCTTATCTTAAGGCTAGGAAGATGATTTCAAAGGGGTATGTTTATCACATAGTGCGGGTTATGGACAAGGAGTCTGAAACCCCATCCCTTCAGTCTGTTCCTGTTGTGAATGAGTTTCCAGAAGTGTTTTCCGAGGATTTGCCCGGAGTCCCTCCCGAGCAGGAGATCGACTTTGGGATAGATCTTCTCCCAAATACGAATCCTATCTCTATTCCTCCCTATAGAATGGCTCCCGCAGAACTCAAAGAGTTGAAAGATCAGTTGAAGGATCTTCTTGATAAAGGTTTCATCGGGCTTAGCATTTCTCCATGGGGTGCCCAAGTTTTGTTTGTTCGGAAGAAGGATGGTTCTCTTAGAATGTGTATTGACTACCGTCAGTTGAACAAGGTCACAATCAAGAATGAATATCTCATTCCTAGGATTGATGACTTGTTCGATCAGCTTCAGGATACCAGTTTCTTCTCCAAGATCGACCTTAGATTCGGTTATCATCAACTTCGTGTTAGAGAGTGTGATATCCCGAAGACAGCCTTCAGGACTCGGAATGGTTATTATGAATTTGTTGTGATGTCTTTTGGTCTAACAAATGCTCCTGCAACTTTTATGGATTTGATGAACCATGTGTTCAAGAAGTATTTGGATTCGTTTGTGATTGTGTTCATTGATGATATCCTCATCTACTCTCGGAGTGAAGAAGAGTATGCAAACCACTTGAGGGTTGTGTTGCAAACTCTCAAGGATAGATAGTTGTTTGCTAAGTTTAACAAGTGTGAGTTCTGGATGCAGTCAGTTGCCTTTCTAGGTCATATTGTGACTAGTAATGGTATCTGAGTTGATTCTCAAAAGATAGAGGCAGTAAAGAACTGGCCTAGACCATTTCCCTGTCTGATATTAGAAGCTTTTTGGGTTTGGCTCGTTACTACAGGAGGTTTGTGGAAGGATTTTCTTCCATTGCTGCCCCTTTGACCCGATTGACTCAGAAGAAGGTGAAATTTCAGTGGTCTGACTTGTGTGAGAAGAACCTTCAGGAATTGAAGACTCGATTGACCACAACTCCAGTGTTAGCTCTACCCGAGGGCCTAGATGATTTTGTTGTGTATTGTGATTCTTCTAGGATTGGTTTGGGTTGTGTTTTGATGCAGCGTGGTAAGGTGATTGCTTATGCTTCGAGACAGCTTAAGACTCATGAGAAGAACTATCCTACTCATAATCTTGAGTTGGAAGTCGTGGTCTTTGCTTTGAAGATTTGGAGACATTACTTGTATGGTGTGCATGCGGATGTATTCACCAATCATAAGAGTCTTCAGTATGTGTTCACTAAAAAGGAATTGAATTTGTGACAAAGGAGATGGCTTGAGCTCTTTAAGGATTATGATATGAGTGTGCTTTACCATCCGGGTAAGGATAATGTAGTGGCGGATGCTTTGAGTAGACTGTCCATGGGAAGTGTGTCTTCTGTTGAAGATGGGAAGAAGGAATTGGTTAAGGAGGTCCATAGGCTAGCTCGATTGGGAGTTTGTCTTATGGACTCGACAGAAGGTGGTGTGATTGTACAAAATGGTGCTGAATCATCTTTGGTAGCTGAGGTGAAGGCAAAGAAAGACAAGGATCTCATTCTACGTCAGCTTAAGGGTGTAGTTCATTAGCAGAAGGTGGAGGTTTTCTCCCAAGGGGGAGATGGTGTGCTTCGTTATCAAGGTCATTTATGTGTGCCAGATGTTGATGGGTTGAGACAAAAGATTCTGACTGAGGCTCAGAGTTCTGGATATTCCATTCATCCGGGTGCTACTAAGATGTACCGTGATCTATGGGAAGTCTTTTGGTGGAATGGTATGAAGAGGGACATAGACGGGTTTGTGGCTAAGTGTCCCAACTGTCAATAAGTAAAAGTGGAACATCAAAGGTCGGGTGGCATGATTCAAGATATTGACCTTTCTACTTGGAAATGGAAAGCAATCAATATGGACTTTATTACTGGTTTGCCTCGTACTCGAAGGCAACATGATTCCATTTGGGTGATTGTCGATCGGATGACCAAGTCATCCCACTTCTTGGCTGTTAAAAGTACTGATTCAACAGACGACTATGCCAGGCTCTACATTCGAGAGATAGTTCGATTTGCATGGTGTTCCCTTGTCTATCATTTCTGATAGAGGTCCTCAGTTTATCTCAGTTTTGGAGATCGTTTCAGAAAGGTCTTGGTACCCAGGTGAAGCTTAGCACAACTTTTCACCCTCAGACTGACGGCCAGGCAGAGCGCACTATTTAGACTTTGGAGGATATGTTGAGAGCGTGTGCGATTGATTTCAAAGGTAATTGGGATGATCACTTACCTCTTATAGAGTTTGCCTACAACAAGAACTTTCACTCTAGCATCCAGATGGCTCCGTATGAGGCACTTTATGGTCGGAGATGTAGATATCCTATTTGTTGGTTTGAGGTAGGTGAGTCAGCCTTGATTGGTCTAGATACGGTTCATGATACTATGGAGAAGATTCAGCTTATTGGGGGAAGGTTGAAAACCGCTCAGAGTCAATAGAAATCTTATGCGGATGTGAGAAAAAAGGAATTGGAATTTGAAGTTGATGATTGGGTTTTCCTAAAGGTGTCACCCATGAAGGGTGTGATGAGATTTGGCAAGAAGGGGAATCTTAGTCCCCATTTTGTAGGTCCTTATCGGATTTTGAGGAGAGTTGGTAGCGTTGCGTATGAGTTGGAGTTGCCAACAGAGTTGGAAGCGGTTCACCCAGTTTTCCATGTTTCATTGCTGAAGAAGTGTGTTGGCGACCCGAACTTGATTGTCCTTTTGAAGGATGTGGGTGTGAAGGATAGTCTCACCTATGAGGAGGTTCCCGTGGAGATCCTTGATCGTCAGATTCGCAGGTTGAGGAACAAAGAAGTTAATTCGATGAAAGTCCTTTGGAGGAATCAGTTTGTAGAGGGTGCTACTTGGGAAGCGGAAGAGGCCATGAAGGCCAAATATCCTCATCTCTTTCCTTTCGATTCAGTTCTAGCTTGAGGTACTAGTTTCCTCCTTAGTATGTCACTCCGATTCTATTCCATCAGTTACTCTCATGATTCTAGAATGCATCCATGTTTTACGAAGTTAGTTTATCATGTTTTCAAGTTGAAAAGTTCAGTTTTTATGTTTACTCTTTGATCTCCATGTTCTGTTACTGGTTGGGCTGTTTTCTCTTCAGTTTTCCTTTGTTTAGTCTTCGTTCGAGGACGAATAAACCCAAGGTGGAGATATTGTAACACCCCATAAATCAAACTAGCTATCTAAGTTAAAATCTAAAAAAAAAACTCAAGTTTCCAGAGACAACGAGTCAGTCAACGGTTCGTGGTTTGAACTCACGGTCCGTCCTGTGCACTAGTTGTCAAAGTTTCAGAAGACCTCTTAAACTGTCCCAGAAATGATGAGTCAAGGGACGGTCCATCCTTCTGGACGACGGGCCGTCATACCCTGCCGTAATTCCTGAAAGTTCAGAAAGTCCAGATTTCTCAAGGCAAACCACGAGTCGACATGACGGTATGTAGTTTTGAAGTACAGACCGTGGTGTGACTCGTGGAATGCAATTCCAGTAGCTCCAATAAGTGTCAGTGGAAAACCAAGGATCATATTGAAGGTCTGTCCTTTGGGATGACGGACCGTAGACCAACTCGTGATCCCTGAAGGTCAATTTTTCCAGCTTTTTCTTAATTAAGTTCCAGGGGTATTTTAGTCATTTCTCACTCTTTTAACTCCTAAATGATATCGTTTTGACTATTTCAAGAAGGGTTTTCACCCTCATTAGCCTAAGTTCCTTCTCATTACTTCCCTCTTCTCCCAAAAAGGGAAATTCTTCTCCAAGCTTCAAGTCTCAAGCTCCAAGTTCTAACCTCCTAAGTCTTTCCAATTCAAGTGGGTTATCTTCAATCAAAGTATGTGGGTATTCAACAATGGGTTTCTTTCACCCTTGTGCCCAAAACCTCCAATTCTTGTGTTAAATCATGAGCTTGTGAAATTAGGGTTTTGATCTAAATTGGGGAAAACTTATGAAATCAGTTTCTATGCTTAAATTCATGGTTTCTTATTGCTTAATTATGATTTGATTATGATTCCTTTATTGGCTTTAAAATCCCAAGCTCTAAAGTTGATTTCTAGCATGATCCCATTGAATTGCATATTTTCAAGAGAAATTTGACATGATTAGGTATCATGACCTTATGAATTTATGAAATTGCATGCCTAATTCTTCAAGTATGAATTTAGAAAGGAAATGCACGATTTGAATTATGTCTATGTTAAATCTTCAGATGTACGAGCGGAATTGCATGGCATTCAGATATGTCTCATTGCTTTTCAACAATTTTGACATTAGATATATTACCAGTTATGATCAGTTTTTGGCATCAGATATGCCCCAGTATTATATGAGCTATAAGTATGTTTTGGGAAGATTATTTAACACCGAGTTGGACCGGGTGAGAGTACCCTTAGTCCCAAAACTACGTGCCCCCATAGGTTTACAAGTCCCCTTTATTGGGCATCAGTTTTAGTGATCACGCCACAGTTATGCCTTTATACCCTGGCAAGGTATATTGGGTCCTCTCGATGGGGCGTATACATCGGATTTCATGTAGCTCACATGGTATATGTCGGTTAGAGAACCTCCCACAGAAATAGTTTATGCTTAAAAATGTACTTTACTCTTATTCAGATTTCAGACTCTTGTTTATGATCATGTTTTCAACTTATGGTGTTTTATAGAGTCATGTGCATCCAGTTTTACTTTTAAAGTATGATTTCGATTGTTAAATCATACTTAGCATGTTTTAAACTGTTTATCATATTCATGCATCGCTCATATACTCGGTACATCATGTAGTACTGACGCATATATTGCGGTGCATCCTTTGATGATGCAGATTCAGGAGTCCCTTCTCAAGCACGTGGCTAGAGCTTCCAGGCCACTCTATCTGTCAGCTATTGGTGAGTCCTCTTAGGTCGAAGACTAGTCATGTTATTAGCTTGTGTTAGCTTTTCATTTCCGTACTTTGAGTTAGCTAGGGTCTTGTCCTAGCAACTCTTAATGTCATGAGTAGTGGCTTTTCAGACATAGACAATGTTTGAGTCTTCTTATGGATCTTGTGTTCCTATTTTGACTTGATTATCGATTTATGCTATTCTGACTTTATCTATTATGCTTCCATTTATCTTTTGTTATGATTGAGAATGCTATGACCAAGGGTTAGCTTGGGGCACTTGTGGTCTCAAGTCCCGTGTTACGTCTAGTGGGTAACCTCGGGGCGTGACAGATAACAATCCTCCTCTTGATCATAATCGTCGGGTAACACATTGCTGCTGATTTTTTCTCCTTTCATTTTCTATTTAATTGGGTGGTGTCACTCTTTATTTTCAGTTTCCAAACGTATGTGATTGAGGATTTGTCTGTCATAATGTGTTTGATAGGGCAGAAAATCATCAATACTTTTTGAGAAAAGACATCACTCCAACACTACCCTCATCCCCTCACCTCTTCTCTCTTTCTCATTCTTTAACCTTCCCCCCTCCCCAACCCCCTATCTCCTTTTAGCTATAAAGTATGTTATTTTAGGCGAAGAAGAAACTTTGAATTCTGTAATTTCAGCAAACAAAATTTGAATTCATATTACAATCATTTTAGCAATAATGGTTGAAAGATTGGTGTCATGGCGGTGGTCGGTAACGATAGCGGCGGCAGCGGCTCAGCTGTGAAGGGAGATAGTGTGGGCAGGTTTAAATAATTTAAACAAACCCTTTCAATAAAGAAAATCATACAAATTCATTGAATTTTAATAATATTGTAGTGAACTCAAAAAAGTTAACAAGAAAAAAGGAAAAAAAGAGAAAAGAAAATGGAGTTGAGTTGCAGAAGGGGTAGTGGGAAGAAGAAGAAAGAGGAGGTGGGAGGTGCAAAGAAGAAGAAAGGGGTGGGCCAGGACTTTGTTGTTTATTATTTTTTATTTTTATTATATAATCCACATATTTGTGGGACCCTTTTTATTTTTTTAAAAAATAGTACGCGCTTTAAAAAAAATTATAATTTTTTTTGCCACATCAGCATTTAAGGTGAAACTTAATCACTTGAAAGTTGTTAAGAGGGGTAAATAAATGTCTGTGGAGTTAAAGACCTAAAATAAGTTTGTCGGACAAGTTTAGAGAGGTTTTGATGTCTTTTCTCATATTTTCCTATTGTTTATTTTCATGAAAGTTATCCTCCCCTTTTAAAACTAAGTTTTAAGGTACAAGTATCATTCACAGAAGACATTCTCTTTATACCAAATGCACCCAAATGTCAAACGCCTTGTGTTTGCACTTTTTATTTTAATTTCCATTTATCAACATGACCTGTTTAGAAGATGCAAGTTATAATCCTAAAGAGGATTATTGATATAAATTAATTAGCGTACTCTGAGGTGGAATATGAATTATAAGTTTAGGAGTTATGGATCACATTTTTTTTTGCTTAATGAGTTCTTAATAGATTATTAATCTGTACATATTTAAAAAAGAAAAAGGAAATACAAATTCAGGTTTGAATGGCATTGTAATTCTGGATGAAAAGTATTCAAGCTTTTAGATTTGCTTCTCAGATGCTTCTCCTATTGATTTGACCTATATGAGGTGTTCTTTAATTTACTTACGGAGATTGTTAGCAAGTGAGCCTCCCTTGTATCATTATTATGTTGCTAGGGAAAGGAATCCAATATGTAAGGACATGTTTATATTTTATTTCATTGATTATTTATCTGACGTATTCTTTTCAACAATAAATTCTCCCTTTCTTTTTTGGATTCACCATGATATGAATGCACCTTTGACTCATTATTGCATATACACAGGCCATATACGAATTATACACGGGCCATATATGATTCTTATTTAACTGAGAATCAATTGAGTAGTAATTGCAGTGAGCCAGTGATATTCACATATTACATGCCTTGCACAAATGTGTAGGAGTTATTGAATTGGAGATACGCCCAGATTTTACCAGAGATGATGTGGAAGTTCTCTGCATGGAAGGTATGTCTTTTAAGATTTAATTACATTCTCCGCAAATTTCCCACAAAAGGTTGTGTTTTATAGCACCTTAGTGAATGCTAATCAACATGTATAGAGCAATTTTTTTTTTGTTATTTGTCCATAACTTCATTAAGAAAAAAATTGTTTCATTGCTCTTCAGATGGTTCAATATTCATTTAACTGCTTGCTTTTTGAACTAAACTATCAATTAACTATTTCCTAATTGAACTTCTCTTCTTTTTTTATGTATCAAAATTTATTTGTTTGATAAATTTACTTGCCAGATTGCAGTAATGATAGCGCTTTATTGAAGTAGGTAGCACACATTCAAAATACATCTTTAAATTGGAGAATTGTTTAACTAGAACTATATAATTTTTATCACTTTAATTGATTTTAAATTAGTAACTATAATTGCGTTAATTTTGAACTTCTCCTCTGCTAAAGCATGAATTAAGGTGGCCATGTTTCTGTTCTATGTCATAGGACAATTGACAAGTAACAACAGATCAAGGCAAATTGTAGCTACCACAGTTACAATCTTGAGGATGATCATATGATGGCTGCACAACACTCTGCTTTTCTTGAGGTAATATTGTATCAGTATAAACTATATCATGAATTTCTTGGTCACCTCTCATTTGTAATTTCAACATTCCATTATCAGTAATATTAAAAGCATACTTATTTTGACACTGAGCCTTTTCGACATGAAGGTTTTGCTTGATTCTTGACTGGCATAACACTTAGAATTTTTGTTTTTGTTAGTTTTTTTATTAAACTGTGATCGAATCAAGGAAGAAGGAAAGAGAAAATATTGAATTACACTTATTGTGTTAGAGACCTTTCCACCGATATTACTACATTATAAACTATGGGGATAAACACTTACTTAGATCTTCAACTGATAAATTGTGCGTTCGAATTATGTAGAGATAAGTAAAAAAAATAAACTATAGTACATATCTTTATATAATATGAAGGAGGGCAATTATAAAGTGATGTGGCACCTCTTATAGAGTAGGAATCCTATTTATTTATTTTCTCTTTTTTTTTGCCATTTTATCTTCCTTTTTTCAATTTAGTGCTCAATCTTTTACGATTTTATTGTGTAATTTGAGAAGACTACAATTGAAAAGTTCAAAAATTGCCTCACTAAATCTCTAAATGATTACACATTCAATGGCTTTTGTAACTCCTCAACAGTTATGGTATGAACGAAATTAGTAAGAACATAACTTAGAAAATATGAGGTGTGAAGAAGATCATTTAGGAGATATTGTTAAGGCTCAAAACAAGAAATTATTTGTGACCAACATATATCAATGATAGAAGATGGTCGACAAATTAGAAAAGGAAAAATGGGAGTTCTAAGAGAAATGCTCACACAAATTTGAAAATATGCATCCTTCCACATTTTTTTTGATTAGCCCTATTTTTACAGTACACAATTAAAAGGGAATCAGAGGTAAAATTTAGTTGTCTACCCCTTAGAAAAAATACTTATACATTATGTATATCAGTATGTGCTCTAAATAATTCATATTTATAAATTAACTCAAATATATATTATTTATAAGCGCATCTCAATTATAATGATCTTCAAATCTTGATATTCTGAAATTATAGGTAGTAGACTAAAGCCACATTTATAGGTAAGGTAAACATTGGTGCAAAGTGGAGGAGGATATTTAGCATGGAGCCTGCATTACGCAAAACATAGCAAGGTAAGCTGTGATGGATTGTCATTAGCTAGGAATTTGAAGAGATAAATACAAATGACTGTTATCTACTCAAAACTCCTATTCAAATGAATGAAGTGACTCTGGAATACACCATTTAAAGGTTGAAGTCTGTAATAAAAAGTTTTTTGCAGTGCAAGTGTGGATTCACGACATGGGTTTAGCAATGGGAAAACATCTTTACTAATTTTAACCTGAAATATCTGAGCTTTTTCTTATACATAAAAATCTCCTATGACATATAACATATAAGAAATATGTGCTATTATTTATTTTTATGGGCCTAAAACATTCGAAAACAGATAATAATATATTTTATGCTTTATGAAAATGCCAGAACCAAAAGAAATACAGTTAAATGCATCATCTATAATTTTTGTGCTCAACTATATAAAATTTATTTGATTGTCATTATTTTGTGCTTCAAAAGCTAAAGCTTCTGAGAGTACGTACAAAGGAGACTGAAATAGTAGATTGTCAACTTCTTTGACAACAAAATATTATCCTCATAATGTAAATCAAGGAAAATTTATAACTAATAGACTTGATTATGTATTTGTTTTTAGTTAAGCATTTTTTGATATTATGTTGTGCTCATCTAACTCATCTTTTTGTTCTATCAAAGGTAAGACATCCGAAGATGATTGATCTAAAGGGTGAAATGACTAGGTATTATCATGAATGTTTTTTCACTTTTTAATGTTTGTTGCTCGATAGTTTTATATGTAACAAATATATCAATGTAGTTTTAATGTAGTTGGTTTCTTTTTTTCAAATTCTAGGTTGTTTAAATGCAGTTAACTGGATCCTCTTTTCTCCAATTGAGAGGACTATTCTCCAGAACTCTTTATCATTATAAACTTACAAAAAAACATAAGAGATGATCTATTTGAATTTATTTTTCATATCTATCTTTTCTCTTATATATCAAAAAAAAAAATCTAAAAAATTCGTATGCTGTGTGTTTCATATATATATATATATATATAAAATTTGTTACTTTAAAATTTTCATTTGTGTGTATTTAGAAGAACTTTCATGATTGTGCGAAGCGCAGATAATTTCACTAGTATATATATATATAAAGGAGGGACTTAGACATGATGATGTGGCATCTCTCTATGACCTTCAGTTGTATTTTTTTTTCTTTTGAATTTTTTTATATTTTTCACATTATATTCTATTCGGTCGAGTCCATAAGTCGCATTCCCAATTGGGCAAGTCGATGAACATCTTTCACCAACTCTTTCTTCCCATCCTCGATCAAGGCCATGCTACTCATGGACAATCTACTCAAGGCATCCGCCACAACATTGGCTTTACCCGGGTGGTAAAGCACACTCATATCATAATCCTTAAGGAGCTCAAGCCATCTCCTCTAACGCAAATTCAACTCCTTTTGAGAGAACACATACTGAAGACTTTTGTGATCCGTGAACACATCAACATGCTCCCCATACAAGTAATGTCTCCAAATCATGAAGACAAAGACCACGACTGCTAGCTCAAGATCATGAGTAGGGTAGTTCTTCTTATGAACTTTAAGTTGTCTCGAGGCATAGGCAACCACCTTACCCCGCTGCATCAAAACACAACCCAAACCGATCATGGAAGCATCACAATACACCACAAAATCATCCAAACCCTTGGGTAGGGTCAACACTGGAGCGGTGGTCAATCTAGTCTTCAATTCCTGAAAGCTTTTCTCACAAATATCGGACCACTGAAATTTTACCTTCTTCTGAGTCAATCGAGTCAAAGGCGAAGCAATGGAAGAGAAACCATCTACGAACCTCCTGTAATAATTGGCCAACCTTAAGAAACTCTGAATATCCGATGGGGAAGTAGGTCTAGGCCAGTTCTTCACTGCTTCGATCTTTTGCGAATCCACATGAATACCATCACTAGACAAAATGTGACCCTGAAAAGTAACGGACTGCATCCAGAACTCACACTTACTAAAATTAGCAAACAACTGTCTATCCTTGAGGATTTGCAACACTACCCTCAAATGGTCCGCATGCTCCTCCTCACCCCGAGAATAGATGAGGATATCATCAATGAACACAATCACAAACATATCCAAATATTGCTTGAACACATGATTTATCAAGTCCATGAAAGCTGCAGGAGCATTGGTTAGACCAAAAGACATAACAACAAACTCATAATGACCATACCTAGTCCTGAAGGCTGTCTTCAAAATATCACACTCTCGAACCCGAAGCTGATGATATCCGGATCTAAGGTCAATCTTAGAGAAACAACTAGCACCTTGAAGCTGATCGAGCAAGTCATCAATCCTAGGAATGTGATACTTATTCTTGATTGTGACTTTGTTCAATTGGCGGTAATCAATACACATCCTAAGAGAATCATCCTTCTTCTGAACAAATAAAATCGGGGCACCCCATGGAGAAATGTTGGGCCTGATGAAACCCTTATCAAGAAGATCCTTCAACTGATCCTTTAATTCCTTAAGTTCCACGGGCACCATCCTATAGGCAGGAATAGAGATGGGATTCATATCCGAAAGAAGATCTATCCCAAAGTCGATCTCCTGCTCGGGAGGGACTCTGGGAAAATGCTCGGGAAACACTTCTGGAAACTCATTAACAACAGGGACAGACTGAAGAGATGGGGTCCTGGACTCCGTGTCCATGAACCGAACAATATGATAGATACAACCCTTAGAAATCATCTTCATAGCCTTAAGATAGGATATAAAGCGACCTTTCGAGTAAGGGGGACTATCTTGCCACTCTAAGACGGGTTTATTAGGAAACTTGAAGCTGACAACCCGAGTACGGCAATCAACAGAAGCATAACAAGCATACAAGCAGTCCATACCAAGAATAACATCAAAATCAGTCATCTCTAACTCTACTAGATCCGCTGAAGTGACTCCATGAAGGACTGAGATAGGGAAATTTTGGTAGATTCTTTCGGCTAATACTAACTCACCAATAGGAGTAGAAACACAAAAGGGTTCTAAAAGCAATTCAGAACAAATTTCAAACTTGTATGCCACATAAGGAGTCACAAAAGATAAGGAAGCAATGGGGTCCAACAAAGCATACACATCAAAAGAGAAGACTTTCAACATACCTGTAACCACATTTGGGGAACCCTCTTGATCCTGACGAGAGGACATAGAATAAAGGCGGTTCTGGCGCTGACCACCAGAACTAGAAGCTACGCCCTACTGGGCTGGTCTACCTCCTGAAGCTGCCGGGGTAGACTGAGTCCTACCACCCTGTCCCTTCCTAGCTGAAGGGAAATATCTGATACGATGTCCAGGCTGACCACAACCATAGAAACTGCCTGATCTGGCTAAACACTCTCCAACATGACTCTTCCCACACCTGCCACAAGCGGGGAAAGAAGGTCCCTTAGCAACACTTCCCTGAGACTGGGAATAGGAACCATATCCTCTACCACTCTGATCATGACGAGGCTTCTGCGCCTTGGTAGGAGCACTAGCAGAAGAATGAATGGATCCTGATGACTTCTTCTGGAAAGAGGAGCGATGTCCGCCGTCGGACCTATGATGACCAAAACCTGATCCCTCGGATCTAGCCCTCTTGTTCTCCCTTGCCATCTCCCTAAGCTTGTCACCCTCAATCTGATGGGCATGAGTCATAAGTCGGGAAATGTTCATATCACTCAAAAGCAAAGAAGACCTACACTCTTTCTTTACCATATCAGAAACCCTATAGATAAACTTGCTCATTTGATCATGTGGGTCCGCTACCATGGAGGGGGCATATCTAGACAACTGAGTGAACTTCAAACTATACTCTTGGACCAACATTGAACCCTGTCTCAAGTTCACAAACTCCTCTACTTTCACTTGTTTCAACTCCCAGGGAAAGAACCTATCAAGGAAGGCCCTCTCCAAACACTCTCAAGTCGTGGGGACCGCGTCCCTCAGTCTAGCCTCCTTCCATTGTGTGAACCAAATGTGAGCCACATCCTTGAGTTGGTAGGATGCAAGCTCCACACAATCAACTCCAACCACTTGCATAACATTGAAGATCTTCCTTACTTCATCAATAAAATTGAGTGGGTCTTCACTCACTTTCGAGCCCCAAAACTCGGGCAGGTTCATACGGATGAAGTCGCAAACTTGGGCCGCTACCCCACCTTGGGGATGAACAGGGGCAGGAGCCTGCTGATTGGCCTGAGTGGCCAAAGTCTAGGCTAGCAAATGGATGGCATCCCAAAACTCTACATTCGTGACCTCGGGAGCCAGAACTGGAGGGACATCATTTCTAACGACTCGGGGAGGCATAGCACGTCGTGGAGGCATAATCTAAAATGTAGAAGGTAAGGATTAAGAGAACATTAGGTTAAGCTCTATCGCACGACATGATCATCAAAGAAGTGAAGTTTTCTAAGACATCTCATAACTTCTCTCTCATATGTGTGGCGCGCTTCACACACATGAAAGAGACTCTACTCGATGCGGCTTTCAGACCTCCTAGGACTCTTGAACCTGATGCTCTGATACCAAGTTTGTCACCCCCCGAGGTTACCCCCTAGACATAACATGGGACTTGGGACCACAAGTGCCCCAAGCTAACCCCTTGGTCATAGCATACTCAAGCATGACAATAAATAAGAGCGGAAGCATAATAAGGGAAACCGAAAGTAGGCAACATAATAGATAAGGCTGGAAATCATATAAAGATACAAAGTCTAGAAAAAACTTCCAAACCGTCTAAGTATGAAAGCCTCTACTCATAACATAAAGAGTTGCTAGGACAAGACCCTAGCTAACTCGAAGTACTGAAATAAGGAGCTACATAACTAAGAATATGAATAGTCCTCGATCCTAAGAGGAATCATCACCAGCTGACAAGTTGTGGCCTGGGAGCTTTAGCCACGAGACTGAGAAAGGATACCCGAATCTACATCATCAAAGGATGCAGCATAAGAAATGCGGTCAGTACTATGGAATGTACTGAGTATGTGAGTGATGCATGATTCATGATAAAATAATTTAAAACATGCTTAAGAATGAACTTATAACATAAGGAAAGGACGTGAAATAACATCAAGGTATAAGGCAATAAAACATAGCATAAAGCTTAAGTTTCATAGTAAAAAATCATATAACTTCATAGCTTGAAAATACTCATGTGGGAGTTTCTTATAACCGACAATAGACCATGCGAGCTACATGAAATCTAACTATATAACCCTAGTTATCAAAGCTAGACCGAACCTTGCCAAAGTACGGGCCACCATACTCAACTATATAACCCTAGTTGGCAAAGTTGTCCTATGACTCGCTAAGGCAAGGACACCATTACTTTCATAGAGTGGTACCACTTTCATAAGCCCCTTGGGCAATTCATAACCTAGTCTGGCAACGTAGTTTTGGACTTGGGTAATCGAACCCTCGTCGCTCGGTGCTAAGTACTACTCCCAAAACATGCATACATATAGCTCATAACTTCATAGGGCACAATCTCATGCCAACTTGTTCATAACTTGTTCATACTTGATCATACTTAATCATACTTGATCATGCTTGTTCATACTTCATCATACATCATGACTTGTAAAATTTGCATGGCTCTAGTTCAATTTTCGTAAAACATATACTTTCATAAAATCATAGGAACCAGGCATGCACATGTCTGAAAATCAATAGGGAACATGCTATCAAAAATTCAATTTGCTTAAATCAATTTCATGCATGTAGAAATTTTCATGGTTAAGCTTCAATTCATGAAATAAGAGTCAACACATAAAAAACCATATAAAATCATGCAATTTAATAGAGATTTCATAATCAAATCATGAGGAGATCATATTTAACAAAAACCCATAAGAATTGGATAAGAACCCTAATTTGAAGATCATGAAATCCAAAATTTGAATTAGAGGTTTTGAGTACAAGGATGAAAGGAACCCATTGTTGATTACCCACATACCTTGATTGAAGCTAACCCACTTGAATTGAAAATACTTAGGAGGCTTGAACTTGGAACTTGAGACTTGAAGCTTGGAGAAGAACTTTTCCTTTTTGGGAGAAGAGTGAAGATCTTAGAAGAAACTTAGGCTAATGAGGGTGAAAACCCTTCTTGAAATAGTTAAAACGACATCATTTAGGAGTTAAAAGGGTACAGAATGACTAAAATACCCCTGGAAAATAACTTAGAAAAAGTTGTAAAAAGGTTGACTTTCAGTGACCACGAGTTAGTTCTACGGGTCGTTGTTTGAATCACGACCCGTGGTTCCTGACAGAAATTTTAGGCTGCAGATCCATCTCTACGGGTCAACAGGACGGACCCGTAGAATGAATGACGAGCCGTCATCTGGAGTCGTGGTTCCTGGGAACTCAGTTGACCCTTGGTCAAACCACGACTCAAGACCACGGTCCGTCGTTTAGACGACGAGCCGTAGACCTGAACCGTAGATCCTGGGAAACATAACTTCTCTGAACCAGGTTCCACGAGTCACAGGACGGACCTGTCGTTTGAACGACGAGTCGTAGATTGACTGGTGATTCCTGGGGGGACTTATCAGCCGGCTGATCTATGTTCCACGAGTGAACAGGACGGACCCGTGGTTTGAACCACGGTCTGTAGAATCGACTCGTGGTTCCAGACCAGAGGCTGAACTAGACTGAAGGAAATCATGACTCCATTCCATGACCCGTGGTTCAAACCAAGGTCCGTGGTTTGGATCCATCATTCCTGAAACATGGAATTTTTCTGAGATTTCAACTTAGATAGCTGGTTTGATTTTCGAGGTGTTACAATTATGTAATTAATTTATATTTAAATTGATTCTTTTCATATTTCAAATAGTTTGTTCTCTAATTAATTAATTTATTTTTAAATACTATTTGTTTGGATTTTTTTCTTATTCTAGTTTAATTAAATTGGATAATTAATGTGGGGGTAGTTTAATATTTCTTATGTTTTCTTTTTCTTTTTTATATTTTTTTAATTATTTCAATGATTGAACTCTTTTAGAATTCTCTTTAATCAACATTTTCACTACAAGTAACTTTTTTTGTACTTAGTAGTGAATTGTGATTGTTAACGGATATTAACTCATGATATTACTAAAAATTATTTAGTATGTTGTTATTTTAGGGACTTGTTCATTAATTTTTAAGGTTCAAATTCAATACCTTTTTCTATGATCCTATTTTTTAGGATAGGACATAACTTCGGGACTCAAAAAATAATTATAATTTAATTTGAAAAATAATTTTAGAGAGAATGAGAGTCGCCACCTAATTTTAGGAAAATCAGGAAACCTTTATATTAAAGAATAAATTTTAGTCTATGAAACCAATTAGATTCTAGGTGAGGGTTCAAATTATTCCAAAGGGAAGGACTTAGGCATCATTCAGAATCCACAATGGTGGTACCTGACTGAATTCATTTTTTTCAATTGAGAAGATAAAATAAATATCTCGATTCTTCAGAGTTAGAGAAAATGACTCTCCAAAACTTGAAGAATCCAAGGAAAAAGCTTTTACGAGACGGCCTAATATTTGCCTATCTTTTTTTAAGTGAATATTTGCCTATCGTTTAGCAAAAAATGAATAAATAAAATAAAGAATTATACAAGATCTTTGAATTTTAATTCAAGTGATTTCTTTGAAAAGCAACTCTGAGTACCTGTACACACTTAGTAAAAGTGTTATTAATGAATGAGTATTAATCAAAAAGAATTAAAGAAAAAATGAATCCCGTCTTATGTACATTGGAGGCCTTGAAAATCGACAGAATTTTTTTCATCGGCCAATAAATTGATATTCGATATGAAATAATCGAACTCAAAATAACATCCGTCTTTTATTATGGGTAGGCCTCAAAAATCCGATGGAGAGATTCTTTCATTGACCAATTAAATTGATATTCAATATAAAATAATCAAACTCAAGATAAAATCCGTCTTTTATTATGAAAAAACCTCAAAAATCTGACAGAAAAATTCTTTCATTGGCCAAGCAAACGTAGCATTTATTCCATATGAGTTAAAAATCAACCAGACAATGGCAAAAAAAGAAAAAAAATCAGTAATAAAAAGACCATAACAAAATAACATTACATATTGCTGTGAAATCAAACCCAATTAATTATCACATAAAAATTAAAATAGTATGAAAGTCAATTGGAAATTAAATGACAATAAAACTAACAGAAACAAACCCCTGACGACATGAAGCTCGTCGGAAATCAGCAAGAATATTAAAGCAAAAATCCAAAGCATACATATACATATAAAATAAATATGCAAATAAAAAGAACATTCATAATGAAACAAATATCCAAAACAGAACATGTTTCTTTTGAAAAATCACAATAAACGCTTGAAAATAATAAAATCAAAGCAAAAGGGGGTCACAAAATGTTTACCGGAGAAGACAGAGCTTGTGACTGCCGGAGTTTCGTCGGAGCTTGGAGCTCGTCGATGACTGGTTGCTGGTTCGTTTCTATGGGTTGGGTATCGCCAGAGATAGCATTGTGGGTGGAGAACAATGGATTTTTTGGGTGGTTTGGACGGAAAAGAGGGACAGAGTGGTGAAATTGTTACTTCGTGGGTCTGGTTCGTCGGAGAAGAGGGGAAAGGTGTGGGTTCGCTGGTTTAACCAGAGCTCGTCGGAGCTCTGGTGGGTGAGAGGAGAAGAGAGGGGAAGTTGGGTGGTTTCTGGTTTAATGGTGAGTGAAGAGAGGAGAGTGGTGGTTTCATTTTCATTTTCATTTAGACACGCAATCCCGATCTACACCAAGACCCACTCACAATCAATATAATAAACCAGCCTCTCAAGGACCACATGCAGAATTCACAATTCAGAAACACAACTCGGTCCACTCATGGAACCATCGAAAGAAAACAACAATGCAATGAAATAAATCCGTACCAGGCATGGTCACCGAGCCAACCATTATAAATTTACCGTACCAGGCGCGGTACCCGAGCTAACCATTAGTATATCCGTGCCAGGCGTGGTACCTGAGCCAACCGTTAGTAATTCATATACTAGGCATGGTACCCTAGCCAACCGAATATCAAACAAGTCCAATCAATCACAATCAATGAACACACATACTTGTAAAACCCACAAGCAAACAAAAGCAGTTCATTTCACAAGACTGACTACCGGACAACAAGACATTCACAAACATTCCCTAAACATGCAACTCATACACTACTACGAAATAGTACGTGAACACATAATACATATTAGAAATCAACAACCATCACCTACCTCGAAATATTTCAAGCTCTACTCAACCGGAGCTTTCCCGTTTCATGAAGTTCTTGCCGGTTCTTAGTCTAAAACAACACACAATAACAAAAATCAATCCCTATGGCCTAATAGTTACTCGGATTATGCAAAAATCCCAAACCTTAAGCCAACCACAATCATCCCACCCTTTTTTCTGGGCTTTCTCACCATTAATTCATCTATTCCTACCATTCTTATGGATACATTTAGAGAATTAAGGTCACATGATTATAATCTAATGAAATCATCAACACCCTAGAACTTCTACACCTTAGAATTCCATATTTTCTCGGATTCTACCATCTTAGGTCATTCCAAACCCTTCCCCAAGTCCACCCCTAGCAATTCTATGGTGTAGGAAAGATAGTACGGAGTTTGGGGAGTAGAATTCTTACCTTTAGAACGAAAATTGGTGAAAAACTGATGAAAATCGCGCAAAATCTCCTTGCCCTTCTCCCAAAATGTGTTGAGAAAAACTGACTATTTTTGGAGAAGTTTCTGCATTAAATCTTGTCACGCTCCACTATAGCGGTTTGCTCTGCTATAGCGGTACCGCCGTAGCAGAATTGACCGCTATGGCAGAGGCTGACCGATGTTGACTTTCCCTATAGCAGTATTTTCTCTTCAATGGCGGAGGTTGCTATGGCTGTGTGACAATCGCTAAGGCGGTTAACATGGGACAAAAAGTCATAAAGTCTCCCAAATTGGTCCATTTTATAACACACTCATTTTTCTGACGTTCCGGAACAACCCCTTCACGTCAATCTCGATACTGGAAGTTCTACTCACCCGAATTCAATTCTGAAAAGTCCCCCGGACTCCTTTATGTCTTAGCTAAACAGAAAACTAGCTCAAAATAGGACACGTTACCAAATCCTTACCTGGATTTCCCTAGACCATACCTCGCTCCAAAATCGGCCGAGACTAGCCTAGCCCAGAATTTCCAACTCCCAAATTCAGAATTTTTCTGAATTAAAACTTGGCACAAAAAGTCTACCCATAACGACGAACCCGGTTGTTATAACAGAGACTAATTTACCCATCGTTCGTCCCAAAACAATCCAACCAAAAATTATGGAAATGAAGAAAGGAAAGTGTAGTACCCGAATCCTCAAACAAGTGAGGGTACTTATCCCACATGTCCTTCTCGGTTTTTCAAGTGGCTTCCTCAACCGGACGATGCTTCCATTGAACCTTTACCATACTAATCACCTTTGTCCTCAATTTTTGGACATCCTGATCAAGAATCACATCGGTTCCTCTTCATAGCGAAGATCCTTATCAATTAACACTTTATCCCACTTGATGATGTAGTCCCCATCCCTGTGGTATTGCTTTAGAATGGATACATGAAATACCGGATGGACACCTAAAAAACTAGGCGGTAGTGCTAACCTGTAAGCCACAGGCCCTACAATCTCAAGAACTTTGAACGGCATGATGAACCGAGGGCTGAGCTTGCCTTTCTTACCAAAACGTATAAATCCCTTCATTGGTGACACCTTCAATAGTACTTGTTCACCAATCTGAAAATCGATGTCCCTTACATTGTGATCCGCTTATTCCTTCTGCCTGCTTTGGGCCACTAGCAACTTGGTCTGAATGCCTCTCACCTTTTCTTGTGCTTCCCTTATCAAGTCTATGCCCAAAGGCTTTACATTGCCTTTCTCAAACCACCGTACAGGTTACCTATAACTCCTTCCATACAGTGCCTCAAACGGTGCCATGTCGATACTAGAGTATTAGCTATTATTGTATGAGAAGTCACACAACGGCAAAAACTTGTCCCAATGACCCCCGAGGTCAATCACACGTGCTCTCAGCATGTCCTCCAATACTGGATCGTCCTCTCCGACTGACCATCAGTCTGGGGATGGAAGGTTGTACTAAAGGTGAGTTGAGTGCCCAACTCTTCATGTAGCTTACCCCAAAACTTAGAGGTAAATTGTGTACCCCTATCTGAAATGATAGACAGTGTTACCCCGTGCAATCTCATGATCTCTTTCACATAAATCTTTGCCAATTGATGCAAATTATAGTCCACCCTGACAGGAATGAAATGAGCTGACTTGGTCAGCCTGTCCACAATAACCCAAATAGAGTCATACTTCCCCAAGGTCTTGAGAAAACCCACCACGAAATCCATGGCTATCCTTTCCCATTTCCACTCTGGAATGAGTATCCTCTGAAGTAGTCCTGCAGGTATTTGGTGCTCATACTTCACTTGCTGACAATTTTGACATTTGGAAACAAAATCAGCTATGTCCCTTTTCATCCCAGGCCACCAATAAAGTTGCCTCAAATCCATGTACATCTTGGTTACCCCCGGATGAATCGAATACCGCGAGCCATGATCCTATGCTAACATTTTATGAATGATGTTGTCAACCCGAGGAACACAAATCCTTCCTCTAAAATTTAACACGCCAGCAGAATCCAATGGGCGTCCCTGGACTCTCCGGATATTGCCTTGCTCCGAAGCCTGCTCAATTGCGAATCTTGATACTGTTTGACCTTTATCTCTTCAATGAATGTGGATTTGACCTCAATACTGGCCAACACCCCACCCTGTTCTGAAATACCCAAGTGCATGAACCTAGATTCTAAAGTCTGAATCTCCCTTGCCAATGGTCATTTGGACACCCCTAAATAAGTCAAACTGCCCATGCTAACTGTCTTCCGGCTCAATGCGTCTACCACTATATTAGCCTTACCCTGATGGTACTGAATGGTCACGTCATAGTCCTTTAACAACTCCATCCACCTTTTCTGCCTTAGATTCAAGTCCTTCTCGGTAAAAATATGTTGCAAACTACGATGATCGATGAACACCTCACACTTGACACCATAGAGATAGTGTCTCCAGATCTTGAGTGCAAACACCACCTCTGCCAACTCTAAGTCATAGGTTGGGTAATTTCTCTCATGAACTTTCAACTGCCTGGATGCATAGGCTATCACATTCCTATCCTACATCAACACAACACCCAAACCCTAATGTGAAGCGTCACAGTAAATAATAAAGTCCTTACCTTCAACCGACAAAGACAAAATAGAAGCTGTGGTCAGAAGCGTCTTGAGCTTTTGGAAGCTCTTCTCACACCTGTCGAACCACACAAACGGTACCTCTTTCTGAGTCAGACTTGTCAATTGAGTAACAATAGATGCAAAGTCCTTGACAAATCTACGATAATAGCCTGCGAGCCCCAAAAAACTCCTTACTTTAGTCACCGAGCTAGGCCAGACCCAACTCTTATCTATCTCAATATTCTGGGGATCCACCATCACCCTTTTTTCTGACACTGCATTCCCCAAGAATGCGACTGAAGTCAACCAAAATTCACACTTGGAGAACTTCGCATAAAGCTTTTGGTGACTCAATTTTTGCAACACAATACGGAGATGTTCGGCATGCTCCACCTTACTCTTGGAGTAGATCAAAATATCGTTAATAAAAATGATGACGAACGAGTCCAAATAATACTTAAATACCCAATTCATCAAACTCATGAATACTACCGCTGTATTAGTCAACCCAAACGACATCACTAAGAACTCATAATATCCATACCGAGTACGGAAAGCAGTCTTAGAAATATCCTTAGGCCTAATCTTTAACTGATGGTACCCTGACCTTAAGTCATTTTTTAAAAATACAGATGCACCTTGTAACTGGTCAAAAAGATCATCAATACGGGGTAAAGGGTACTTATTCTAGATGGTAACCTTGTTTAATTGCTCGTAATCTATACACATCCGCATACTATCATCCTTTTTCTTCATAAATAAGACCGGAGCACCCTAAGGCGAAGCACTGGGATGGATAAAACCCTTGTCTAAGAGTTCCTGAAGCTGAGTCTTAAGCTCCCTTAACTCTGCCGGAGCCATACGATATAGAGTAATGGAAATTAGGCGAGTGCCCGGCTCCAAGTCAATATCCCTATCCGGAGGCATACCAAGAAAATCTGCTGGGAACACCTCCAAAAACTCTAAAACAACCGGAACTGACCCAATAAATGGGGACTCCACACTATCATCCCTGAGATGATCCAAAAAGGATAAACACCCTCTCCCCACTAGCTTCCTAGCCCGAACAAAAGATATGATGTTAACTGGCTTAGGCCTGTACACACCTTCCCACTCTAGCCTATCCTTACCCGGAATCTCTAGAGCCACAGTCTTGGTGTTACAATTCAATATAGCATGATAAGGAGATATCCAGGTCATGCCCAAAATGATATCGAAGTCTACCATATCCAGAATTATCAAGTCTACCCAAGTATGCAACCCTACAAATACGACAGAACACGTACAATAAACATGAGTCACAACCACAGACTCTCTAACCCGGGTGAAAACATGGATAGAGAAATCAAGGATATCACAAATCAAGTCCAGATCCAAAACAAAATACACAGACACATATAAATATCTAGAACCTGGGTTAAAAAGTATCAAAGCTATCCTATCACATACAAGAGTTGTACCTGTGATCACTGCATCGGATGCCTCAGCCTCAGACTTTCCTGGAAAAGCATAACAGTGAGCCTGATCATCAATCCAGGCAACCTCTTTGGTCGACTGTGCCGCACCTCAGCCTGTGCCGCCATACACTCTGTCTCCTCAACCTCCCTGAAAGTTACCTCTCCCACTCTGTGGACGACCTCTAGCATAGCCACCTCTACCTGTTGGTACCACAACCTTAGATTACTGCTGAGCCTGATTACCAGTCTGTCTGTGAGGGCATTCCCTCTTAAAATGTCCCATATCACCATAATAAAAACAACAACGATCAAGTTTAGGCCTGCTGGTAGATGTTTAAGAAGCTCCCTAGCCTCTAAGAGTTGAAAACTGCTGATTAATTCCCGGACGACCACCTGTAGCAGCTGGTAGATCTGAGTGAATAGGACGGGCAGAGTACACCTACTGATTGTGGCCCCTGGAGTACGAACCACTATAATTCCCATCATTACAGGGCTTTTTGGCTTACACTTTAGCCTGCCTGAACTGCTTGACACCTTCTAACTTCTTAACATAGTCTGTGACCTTATTGAATCCCTTCCCTGCTGAAATCATTGCACTGATAACACCTGTAAATCCTTATTCAAACCCTTGATAAATAATTGAATCCGCTCCTCCTCAGAACCCAACAACTGTGTAGCAAAACGAGACAAGACATGAAACTTAGCCTCATAAGCAAAGACCGACATGTTACCCTGTTCCAGAGCCAGGAACTCATCATTTTTGTGATCTATCAAAGTACGAGGCACATACTTCTCCAAGAAGAGAGCGTGAAACTTCTTCCAAGTCAGTGGGGGGAAAACAGATGATCGACATTCCACATGAGACCTCCACCACTGCTTAGCATCACCCTATAGTTGAAAGGTGAAAAACTCAACCCCATGTTGTTGCACAATGCCCAACTTATGTAGTCTCTCATAACAGTCAAATATGAACTCATAAGCATCTTCCTTATCACTACCCTGAAACGTAGAAGGTTTTAGCTTAAGAAACTTGGTCAGAATCTCGTGCTCATTCCCTGTCATGACCGGACCTCGCATTGGTCTGAAGAAATTATCTTTCCCTGACGCCGCATTCATTCTAGGAGTTATAGTAGATGCTGGCTGGGTACCCGAAACCTGATCTTCTATTACCGTGGGGGTGGTTCCAGCACCAAATAGCCCACTCAGGAAGTACCACACTTGCCGAAAAGTTGTGGGTGTGATAAGAGGAAGGTCTTCACCTCCAGCCGGTGCTTCCTCCGCCTGCTCTACATCCTCTTCAACCGAAACCTCGACCTCCTCTTCTACCTGATTCTAGGGTGGGGGAGGGGTTGCTTCACGTGCTCATACATCTGCTTGAGCACCACCCCTGGCGGGTGTTGCCCTACCTCGGACCCTTCCCCTGCCCCTTCCTCTACCTCTAATAGCCAGGCCCGCTGCTCTCGCTCTACTGTTCCTTGTGTTAACCATCTGTGGAAAGAAGAGTGAACGAAGTCAGATACCAATTTGTATCACTAGATACCAATTGGAACCAAGTTATAGCACGAAGGGAGAAAAAAAAGATAGTTCCTAAAGTCCTATAGCCTCTCGAAGAAAAGTATGGACGTCTCCGCATCATTCCGCAAGACTCTACTAGACCTATTTTAGTACGATGAGATCAATGAACCTAGGGCTCTGATACCATCTTTTTCACGACCCAGACCGCTATGAGTGGCACCCACCCAATACCCTCGGGTGAGCGAACCAACTCCGACCCAACACTTAATCATCCTAGCAGCTTAAAACCAAAGCATAAAATAAACTAGCAATAAAATCTCAAATTCTATTTCATAAAACTGCAGAAACATCCTCCCTAGAACCTGAAAGTCATTGTACCAAAATATTCTACCAAATTGTCTAGAAAATACAGGGATGCAACCCCAAATAAGCAAGAGTTTAAGCCCAAAACAAGTGGGCTATAACTAAACAGAAAGAAACCAAGGTAGCTCGATCGAAGTAGCTCTCCCTTGATGTCTGAAAGTGCTGGGACTAAAGGTGAGGTCGCTCATCAGCCGTCGGAAAATTGTCTGTACTCACAAAAAGAATGCAAGTGCAAAATCAATACACAACCACCGTGTACTGGTAGGATCATCGGCTAGCTCCAATAAACAAAATATGAACCATAAACCATAACATAGTAAAGTACAGGAACATGTAACAGTCAACAAATAGCCAAATATTAAATCCCACTTTTAGCTTATTAACACACGAACCAGATAACAACCCTTGACCATACCCAAAATAATAATATATACCTTTTTAAAACATAAATTGGACCCACCAATGATCCCCCTAACATCACCTAAGTGTTAGAACGCAATCCCGGTCTACACCAAGACCCACTCACAATCAATATAATAACCCAACCTCTCAAGGATCACATCCAAAATTCACAATTCCGAAACACAACTCGGTTCACTCATGGAACCATCGAAAGCAAACAACAATGCAATGAAATCAACCCGTACCAAGCGTGGCACCCGATCCAACCATTATAAATTTATCGTACCAGGCGCGGTACCCGAGCTAACCATTAGTATATCCGTGCCAGGCGTGGTACCTGAGCAAACCGTTAGTAATTCATGTACTAGGCATGGTACCCGAGCCAACCGAATGTCAAACAAGTCCAATCAATCACAATCAATGAACACATATACTTGTAAAACCCACAAGCAAACAAAAGCAGTTCATTTCACAAGACTGACTACCGGACAACAAGACATTCACAAACATTCTCTAAACATGCAACTCATACACTACTATGAAATAGTACATGAACACATAATGCATATTAGAAATCAACAACCATCACCTACCTCAAAATATTCCAAGCTCTACTCAATCGGAGCTTTCTCGTTTCCCGAAGTTCTTGCCGGTTTTTGGTCTAAAACAACACACAATAACCAAAATCAATCCTTTTGGCCTAATAGTTACCCAGATTATGCAAAAATCCCAAACCTCAGGCCAACCATGATCATCCCACCCATTTTCCCAGGCTTTCCCACCATTAAATCATCTATTCTTACCATTCTTATGGATACATTTAGAGAATTAAGGTAACATGATCATAATATAATGAAATCATCAACACCCAAAAACTTCTACACCTTAGAATCCCCTATATTTCCCCGGATTCTACTATCTTAGGTCATTCCAAACCCTTCCCCAAGTCCACACCTAGCAATTCTATGGCGTATGAAGGATAGTATGGAGTTTGGGGAGTAGAATTCTTACCTTTAGGACGAAAATTGCTGGAAAACTAATGAAAATCGCCCAAAATTGCCTTGCCCATCTCTCAAAACGTGTTGAGGAAAACTGACTATTTTTGGGGAAGCTTCTGTATTAAATTCCATCACGCTTCGCTATAGCAGTCTGCTCCATTATAGTAGTACCGCCATAGAAGAATTGACCTCTATGGTGGAGGCTGACTGACATTGACTTTCGATGTAGCGGTATTTTCTTCGCTATGGCGGAGGTCGCTATGGCGGTGTGTCAGCCGCTACGGTGGTTGACACATGATAGAAAATCGTAAAGTCCCCCAAATTTGTCCATTTTACAACACACTCATTTTCATGGTCCATTTCACAATACACTTGTTTTCATGACATTTTGAAACAACCCCTTCACGTCAACCTCGATACCAGGAGTTCTACTCACCCGAATTCAATTTTGAAAAGTCTCTCGAACTCTATTATGTCTTAACTAAACAGAAAACTAGCTCAAAATAGGACACGTTATCCAATCCTTACCCGAATTTCCCTAGATCATACCTCACTCCAAAATCGACCGAGACTAGCCTAACCCAAAATTTTCAACTCCCAAATTCGGAAGTTTTCTGACTTGAAACTTGGCGTGAAAAGTCTACTCGTAATAACGAATTCGGTCGTTACAATTTTAATGTTTATGTAAGATTTCTTAATTATTTTATTTTATAAATATGTCTCTTCCTAGCAAAATTATTTGGACAGGAAAAAAGAGGAAAAACATTAACACTTTTAGAAGCTCTAATATTTTCGAAGAAAAAATGATTTCTGTATATTGATCATTTATTTTTTTATTAAAATTCTTCTGAGTAAGAAATTCACTAAAAATAAGAAAATTACAAATAAAATATGCATTTCTTAACATAATATAATTACAATAAGTTTTTTTTTTTACTTTTTTAGTTTATTTTAGGGAAAAGTGTCAAAAATACCCTTCTATTTTTGTTTATTGGTTAAGTTTATCTCTAGTTATACCATAGGGCCAAATATATCCCTATCGTTAAGAAACTTAACAAAAATGCCCCTCTTTTTAACGATTGTCCACTATGACCTTTTAAAATCTGACGTGGCCTAATATTTGGGTGAGGTGGACGCCACGTGGCTTGCCACCTCACTGCTAGATTTTTATTTTTATGTTTTTTGCTTTTTTCTTTATATATATACAAAATCCCTAATCCAAAAATAAATTTAACTTCTTACTACCAAACACACTCAAGGTGAAAGGAACTCTGGATGGTAGTGTCATTTCTTGTCTCATGCACTTTTTTTCTTCTGCTACAAGTGTCATTTTTTGTCTCATGCACTTTTTTTCCTGTTACATTGTGTATATTAATCTGGAAGTTCTCGCATGTTTGTATTACTGCTGCAGTCAATGAACCCTTTGTGATGAAGGCTTGAGCAAAGACTTACCCCGAGAACAAACATGTAAAATTCCTTGCTGATGGAGCTAAAAAATACATCCATGCCCTTGGGCTGGAGCTTCATCTATCAAAAATGGGGGTTGGTGTTCAATCACGAAGGTATGCTCTTTTGGTTGATGACCTTGAGGTGATAGTAGCTAACCGTGAATTTGGAGGGGAGTTCACGATCTCTGGTGAAGATGAAATCCTCAAAAGGTTCTTTAAGTTTATCACTGCCTCCCAAGTGTTCTGGACTAAGCTTCTAGAACGTCTGTCAATAAATTCTTTTTTGATAGTACTCATTTCTATTCCATATAATCACAATTCGTATGAAGAATGCTGTGTGGAAATAAGAATTTCTTGCTACACCAATTACTTGCTCGTTGTGTGTTGGAGGCATTAAAACTGGCAATATGCAAATTTTACAAGGTTGAAGTGCGTTCGAGCTGATCTTAGACAATACTATTATAAAACAAATTATATGTGAAAACACAAATTGATTGAGATTTCGTGTAGTTTATTCTGGTGCAAAACTAAAAGATGCCTCCAACTCGGCTACAAATTTTATTGCATGGGAAAGGTTAATTACTCCATAGATTTCCAACCAACTTTCGAACAAAGGTAGAGTTCAATGCAAATGGGGCCTTGACAAAACAAATTTATGTGACGATGTAGAATTGCAGTTATTGTATCACTTTCCAAATATAATGATTATCTTAATAATTGTATTCCATATAATGAGAATCAGAAAATAACTCGCTAATACTGACACTAACAAAGTGCCTCCAATATAAATAATTATTGCACCAATAATGGTTCCTTTGTTGAAGAAATCTTTAGAACCCGCTGATTCCACCAGACGAATGGAGTATTTAGAAGCGTAGTGTACAAATATCTGATTGTTTGTCCGTTATTTGATATATACTCGAAGTTTAATGTCATAACCCAAAACTAGAGGATTGTGATGGTACCTACCCCACCTTACTGTGGTAGGTAAGCCAAGCCAAACAATGCAGTAAATACAGTAATAAGGGAATAAAACAATGCAACGATGAATATAAAGTCTCAACTGTGATAAATAAGCCCAACAAATATAATCTATCCCAGAAACTCATAAGTCATAAGTATATGAGCGATTCTAATACGGTGTACAAAATACCAAAATCAGAACTGTATAAGAGGTGAGAAAATAAAAATTAAATTATAGAGGAAGCCGAGAAAGTCTCTGAGAACCGAGCTCACCAAAGCTTCAGATCAACAATACCTGCACGAATCAAAAACCATAATGAAAACTCAAGCTAGGATGTGCATCAGAAGGATGCAAAAAAGTAGGAGTGAGAATGGTCCACCTGTACTCAGTAGACATCATAGGCCGATCGAGCTTAATCAGTTACTATATTGAATAAAGAATACTAAAATAATCCTACAATCAGAAAAGTCCCAACAATTCAATATAATAACAACACGAAGAATCTTAATCGAAACACCAATCCAAATGACAATGCAATGTAATGTTATGATATGAGATGCAATGACCATGCCTACCGGTATACACCCCCTTGTCAGTCAATGCTAGAAGGTAGGATACATGGAGGACTCGCGAGGTCCATATATCCCGCCCAGAATCTTTCATCAGACAAAATCAATAACATAACATATATTTACGCTTGAAATCCTACATAAGATGGAATATGTAAAATATTGCATATCTAGGTCCGAATCCTGCATCAGACTTTATAGGAAAATTATAATATATTCATGTTCAAAATCATACATCGGACTAAGTGGGTAAAATACAGTATATCTGTAACACCCCAGAACTTCCAAGCCCAGACTTAGCTCCAAAAACTGGAGGAAATAAAAAAATTCAACTGTCAGCAGAACCACGAGTCACTTCCACGAGTCGTGGACTGGACTCGTGGAACAAAGATTAGAAGACTATTCCTCTGAATTTCATCCCACAACTTGAGTCAATGGGTCGTAGAAGTTTCCACGGACCGTAGAAGTCGTCCATGGAATTCTCCAAGCAGATGACTCCAGGAACCACGATTGGGTTCCATGACCCGTGGAAGTTTCTACGAGTCGTGAACCCAACTCGTGGAACTAGTTTCCAGTATCCCAACCTTAAGTCTACAGGGTTCATGAGTGGGTTCCATAACCCGTGGGAGTTTTCACGAGTCTTGAACCCAACCCGTGGAACTAATCCTTAGAGACCTAGGAGTTTAGCTCAGAAACCACGAGTGGGATTCCACGACTCGTGGAAGTTTCCATGAGTCGTTAACCTAACTCGTGAAGTTCCATCCAGTAGCTCAGTTTTCAGGACCAGGAAACCACGACCGGATTCCATGACCCATGGAACTTTCCATGAGCCATAGAACCAAGTCGTGATCCCTGAGTTGCGAATTTCAGCAATTTTTCTAATTATTTTCCAGGGGCATTCCAAACTTTTGCTTTCTCTTTTAGTGCCAAGGCTACGTCGTTTTGGCTACTCTAAGCCTAATTAATCAGTCAAAAACTATCTAGAACCCTCACTCTCCTAAAATTATCAGACTTAGAAAGAAAAGAAGAGAAAGAAGCGATAGTTTTCTCTCAAGAACAAGCAGAGGTCTTCATCAAGTTTATCTCCAAACATCCGAGGATTTCTCCTAAGTTTTCTTCACCAGGTATGTGTGATTTCACTAGTGGGTTCCTTTCATCCATTAGGTCCCTAGAACTCAGTTGGTTCCTTCAGCTTCTCCATGATTGATTAGACCTAGGGTTCAAAACCTTAGAATTTTTCCTTGCTATTCAGATGCTATAATTCCTGTGGTGCTTAGTCCAGATTCCTTGGAAAATTATTATAGTCATGTTTAGAATTCAGAACCCTAGCCTGTCAAAATTTCTAGTATTTCATAGATTATGCTTGCTAGACAGATCAGTCAAGTAATCATGTTTCAGAATTTAATTGCCATATCCTTCAGTATGTTTATCTTGCATTCTAGTTAATTATCAGTATTTTGAGCTATCTATTATTTCAGTTGCTTATATTCAGTTGGGAGTAGACTTAGTACCGAGCGGACGAGGGGATGAAGGATTAGCTGTCAGTTTAGGCTAAGACCTTTAGTAGCAGTCCCCAAGTCCCAGAACTACGGCGCTACCATAGGTATTAAAGGAGTCAGCTTTTAGACGAGGCTGCACCTCATTGTCCCTTGAGGACATCAGTAGTGGATCCATGCCAGACTTGTTCGTACCCTTGGAAAGGTATGAAGACCCTTCCATCCAGGGTTACAGGTTGACCCCATAGTTAGCTTAACTTAGGGTATGTCGGTTAACAGTACCTCCCACAGTCAGAGTCATGTTACATTGACCATGTACTCAGTATTTATTTCAGTATTTAGTTCAGCATGTTATACTCATGATTTGTACTTGGTCATTGTACTCAGCTAACATTCAGTTATATTTTAGTATGATTATTTCCAGGTTCAATTCTTTATTGTTAAGCTTAGAATATATCCTGCATGCTCAGTACATTCAAAGTACTGATGCATACTTTTGTGCTACATCATTTTATGATGTAGGTTCAGGCACTCAACATCCAGACCGCGCTTAGTTCAATTTTCCAGTCTGTACTCAGTAGCTCAGCGGTGAGTCCTCATAGTTCGAGGATGATGGACATGCTTTACTTTCAGTTTTAGTCTTATTAGAGTTAGCTGGGGGCATGTCCCAGTAACTCATATCAGTTAGAGGCTCTCAGACATAGACTAGATTCTATTGAGTTTCTAGTGTTGTTTTCAGTCATCACTATACTCTTATTATATTTTTATATTTAGACATGTTTTAGTTTCTTCTCACATCAGATATAAAAATAATTTTTAGCTTTTGCACAGTATATGCTTTTTACTTTAAATTGCATAGATATGCCATGCCATGGGTTAGCTTGGGGTCATTTGTGACACTGAGTACCATTTTACGTCTAGGGGGTAGCCTCGGAGGGTGACAAATTTGGTATCAGAGCATCAGGTTTAAGTTTCCTAGGGTGTCTAAAAGTTACATCAAGTAGAGTCTTCTTTGTGGGTGTAAAGCGCGCTACACTTATGGGGGAGAAGTTATAAGACGTCCTTAGGAATAAACTTCCCTTCTTTCTCTTCCAGTTCATGCTCTAGAGTATAAACTCTATTGAATTTCCTTCTATTCTAACTCATGCTCTTCACATTTCAGAAAAATGCCTCCCAGTAGAGCTAACGCTAGGAATCAGCTAGCACCAGCAGCTCCAGCAGACCCCTTGAACAAGCAAGTCACGCATGCTGAATTCAAGGCTGCCTTCCAAGTGCTTGCTCAGGCCATGACCGCCCAGGTGAACCAGCAGGCTGCAGCCCTAGCTCTGCCTCAGATCAACACTACTGCAGCCAGGATCCAGGATTTCACACGGATGAATCCTCTAGAGTTTCATGGGTCTAAGTCAGAAGAAGATCCCCAAGAGTTTTTAGACGATGTTCAGAAGGTGACAGACATTATGGGTGTTACTCCAGTCGAGGGTGCAGACTTGGCTGCCTATCAGTTGAAGGGAGTGGCTTACATTTGGTACCAATAATGAAAGAAATATCATTGGGCCAACGCAGGACCAGTGACTTGGTATCTTTTTAAGATAACTTTTCTAGACCAATTCTTCCCACTAGAGCTCAGGGAAGCCAAGGTTCAAGAATTCATCAATCTGAAACAGAATGACATGAGCGTGAGGGACTATGCTCTCAAATTCACTCAGATATCCAAGTATGCTCCAACAATAGTAGCTGACTCCAGGGATAATATGATCAAGTTTGTATCTGGTGTGTCGAATGATATAGTCAAGGAGTGTAAGACCAATATGCTGATTAAAGAGATGGACTTCTCCAGACTGGTTACTTATGCCTAGAAGATTGAAGAGGAGAAGATCAAGGAAAGGGAAAGATATACTAAGAGGGATAGGACAGGTGAGTTTAACTACTCTCAATAGAGATCAGATGGTGGGAATTGCTCTCAGTTCTGCTAGAAAGATTCAGCTCCAGCTCCATCTTCTGCTAGTGCCCCAGTCCCTAAGTTCAAGAAGGATCGTCGGGATAGAGCTTCTGGCTCTAAGTCCCAAGGTATGGTTACCAGTGGGTGCACTAATCCAGTATGTAAGAAGTGTGGTAGAAACCACCAAGGTGAGTGCTTGGCAGGTAGTGGAAATTTCTTTGGGTGTGGTAAGCCAAGCCACATGATGAGGGATTGTTCAACGACTTCTCAGAAGGGTAAGGATGTTTACCCACAGACTTAGACTGGTTCTACAGTAGCTTCGACCAGATGCCCCACTCATCAGGGTGCCTCGTTTGGAATAGGTGATGGTCAGTGCCAGAATAAGTTATATGCTCTTCAGGCTCAACAGGACCAGAAGGATTCTCCTGATGTGGTCACGAGTCTTTAATACTGATGTTTATGCATTGTTAGATCCAGGGGCCAGACTTTCCTTCATAACTCCTTATATAGCAGTAAACTTCAGTGTTAGTCTAGAAACCCTCCCAGAACCCTTCTGTCTCTACTCTAGTTGGTGACTCAGTCATAGCTAGACAAGTGTACAAAAATTGCCCTATCATAGTTTTCCAGAAAGTCACCTCAGCAGATCTTGTAGAGTTAGAAATGGTAGATTTTGATATCATTCTAGGCATAGATTGGTTACATTCTTGGTATGCCTCAGTCGATTGTAGAACTAGGATCGTTCAGTTTCAGTTTCCTAACGAGCTAGTCTTAGAATAGAAGGGTAGTAACTCAGTGCCTGTAGGTCAATTCATCTCCTACCTTAAGGCTAGAAAAATGATTTCAAAAGGGTATATCTATCACCTTGTTCGGGTTAAGGATTCAAACTCTGAGACCCCAACTCTTGAGTTAGTCCCAATGGTGAATGAGTTTCCAGAAGTGTTCCCAAAAGATCTTCCTGGAGTTCCTATCAAAAGGGAAATCAATTTTGGAATTGATCTCCTTCCAGATACCCAGCCTATCTTGATTCCTCCTTACAAAATGGCTCCAGCTGATCTTTACGAATTGAAAGAACAGATGAAAGATCTTCTAGATAAGGGCTTCATCAGAACCAACATCTCTCCATGGGGTGGTCCAGTGTTGTTCGTGCATAAGAAAGATGGTTCTCTCAATATGTGCATTGACTACCATCAGTTGAACAAAGTCACATTCAAGAATAAATATTCCATCCCCAAGATTAATGACTTGTTCGACCAGCTTCAGGGTGCTAGTTGCTTTTCCAAAATAGACCTCAGATCTGGCTATCATCAGCTCAAAGTCAGAGGTCGTGACATACCAAAAACAGCCTTTATGACTCAGTATGGTCACTATGAATTTGTAGTTATATCTTTTGGACTAACAAATTCTCCTGTAGCTTTCATAGACTTAATGAACAGGGTATTCAAATAGTATTTGGACTTGTTCATCATTGTCATCATTGATGATATCCTTGTTTATTCTTGAAATGAGAAGGAGCATGCGAATCATTTGAAGGTCGTTCTGCAGACTCTCAAGGACTGCCAGTTATTTGGCAAGTTCATTAAGTGTGAGTTTTGGTTGAAATAAGTCACTTTTCTTGGTTATGTGGTGTCTAGTGAAGGCATTCGAGTTGACTCTCAGAAGATTGAGGCAGTAAAAGACTGGCCAAGACCCACCTCTCCGACAGATATCAGAAGTTTCTTAGGTTTGGATGGTTATTACAGGAGGTTCGTAGAAGGATTTTCATCCATAGCTACCCCATTGACCAAGTTGACTCAGAAAAAGGTCAAGTTACAGTGGTCAGATGAGTGTGAGAAAGGTTTCTTAGAACTGAAGACTAGGTTGACTACAACTCCTATCTTGACTCTACCAGAGGGTTCAGATGGTTATGTGGTGTATTGTGATGCGTCTAGGGTCGGCCTAGGTTGTGTTTTGATGCAGCAGGGTAAGGTCATAGCTTATGCTTCTAGACAGCTTAAGGCCCATGAGAATAACTACCCGACTCATGACCTAGAGTTAGCAGCAGTTGTTTTTGGCCTAAAGATTTGGAGACACTACCTGTATGGTGTTCATGTTGATGTGTTCACAAATCATAAGAGCCTGCAGTATATGTTCACTCAGAGAGAGTTAAATCTTCATCATAGAAGATGGCTTGAGTTCCTCAAAGATTATGATATGAATGAGCTCTACCATCCGGGTAAGGCCAATGTAGTGGCCGATGCTCTCAATAGACTGTCTATGGGGAGCGTATCTTATGTTGAGGAAGAGAAGAGAGAATTAGCCAGAGATGATCATCGGCTTACTCGCCTAGGAGTTTAACTTATGGACACGTCAGATGGTGGTGTGATAGTCCAGAATGGATCAGAATCTTCATTGATAGTGGAGGTTAAGAAAAAACAAGATAGTGACCCCATATTTCTTCAGCTGAAGGGTGCAGTTCATCAACAGAAAGTTAAGGTTTTCTCCCAAGGGAGAGATGGTATGCTTCATTATCAGGGTCGCCTATGTGTTTCTAAGGTGGGTGAGTTGAGGAAACAGATCCTTTTAGAAGCCCATAATTCTAGATATTACATTCATCCAGGTGCCACTAAGATATACCATGATCTACGGGAAGTCTATTGGTGGAACGACATGAAGAGGGACATCGCAGATTTTGTGGCTAAGTGTCCCAACTGTCAGCAGGTTAAAGTAGAACATCAGAAACCAAGAGGTGTGACTCAGGAGATCAGCATTCCTACTTGGAAGTGGGAAGTGGTCAACATGGATTTCATTATGGGATTACCTCGTACTCACAGACATCATGACTCCATTTGGGTTATAGTGGACAGAGTCACTAAATCAGCTCACTTTTTGGCAGTTAAGACTACAGATTCAGTGGAGGATTATGCCAGACTCTACATCAGTGAGATAGTCAGGTTGCATGGTTTCACTTGTCTATCCTCTCAGATAGAGGACCTCAGTTTACATCTCATTTCTGGAAGTCTTTTCAGAAAGTTATTGGTACTCAGGTGAACCTTAGCACAACATTTCATCCGTAGACGGATAGTTAGGCAGAGCGTACTATTCAGACCTTAGAGGACATATTGAGAGCCTACGTGATCAATTTCAAAGGTAGTTGGGATGATCACCTACCCCTCATAGAGTTTGCTTACGATAACAATTATCACTACAGTATCCAGATGGCCCCGTATAAGGCACTTTATGGGCATAGATGCAGATCACTGGTTGGTTGGTTCAAAGTAGGTGAAGCAGCCTTGATCAGGACAGATTCAGTTCATGAGGCTATAGAGAAAGTTCAGCTCATCAGGGAGAGATTGAAAATAGCTCAGATTCATCAGAAGTCCTATGCAGTTGTGAAGACATGGGACTTAGATTTTGAGATCGACAATTGGGTTTTCATGAAAGTGTCACCCATGAAGAGGGTGATGAGATATGACAAGAAGGGGAAGCTCAGTCCCAGGTATGTAGGTCCTTACACAATCCTGAAAAGGGTTGGTAAGGATGCTTATGAGTTAGAGTTGCCAGCAGAGCTAGCAGCAGTTCATCCAGTCTTTAACATTTCCTTGCTGAAGAAGTGTGTGGGTGATCCAGCATCAATAGTACCTCTAGAGAGTATGGCTGTGAAGGATAGTCTCACCTATGAGGATGTTCCAGTGGAGATTCTTGATCGTCAAGTTCATAGGTTGAGAAATAAAGAAGTCGCCTTAATAAAGGTTTTGTGGAGGAATCAGTCTGTAGAGGGAGCTACTTAGGAAGCAGAAGCAGCCATGATGGCCAAGTATCCTCACCTCTTTCCTTTCGCTTCAATTTCAGCATGAGGTAATAGTTCCTCTCCAGTCTTTCAGTTAAATCTTGTGTAAATTCAGTCTTAGTACCTTGTTCCCTCATTTATACTCGCATTTCAGCATAATTGCATGTCCATGGAACTTAGTTCAGTTAGATGTCAGTTTCTTATACTCAATTGGTAGGGATTACAACTCCTTCTATCCAAACTCAGCTTGTTTAGTCTTTATTAGAGGATGAATGATCCCAAGGGGGAGATATTGTAACACCCTAGAACTTCCAAGCCCAGGCTTAGCTCAGAAAACCTGAGGAAATTTGTTTTTCAACTGTCAGTAGAACCACGAGTCACTTCCATGATCCATGGAAGAGTCCACGAGTCGTGGACTGGACTTGTGGAACAAATATTAGAGGATTATTCCTCTAAAGTTCATCCCACGACTTAATTCAATGGATCCTAGAAGTTTCCATGGACCATAAAAATCATCTGTGGAATTCTCCTAGCAGATGACTCCCAAGAACCACGATTGGGTTCCACAACCCGTGGTAGTTTCCATGAGTCGTGAACCCAACTTGTGAAACCAGTTTCCAGTAGCCCAACCTTAAGTCCACAGGGTTCACGAGTGCGTTCCACGACCCATGGGTGTTTCCACGAGTCGTGAACCCAACCCGTGGAACCAATCTTCAGAGACCTAGGAGTTTAGATCAGAAACCACGAGTGGGATTCCACGACCCATGGAAATTTCTAGGAGTCGTGAACCCAACTCGTGGAGTTCCATCCAGTAGCTCAGTTTTTAGGACAAAGAAACCACGACAGGGTTCCATGACCTGTGGAACATTCCACGAGCCGTAGAACCAAATCGTGATCCCTGAGTTGCGAATTTCAGCAGTTTTTCTAATTATTTTCTAGGGGCATTCCAGACTTTTCATTTCTCTTTTAATGCCTAGGCTACGTCATTTTGGCTACTCTAAGCCTAATTAATCAGTCAAAAACTACCTAGAACCCTCATTCTCCTAAAATCATCAAACTTAGAAAGAAAAAAAAAAGAAGCGATAGTTTTCTCTCAAGAACAAGCAGAGGTATTCATCAAGTTCAGACCCAAACATCTGAGGATATCTCCATAATTTTCTTCACTAGGTATGTGTGATTTCACTAGTCGGTTCCTTCAGTTTCTCCATGATTGATTAGACCTAGGGTTCAAAACCGTAGAATTTTTCCTTTCTATTCAGATGCTATAATTCCTGTGGTGCTTAGTCCAGATTCCTTGGAAAATTATTACAGTCATGTTTAGAATTCAGAACCCTAGCCTGTCAAAATTTCCAGTATTTCATAGATTATGCTTGCTAGGCAGATCAGTCAAGTAATCATGTTTCATAATTTAATTGCCATATCCTTTAGTATGTTTATGTTGCATTCTCAGTTAACTTTCAGTATTTTGAGCTATCTATTATTTCAGTGCATTGTTGCTTATATTTAGCTGAGAGTAAACTTAGTACCGAGCGGATGAGGGAATGAAGGCTTAGCTGTCAGTTTAGTCTAAGACCTTTAGTAGCAGTCCCCAAGTCCCAGAACTACGGCGCCACCGTAGGTATTAAAGGAGCCAACTGTCAGACTAGGTTGCACCTCCTTGTCCCTTGAGGACATCAGTAGTAGATCCACGTCAGACTTGTTTGTACCCTTGGCAAGGTATGAACACCCTTCCATTCAGGGTTACAGGTTGTCCCCATAGTTAGCTCAACTTGGGGTATGTCGGTTAACAGTACCTCCCACAGTCAGATTAATATTGCATTGACCATGTACTTAATATTTATTTCAGTATTCAGTTCAGCATGTTATACTCATGATTTGTACTTGGTCATTGTACTCAGCCCAACTTTCAGTTATATCTCAGTATGGTTATTTCCAGGTTTAGTTCTTTATTGTTCAGCTTAGAATATATCCTGCATGCTCACTATATTCAAAGTACTGATGCATACTTTTGTTCTACCTCATTTTATGATGTAGGTTCAGGCACTCAGCATCTAGACCGCGCTTAGTTTGATTTTCCAGTCCATACTCATCTGCTCAGCGGTGAGTCCTCATAGTTCGAGGATGATAGACATACTTTACTTTCAGTATTTACTTTTCAGTTTGAGTCTTATTAGAGTTAGCTGGGGGCATGTCCCAGTAACTCATATCAGTTAGAGGCTTTCAGACATAGACTAGATTCAGTTGAGTTTCTAGTGTTGTTTTCAATCATCACTATACTCTTATTGTATTTTTTTATTTAGACATATTTTGGGTTTTTCTCACTTCAGATATAAAAATAGTTTTCAGCTTCTGCACAATATATGCTTTTTACTTCAAATTGCATAGATATGCCATGCCATGGATTAACTTGGGGTCACTTGTGACACTGAGCACTGTGTTGCGTCTAGGGGGTAGCCTCGAGGCGTGACAATATCATTTTCTTTCAAAATCAATGTTTCCAATAATTCAAATTAGTGATCCATGATATGAATGAATGAATATGTATGCCCACGAAACAACCACAAGACAATTACAAAGACACAATCACGATCTTAGAATCATCATGATAAACTATTTCATCTACTATAAGAATTAATACAAGCCCCCACACGGGCATCACAATGGCATATAACAACATTAATTGCTATTATTATACCTAAGTCAACCCTCCCATAGAATGCTTTACACGATAAGTCCCCATCCAAGCAAAGTCTGAAAGAAGTTAAGCCATAACCTACCTCGAAGCCTAACAACAAGACACTAAGTAATCACACTTGAGCCTTTCATTTATGAATATCCTCCAAATGCAACCACTCTATCAAAAATGAACTCTATGCATAAACACGAGTTCAACAATACCCATATTACTAAGGTTCTAAATCGGGTCCAAAAAGTCAACCCAAAAGTCAATCCCAATCTCGAAAGGGAAAAACCAAAAATTTATTAAAAATTTAGTTTACCCAAAGCATAAGGGGTTCAAAGGTAAAATTTCATTGAAAATGGGGTAAGAATCAAGCTTAAAATCAATAATTTAGCAAACTTTAACTTTACCGGAAAATCCCTAAATTTTCAAATTGAAAAACCAAGATTTAAAGTTGAAATCATAAAATAATCCTTGTGAAAAGTGTAAAACTAGTATAGAAAGCTTACCTAATGGTTGAGAAACACAAAGGTAAAGTTTTGTTGAAAATAGAGCAAAATAAGACTTTCAATTTCAATCCCTTAATATAGAATTACCCAAAATTTGAGGTAAAATAGCGGAGAAAAAATATATAAAGATTTGGGAACTTACCCCTTTCCAAGACGAAGAAAATGCACCAAAAAATCACCTATAATAGAGATCTATAGGTCCAACAATGGAAGAAAGAAGTGACAAAAATAGAAGGGAAATTTGATATAAGCCACTGTAGCACGTTGAGCTTTATCGCGCTAAAGTGGCGTGATCACGCTAAAGGAGGCCAATTCCTTCAGCGCTATCACACTGATGGAGCGCTATCGTGCTACTGGAGCTCTATCGCGCTGCTGGAGCGCTATCGCGCTAAATAGCACCCAGACTATTCAGCGTTATCGCACTACCCCAGTGCTATTACGCTGGTCCCCAAAATTCCTTCAACGTTATTTTGCTACAAGGGCGCGATCACGCTCATACCAAATACCAACAAAATCTAAAGTTTCAAAAACTTGCTTTTGAGAATCTAAACTCATCTGAAACCCTATGAATATACACCAATTGTGGAAATTGATCATAAAACACCTTCCGGACCTGATGAAATCATCGGATTCACCAACGGAGGTTATTTTCAAAGAATGGTGACCAAATTCAACACTAGGACATAATTCCAACTTTCCAACCAACTGCCTAAAATGCATCCGAAAGCCTTGAAACCCAAACCAACAGTGCTCCCAACCTAAAAATGATATTCTGGAGCTAACAAAACTGACAGAATTCCAAAATGACACTCCAAACTCTAAATGTTGACCAAAGTCAACTCTATCCACCTCAAAGCCTTCAAAAATGAAAAATTCCCTTAAAGATCAACCAAATACCTTGGTGATCGAGCCACCCACTCTCGCAAATCACAAATACCAAAATACAACTACAGGGAGGGCAAAATAGTCAAAATGCAAGAAAATCCAAAAATCACTATAAGGGTTGTAAATTATCCACCACTAAAACACATGTTCATCCTCGAACGAAAGGGCAAGAAAGGTACCTGAAATGCCAAAAACTTGTGGATATCTGCTTCCATGTCCAACTCTATCTCTCAAGTGACCTCCTCGATCAGATGATGCTTCCACCAAACCTTCACTGATGTTATTTCCTTGGATCTCAACTTCCTAGTCTGTCTATCCAAAATAGTTATAGGCTCTTCCTCAAAAGTTAGATTTTTTATCCAAATCCACTGAATCCCAACTAATCATGTGAGAACCATCAGAATGGTATTTATTCAACATCAAAACATGGAAAATAGGGTGAACTGCTGAAAGACTCGGAGGCAAGGCTAATTGATAACCTACTTCCCCAATGCACTGAAAAATCTCAAAAGGGCCAATAAATCTCAGACTAAGCTTGCCCTTCTTCCCAAACCTCATCACACCTTTCATGGGGATACTTTCAACAAAACTCGCTCACCAACCATGAACTCAAGATCGCGAACCCTCCTATCAGCATAACTCTTTTGCCTACTCTAGGCTGCTAAGAGCCTATCATGAATCAACTTTACCTTATCCATAGAATCCCGCAACAAATCTGTACCCCAAGTCTTAACCTCGAAGGAATCAAACCAAACCACTGAAGATCTACACTTTCTCCTATACAAAGCCTCAAATGGTGCCATATGAATGCTAGAATGATAGTTGTTGTTGTAGGCAAACTCCAACAAAGGAAAGAACTGATCCTAATGACTGCCGAAATCGATCAAACAAGACCGAAGCATATCATCCAAAACCTGAATAGTCCACTCCGACTAACCATCCATTTGGGGATGAAAGGCTATGCTCAACTCTAACTGAGTACCCAACTCGCGCTACATAGAACTCCAAAAGTGAGATGTGAACTAGGTACCCCTATCTGAAATGATGGAAACAGGCACACCATGCAACTGAACTATCTCTCAAATATAGATCTTCGACAACTTATCCGCATTGTAGGTCACCTTTATCGAAACAAAATGGGCTGGTTTGGTCAGTCTATCCACAATTACCCATATAGAGTCAAATATCCCCAAGGTCTGAGGCAACCCAACCACGAAGTCCATAGTGATACACTCCCATTTCCATTCATGTATAGGCATCCTCTGAGTCATGCCACCCGGTATTTGATGTTCATATTTTACTTGCTGACAATTCAAACACTTAGCCACAAACTTCATAATGTCCCTTTTCATCCTACACCACTAATAATGCTTTTTCAGGTCGTGATACATCTTAGCTGCCCTTAGATGAATAGAGTACCTCGAACAATGAGCCTCCTTCATGATCAACCTGGTCAAGTCACCCACTCTCAAAACATAAATCTGACCCTTGATCCTCAAAACATCCTCCGAAGCAAGAATCACTTCCTTAGCTTCACCACTCAACACCTTATCTCGAATTATGCACAACTTCCCATCCTAAAACTGCCTACCCTTATCTGATCGCATAACAAAGACCATGCTTCAATACAAGCAAGCACCCTACCAGCCTCATAGATATCAAGTCTAATAAAGCTATTAGCCAAAATCTAAATATCTATTGCCAAAGGTCGGTCCTCGGCCACCAACATAGAAAGAATATCCATACTAACCACCTTTCTACTCAAGGCATCCACCACCATATCGATCTTTCCTGGGTGATAGAAAATAGTCATATCATTGTCTTTCAACAACTCCAACCATATGCAATGTCTCAAATTCAAATCCTTCTGGTTGAAGATATATTGAAGGTTACGATGATTGATGTATACCTCATAATACACTCCATACAAATAATTCCACCACAACTTGAAAACAAACACCACCGCCGCCAACTCCAAGTCATGAGTTGGGTAGTGTTTCTCATGGATCTTCAACTACCTAGAAGCATAAGCTATCACCTTCCCTTTTTGCATCAAAACACCACTAAGTCCAACTCCCGAAGAATCATAATACCCAGTGAAACACCTCACCTTCCACAGGTAAGGTCAAGATATGTGCTGAAGTCAATAAGGCCTTGAGCTTTTGAAAGCTCTCTTCACATTCATCGGACCACTGAAAAACAACATTCTTTTGGGTCAACTTGGTCAAAGGATCTGCAATAGAAAGAAGCCCTGCACAAACCATCTGTAGTAACCAGCCAACCCAACAAAACTCCTAATCTCAGTAGGTGAAGTAGGCCTAGTCCAATCACGAACTGCCTCAACCTTGGATGAATCGACTATAATACCATCTTTAGACACAATATGCCCAAAAAAGGCCATAGGACTAAGCAAAAATTCACTCTTTGAGAACTTAGCATACAATTTCTCGTCCCTCAGACTCTGGAGTACAATTCTCAAATGATTCACCTCATTCTTGGAGTACACCAATATGGCATCAATGAACATAATCACAAAGGAATCAAGATATGGTCAAAACACCTCATTCATCAACTCTATAAATATTGCTTGAGCGTTAGTCAAACCAAAAGACATCACAAAAAACTCATAATGACCATACCAGGTCCTAAAAGCTATCTAAGGGATATCCAAAGTCCTAATCCTAAACTAGTGGTACCCAGACCTCAAGTTAATCTTTGAAAATACCGAAGCACCCTGAAGCGGATCAAAAAAATCATTAATGCACAGAAGAGGGTACTTGTTCTTGATGGTTAATTTGTTCAACTGCCGATAGTCAATACACATATGCATGGACCCATACTCTTTCTTCACAAACAACACTGGAGCACTCCAAAAATAAACACTAGGCCTTATGAAACCTTTACCTAACATATCCTGAAGTTGATCCTTTAATTTCTTTAATTCTGCCAGAGCCATCCTATAAGAAGGGATGTAAATAGGCTTGGTGCCTGGCTCCAAAAATCAATAGCAAAGTCAGTGTCCCTATCCGGAGGGACACCAGGGAGGTCCATAGGGAACACATCTGGAAATTCTTTCAGCACCCTCACTGAATCCAAGTATGGTGAGTCAGCACTAGTATCATGCACATATGCTAAATAAGAAAGGCACCCCTTCTCAATAATTTGCTGAGCCAGAAGAAAAGAAATCACACTCTTAGGATATGAATCTTGAGTACCCTTCTACTCAAACCTCGACGTGCCTGGTAGAACCAAAGTAATAGTCTTGGCTCGACAATCCATGAGATAATAATGCGGAGAGAGCCAATCCATACCCAAAATAACATCAAAATTAACTATATTAAGGATAATCAAATCTACCCAGGTATTATACCCTAATATAGTCACAACATAGGATTGGTGCACCTGATCCACCATTAAAGAATCACCTACGAAGGTAGAACATAAATAGGCATATCAAGGGACTCACATATCATGTCAACACCCAAGGCAAAATATATAAACACATACGAATAAGTAGAACTAGGATCAAATAAAACTGAAGTAGGTTGATGGCAAATTGGGATGATACCTATAATAACTGCATCAGAGGCCTCTACTTCAGATGTACCCAAAATGCATAACACTGACCACGTATGCCTCTAAACTGAGCAACTATATGACCACCTCTATGAGCTATCAGGGTCCCACCTTTGGAACCCCGAGGTCCACCCCTACCACTCTGTGTACCCCATCTAGCTTATGAAACTAATGGCTGGTACTTCTGCATTTGAGAACATTGCTAGGGGCGACCCTGCCCATGCTTCGGGCAATCCATCATAAGATGTCCCAACTCACTACAATTAAAACATCCCCTACCATGGGAATTACATGGTTGGTGACTGGACAAACTAAAGTGACTACCATGACCTGAGAACTCTATATGAGCACCCCTAGATATCTGTCCTAAACTATGGCCACTTGGAATACCAGAACCTGAATAACCACTGTCAGAACTCTTGTCACGCCCTGAGGCTACCCCTTAAATGTAACACAGGACCCAAGACCATAAGTAATCCCAAGTTAACCCTTGGCATTAGCATAAATTAGACAAGGCATAGATAATAATAGCAGAAGCATAAACTAAAGTGGTAAGCAACTATCTCAACAAAAGTATCATGGTCTAGGGGTATCAAATCTGGAAAATGAAATATGAATATCTAGTTATGCCTGAAAAGCCTCTACATAAGACATAATGAGTTTCTGGAACAAGACCCCAACTAACTCATAGTACTGAAAAAAAGCCATAAAAGTAACTAGACTCATAACTAGTCCTCGAAGGATGAGGACTTACCAACTAGCACTGGATAATCTATGATCTCTAGCCATGGGCTTGAGAGCAGGAGCCTGAATCTGCATCATGATAGGATGTAGTATAAGAATATGCATCAGTATTATAAGATGTACTGAGTATGCAAGCTTATGAAATAACATGGTAAAACGTGCTTGAATATGCTTAAAACTGAGTTCATGCATAGTGAGAGAAATCATAAGTAATTGTCGTCGTATAAGCATAAGTCATGAAGTAATAAGCCAAACTTTGAAATAGAATATCATATACTTAGTAGCTTAAAAATATTCATGTTGGAGTTTCTCTTAATCGACATTAAACCATGTTGAGCTACATGGAGTCCAGTGTTATACACCCATACTGAAAAAGGTTATCCTAACCGGCCAAGGTTAGAACCATGTTCATAAGGATCCTTCCATAATCCACAGAGGGCAACCTATGGTGGCAACGTAGTTTTGGACTTGGGTTATCTAGAACCCGTATTGCTCGGTGCTAAATACTACTCCCAAAATATATCATGAAGCTCACATACATGCGACATATCTAGATATCAAAACTTGTCAAATTCATGTTTACAACTTGGATCTTCATAAAACTCACGAACCTTGTTTTTAAGAAATAATTCATGAGTATTGATGGCACATTGGGATGCCTTGTCTGTTATAATGAATCATATCTTAAAAGTTTGCATGGCACTAATTTAATTCCATAATCATGTACAATTTCATAAAGAATAGAAATAGACATGCAAATGCTTGAAATTCATGAGGTCGTGCTATCAAAATATGCCAACTTGCTTAAATCAAACCATGCATGCAAAATTAGACTAGGGTTAGCCTTTATATCATGAGATAAGAATCCATTTGTAAAATCCCATGCAAAATCATGCAATTTAGAATTATAATTCACAGAAGAATCATAAAAAGAAACTTATAAAAGAACCCATGAGAATTGGGTAAGAACCCTAACTTGAGAATTCATCAAAATCAATTTAAAGGATTGGGTTTCTGGGAATAAGGGTGGAAGAAATCCTTTATTGAATACCCGCATACCTGAACTTGAAGAATCTTCAACCTAGAGCTTGGGGATGGATACTTGAAGGTGGAATCCTAGCTTGGAGCTCGGGAGATTTGAGTTTCTTTTCCCCTTTTAGAACTTGAATGAGAGGTTGGTAGAAGACCTAGGTTAATTGGGGTTAAAACCCTCCTAAAATTACCCAAAATGACTTAACTTAGGAGTTAGAAGAGTGAGAAATTACAAAAATACCCCTTGGTAAAAGCTAGAAAATTTCACTGAAGAACCCCGGCTTCAGGTTCCACGGACCCCTTCTACCGTAAATGGAACCACAACTCATGGTTTGAGGTCGTGGTTCCTAAGCCAAAAGTAAAGATGCAGGTCTGAGTTCTACGGACGAGGTCTACGGCTTGTGAAAAGTTCCACGGATTGTAGAAACCTCTCGTGGTTGCAGAGGAAAAAGATGACCCTTAGGTCTCATCCCACGAGGGTAAACATAGAGCGTGGTTTGATCCATGACCCGTGAATCCCTGTCGTGGTTTTAGATCAGAGGATAGATTCTGCAGGTTTGATTTCACAAGGCCTTTCCATGGCTCGTGGTTCTATCCATGGCTCGTGGTTCTATCCACGGCTCATGGACTTGGCCTGTGATTCCTAGAAATTGCAGAAAATTTAGAAAGTTTAAGTTCAAAAGCTGGTTCAGATTCTGGGATGTTACAATATCTCCTCCTTGGGATCATTCATCCTCGAATAAAAACTAAGTAAGGGAACTTCATAGAGACAACAACAAAACCAGCCAACAGAACACGAAAACTAAAGAATAGGCATGAAGACTGAATCTTTAACTTAAACATGACTGAAATACTTTCGTAAAACATGGATGCATGCTGGGATCATGAGAAAGGTTGATTGAATAGAACTAAAGGGATGTACTAAGGAGGAAACTATTATCTCAAGATGAAACTGGATTGGAAGGGAAGAGATGAGGGTACTTGGCCTTCATGGCTGCTTCTTCTTCCCAAGCAGTTCCCTCAACTAACTAGTTCCTCCAAAGGACTTTCACCGAAGCAACTTCGTTGTTCCTCAACCTTCAAATCTGATGATCAATAATCTCAATGAGAACTTCTTCATACATGAGGCTATCATTCACAACCACATCCTCTAAAGGTACAATCAAGGTCGGATCACTAACACACTTCTTCAATAAGAAAACATGGAAAATCGGATGAACCGCTTCTAGCTCGGCTGGCAACTCTAACTCATAAGCCATATTACCAACTCTCCTCAGGATCAGGTAAGGGCCTACATATCAGGGACTAAGCTTCCCTTTCTTACCAAACCTTATCACACCCTTCATGGGTGACACTTTCAGAAATACCCAATCATTCACCTCAAACTCCAAGTCTTTTTTCTTCACATCTGCATATGATTTCTGTTGACTCTGAGCGGTCTTCAACCTCTCTCTAATAAGCTGAACTTTCTCCATAGTCTCATGAACCAAATTTGGACCTATCAAGGCTGCTTTACCTACCTCAAAACAACCAATAAGAGATCTACACCTCCACCCATTAAGTGCCTCATAGGGAGCCATCTGAATGCTAGAATGAAAGCTATTGTTGTGGGCAAACTCAATAAGAGGTAAGTAGTCATTCTAATTACCTTTTAAATCAATCACACAAGCTCTCAGCATGTCCTCTAAGATCTGAATGGTATGCTCTTCTTGTCCATCTGTCTGCGGGTGAAAAGTTGTGCTAAGATTAATCTGAGTACCAAGACCCTTATGAAATGATCTCCAAAATTGGGATGTAAACTGAGTACCCCTATTTGAAATGATAGAAAACAGAACCCCATGAAATCTGACTATCTCTCGGATATAGAGTCTGGCATAATCCTCTGCTGAATTAGTAGTAATGATAGCCAAGAAGTGGGATGACTTAGTCAGCCTGTTGACAATCACCCAAATAGAGTCATGATGCCTGCGAGTATGAGGTAAGCCTGTAATGAAGTCCATATTTAATTGCTTCCCACTTTTAAGTAGGAAGGTCAATATCCTGAGTCATACCGTTCTACCTTTAATTGTTAACATTTGGGATACTTAGCCATAAAATCTGCTATGTCCCTCTTCATGACATTCCATCAATAGACTTTCCTTAGGTCATGGTACATCTTGGTGGCACCAGGGTGGATAGAATATATGTAGCTATGAACCTCTGTCAATATCCATTGTCTCAACCCATCTATATTAGAAATACACAATCGTCCCTGATATCGAAGAACACTATCTCCCCCTTGGGAGAAAACCTCTGCCCTCCTGATGGACTGTACCCTTCAACTGATGCAAAATAGGATCATTATCTTGCTTTTCTTTTACCTCCACTACCAAAGATGATTTGGACCCATTCTGAACAATAACACCACTATCCACTGAATCTGTGAGGCAAACTCCCAATTGAGCAAGTCTATGAACATCCTTGTCCAACTCCTTCTTTTCATCCTCAACCAATGACATACTACCAATAGACAACCTACTAAGTGCATCAGCCACTACATTGGTCTTACGGAGATGGTAAAGCATACTCATATCATAATCCTTAAGAAGCTCAAGCCACCTCCTTTGATGAAGATTCAATTCCTTCTGGGTGAATACATACTGAAGACTCTTATGATCGGTAAACACATCCACGTGGACACTATACAAATATTGTCTCCAAATCTTCAAAGCAAAGACCACTACTGCTAACTCAAGATCATGAGTCAGATAGTTCTTTTCATGAATCTTAAGCTATCTGGAAGCATAAGAAATCACCTTACCATGCTACATCAACACACAACCCAAACCAATCCTAAAAGCATCACAATACAAAACCTTTTAAGCCCTTCGGTAGAGCCAAAATTAGATTTGTGATCAACCTAGTCTTCAATTCCTGAAAGTTCTTCTCACGCTCATCAGACAATTGAAACTTAACCTTCTTTTGAGTCAAGTGAGACAATGGGGCAGGTACAGATGAAAATCCTTTCATAAACCTCCTGTAGTAACCATCCAAATCCAAAAAGCTCCTAATATTAGACGGGAAAGTGGGTCTAGGCCAGTTCTTTACTGTCTCAATTTTCTGCGAATCAACTCGAATGCCATCTCTAGTCATAACATGACCCAGAAAAGCAATAGATTGCATCCAGAATTCACACTTACTGAACTTAGAAAATAACCATTGATCCTTGATAGTTTGAAACTCTACTCTCAAATGTTCCACATGCTCCTTCTCACTCTGAGAGAAAATGAGAATGTCATTAATGAAAACAATCACAAACATATCCATGTACTGCTTGAACACCTGGTTCATCAAAAGGTTGTAGGAGCATTTGTTAGTCCAAAAGACATAATCACAAATTCATAATGACCATACCAAGTTGTGAAGGTTGTCTTCAGAATGTCATACTCTCTAACTCTGAGCTGATGATAATTGGATCTGAGGTCAATTTTGGAGAAATAGCTGGCACCTTGAAGCTAGTCGAATAATTCATCCATCCTAGGAATGAGATATTTATTTTTGATTGTGACCTTGTTCAACTGATGGTAGTCGATACACATTCTGAGAGAACTATCCTTCTTATGCATGAATAGAACTGGAGTACCCCATGGAGAGATGTTGGGCCTGATAAAATCCTTATCAAGAAGGTCCTTCAACTGTTCAAGCTTCACTGGAGCCATTCTGTAAGGAGGAATAGATGTAGGTTGCATATCTGAGAGAAGGTCTTTCCCAAAGTCAATCTCCCACTCGGGAGGAACTCCGGGCAGATCCTCGGGAAGCATTTTAGGAATTTCATTTATAGTAGGGATTGACTGGAGAGATAGGGTTTCAAACTCTAAAATCCATAACCCGAAATATATGATAGACATAACCCTTAGAAATCATCTTTCTAGCCTTGAGATAAGATATGAAATGTCCCTTTGAGGATGGTGAACTACCCTGCCACTCTAAGATAAGTTCATTTAGAAACTTGAAGCTGACTACACGGGTTTGATAATAAATCGAGGCGTAACATGCATGTAACCAATCCATACCAAGAATAACATTAAAATCACTCTTCTCCAACTCTATTAGATCAGTTAAGGTGGCCCTATGAAGGACTGAGATATGATAATTTCGGTAAATTCTTTTGGCTAGGACCAACTCACTAACATGATTGTAGATATGAGAGGGTTCTAAGAGTAGTTTTGGACTGACATCAAACTTGCAAGCAACATAAGGGGTCACAAAAGACAAGGAATCTCCGGGGTCTAGCAGAGCATAAACATCGAGAGAGAAGACTCGCAACATACCAGTGACTACATCGAGGAAACTCTTTTACTCCTGGCAGGATGATATAGCATAGAGCCGGTTTTAGTGCTGACCACTACCTAAACCAGAAATGGTACCCTGCTGAACCTGATGACCTACTGAGGCTCTTGTAGTAGACTATGTCCTGCCACCTCCAATTTCCTTCTTAGCTGAAGGGAAATCCTTGATCTTATGTACATCCTATCCACACCCAAAGCATCTACCTGTGCTATAACTGCACTCTCCGAGGTGATTCTTCCCACACTTGTTGCAAATAGGGTAGGAACATTGTTATGTAATACTCTCCTACGACTGCGAACCAGATCCTCTACTTGTCTGATCATGCCTAGGCCTGGGGGGCTGAGTAAGAGCACTAGCTGATGAAGGTATGAGTCTTGATGACCTCTTCTTAAATGAAAAACGGTGTCTGCCTCGGGACCTCTGATTAATAAAACCCAATATCTCTGATCAGGTTCTCTTGTTCTCCCTTTTTGTCTCTTTCAACTTATCTCCCTCAATCTGTTGAGCATGAGTCATAAGCCTAGAGATATCCATGTCTGCTAATAGCGTAGTAACCCTGCCTCTATTTTCACCAAGTTGGATACCCCATAAATGAACTTGCTCATCTAATCCCTCGGATTGGCCATCATAGAAGGAGCATATCTAGAAAGTGGAGTGAACCTCAACCCATACTCCTGAACTGACATAAATACTTGTCTCAAATTCATAAACTCCTTGGCCTTAACCTCCCTCAACTCCCTAGGGAGGAACCGATCAAGAAACGCTCTCTCAAATCACTCCCAAGTCATAAGGACCGCTTCCCTGCCCCTAGCATCCTTCCACTGAGTATACCAAATGTGAGCCACATCCTTAAGCTGGTAGGAAGCTAACTCAACACCATCAACACCAATAACCTGCATTACCTCCAAAATCTTTTTCACTTCATCCATGAAATTCTATGGATCTTCACCAACCTTAGACCCCAAAAACTCTCGCGGGCTAATACGAATGAAGTCTCAAACTCTAGCAGCAACTGCCCCACCATGAGGGTTAGTAGGAACATGTGCTTGTTGATTGTCCTGATTGGCCATGACATGTGCTAACATCTGGATAGCATTCCTGAACTCTGAATTAGTGACCTCGTGATCCAGAATCGAAGGATTAACATTTTAGGCATTGTCTCATCGAGAAGGCATGACACGATGGGGAGGAATAATTTGATATGTATAAAGATTATATTAGAGAAGTAATAGAGTTAAACTCTATCGCATGATATTGATCATGAAAGAAATAAAGTTTTTCCTAGAACATCTCTTAATATCCCTCTTATAAGTATGTCATATTTCACACCCATGAAAGAGACTCTACTTAATGTGAATTTAAGACACCCTAGGACTCTTGAACCTGATGCTCTGATACTAAGTTTGTCATGCCCCGAGACTACCCCTTAGACGTAATATGGGACCCAAGACTACAAGTGATTCTGAGTTGACCCCTGACATTAGCATGACTTAGACAAGGGATAGATAACAATAGCGGAAGCATAAACTGAAGTGGTAAGCAACTATCTCAACATAAATATCATGGTCTAAGAGTATCAAATCTGGAATATGAAATACGAATATCTAGCTATGTATGAAAAGCCTCTACATAAGACATAATGAGTTGTTGGAACAAGACCCTAGCTAACTAGTACTACTGAAGAAAATCCATAAAAGTAACTAGACTCATAACTAGTCCTCAAAGGATAAGGACTCACCAACTAGCACTGGATAATCTGCGATCTCTAGCCACGGGCCTGAGAGCAAGAGCCTAAATCTTCATTATGATAGAATGCATCACAAGAATATATGTCAGTATTATAGGATGTACTGAGTATGCGAGCTTATGCAGTAACATGGTAAAACATGCTTGAAAACATGCTTAAAACTAAGTTCATGAATAGTGAGAGAAATCATAAGTAACTATCATAGTTGAAGCATAAGTCATGAAGTAATAAGCCAAACTTTGAAATAGAATATCATATACTTAGTAGCTTGAAAATATTCATGCGGGAGTTTCTCTTAACCGATATTAAACCATGTTGAGCTACATGGAGTCAAGTGTCATGCACTCACACTGAAAAAGGTTATCCTAACTGGCCAAGGTTAGAACCATGTTCATAAGAATCCTGTCATAAGCCACAGAGGGCAACTTACGGTGACAACATAGTTTTGGACTTAGGTTATCTAGAACCCGCATCACTTGGTGCTAAATACTACTCCCAAAATATGTCATGAAGCTCACATACATGTAGTGTAATCCACTCCATGAGACTCCACCACTACTTTGTTGCCCCAACCAACTGAAATGTAGTGTAATCCACTCTATGAGACTCAACCAAACTGAGGTTATGAAACCTCCTCTGACAGCTAACCAGAAACTCATAAGCATCCTCCTCAGGTGCACCACTGAACTTGGGAGGACCCAGTCTCACAAACCTATCAAACATCTTTTGCTCATCCACTGTCATAATCGGTCTAGGAACAATCGGAGGAGCAACAAGTCTAACTGGCAAAGCATCAATACTAGGGAGCCATAGCAGCAGCATGTTATGTCCCTGGAGTTTGAAAACTCTGAACATGTACCCTCGCTGAAGGCTGAACCCCGTCTCTTGTCTAGGATCCATCAAGGGTGACAGGTAAAGCTCCTATCTGAGACATACCCTCCGAAAAAATCAAGAGTCGAATCATGGTATCATGTAGCATGGGAGTAGCAATAAAGCCCTTAGGAACCTGGGCGGGTCCCACACCCTCTAGCTGGTAGGCTACATTCTCAAACTCAACCTCTGGCTCAGGGAATGCTGCCTTGGCATATCCCCTAGCTGGAGCTACCTTATGAACTCTACCTCTGCCTGTATCATGACTACGACCCCTACCTCGACCCCTAGCTGGGACCCCAACAGCAGGGGTTAGCTCATCACCCTTGATAGCACCAGATTGCGTCCTCACTATCTGTGAGAGAATGAAACACAAATTTAGAATCAAGGAATGAACAAGTCGCACGATAAGGAGTCAATGATTATAATTTTCCTAATAATGTCTCATAGCCTCCCGAAGATAGATATGGACGTCAATCATATGCGAGACTCTACTAGACACTTGCTCTTGTACTCATGAGACTAGTGAACCTAGCGCTGTGATACCAAGTTATCATGACCTAAGACTAAAGTGTTGTGATGGCACCTATCCCATACAACCATGGTAGGTAAGCCAAGCCAAACAATATAGTAAATACAGTAATAAGGCTAAAAATAATTCAATGATGAATATAAAGTCTCAACAATGATAAATAGGCCCAAACAAAATACAATATATCCCCAAAACTCAAAAGTCATAAGTGCATAAGCAACTCTAATATGGTGTAAAAAATACAAAAAACCTAAATTGTCTAAGAGAGGAGAAAAGACAGAATTAAATGATAGAGAAAGCCAGAAAAGTCTCTGAGAATAGGAGCTCACTAAAGCATCAGATCAGCAATACCTGCACGAATCAAGAACCACACTGAACACTCGAGCTAGGATTTGCATCAAAAGAATGCAGAAAAGTAGGAGTGAGTACAGTCCATTTGTACTCAGTAGGCATCATAGGCCAACCGATCTTAAGCAGTTACTATATCAAATAAAAAATACTAAAATAACCCTGCAATTAGAAAAGTCCTAGCAAGTTAATATCAATAACAACACGAAGAATCTTAATTGAAAGAGCAATCAAAATGAAAATGCAATGTAATATTGTGATATGAGATGCAATGGCCATGCCTACCGACATACACCCCCTTCTCAGTCCATGCTAGAAGGTAGGATCCATGGGGGACTTGCGAGGTCCATATACCCTACCCAAAATCCTACATCGAATGCAATCAATAGCATAACATATATCTACACCCGGAATCCTGCATCAGATGGAATAGGTAAAATATAGCATATCTAGGTCCAGAATCCTGCATCAGACTTTATAGGAAAAAATATAGTATATTCATGTTCAAAATCCTGCATCGGACTAAGTGGGTAAAATACAGTATGTCATTTTCTTTCAAAAATAGTGTTTCCAACAGTACAACTCAGTGATCCATGATATGAATGAACGAATATATATGCCCACGAAACAACTACAAGACAATTACAAAGACACAATCACGATCTCAGAATCATCATGATAAACCATTTCATCTACTATCCGAATTAATAAAAGCCCCCACATAGGTATCACAATGGCATACAACAACCTTAATTGCTATTAGTATACCTAAGCCAACCCTCCCATAGCATGCTCTACATGATAAATCCCCACCCAAGCCAAATCTGAAAGAAGTTAAGCGATAACCTACCATAAAGCCGAACAACAATACTCTAAGCGATCACACTTGAGCCTTCCCTTTACGAAGAGCCTCCAAATGCAACCACTCTATAAAAAAAAATTCTACGCATAAACATGAGTCCAACAATACCCATATTGCTAAGGTTCTAAATTGGGTCTAAAAAATCAACTCAAAAGTCAACCCCAAGGCCAAAAGAGCAAAACTAGAAATTTATTGAAAATTCAGTTTACCCAAAGCATAAGGATTCAAAGGTAAAATTTCATTGAAAACAGGATAAGAATCAAGCTTAAAATCAACAACTTAGCAAACTTTAACTTTACCGAGAAAACCCCAAATTTTCAAGTTGGAAAACCAAGATTTGAAGGTGAAATCATAAAATAATCCTTAGGAAAAGTGTAAAATTAGTATAGAAAGCTTACCCAATGGTTGAGGATCACAAAGCTAAAGTTTGGTTGAAAATGAATCAAGATAATACTTTCAATTTTCAATCCCTTAATCTAGAATGAACCCCAAATTTGAGTTAAAATAACGGAGAAAATAATATTCGAAGACTTGGGAACCAATCCCTTTCCAAGACCAAAAAAAACACACCAAAAATCACCCAAAATAGAGCTCTATAGGTTCAAAAATGGAAGAAAGAAGTGACCAAAATGGAAGGGAAAATCTAATGTAAGCCATGGTAGCACGTTGAGCGCTATCGCGCTAATGCGGCGCGATCGCGCTAAAAGAGGCCAATTCCTTCAGTGCTATTGCGCTGCTGGATCGCTATCGTGCTAAATAGAGCCCAAACTACTAAGTGCTATCACGCTACCCCAACCCTATTATGCTGGTCCCCCAAATTCCTTTAGTGCTATCACACTACAAGGGCGCCATCGCGCTCATACCAGATACCAGCAAAATCTAAAATTTCAAAAACTTGCTTTTGACACCCAAAACTCATTTGGAACCCTATGAATATAAACCAATAGTGAAAATTGATCATAGAACACCTTCCGGACCTGATGGAATTGTCGGATTCACCAACAGAAGTCGTTTTCAAAGAATGTTGACCAAAGTCAACACCAGGCCATAATTCCAACTTTCTAACCAACTACCTAAAATGCATCCGAAAGCCTTGGAACCCAAACCAATAGTGCTCTCAGCCTAAAAATGATATTCCAGAGCTAATGTAACTGACAAAATTCCCATTCGACACTTTGAACTCCAAATGTTGACCAAAGTCAACTCATCCACCTCAAAGCCTTCCAAAATAAAAAATTCCCTTAAAGATCAATAAAATACCTCGATGATTAGGCCACCACTCTGCAGACCAAAAATACCAAAATACAACTACAGGGAGGGGCAAAACATTCAAAATACAAGGAAATCTAAAAATCACTATAAGAGTTATTACATTATCCACCACTAAAACACACGTTCATCCTCAAATGAAAGGGGAAGAAAGGTACCCGAACTGCCAAAAAGTTGGGGATATATTCTTTGCATGTCCGACTCTATCTCCCAAGTGGCCTCCTCAATTAGATGATGCTTCTACCGAGCCTTCACTGATGCTATTTCCTTGGATCTCAACTTTTTAGTCTGCCTATCCAAACTAGTTATAGGCTCTTTCTCAAAAGTCAGATTTTTGATCCAAATCCACTGAATCCCAACTCATTACGTGAGAACCATCAGAATGATACTTCTTTAATATCAAATCATGGAAAACAGGGTGAACTCCTGAAAGACTCGGAGGCAAGGCTAACTCATAAGCTACTTCCCAATGCACCGAAGAATCTCAAAAGGGCCAATAAATCTCGGACTAAGCTTGCCCTTCTTCCCAAACCTTATCATACCCTTCATGGGGGATACTTTAAACAAAACCTTCTCACCAACCATGAACTCAAGATCGCGAATGCTCCTATCAGCATAGCTCTTTTGCCAACTTTGGGCTGCTAAGAGCCTATCCTGAATCAACTTTACCTTATCCATAGAATCTCGCAACAAATCTGTACCTCAAGGACTAACCTCGAAGGAATCAAGCCAAACCATCAGTGATCTACACTTCCTCCCATACAAAGCCTCAAATAGTGACATCTGAATACTTGAATGACAGTTGTTGTTGTAGGAAAACTCCACCAAAGGCAAGAACTGATCCCAATGACTGTCAAAATCAATTACACAAGACTGAAACATATCATCTAGAACTTGAATAGTCCACTCTGACTGACCATCTATTTGGGGATTAAAGGTTATGCTCAACTCTAACTGAGTACCCAACTCGTGCTACATAGAACTCCAAAAGTGAGATGTGAACTTGGACCCCTATCTAAAATGATGGAAATAGGCACACCATGCAATCAAACTATATCTCAAATGTAGATCTTCACCAACTTCTCCGCATTGTAGGTCACCTTTATTGGAACAAAATGGGTTGATTTGGTCAGTCAATCCACAATCACCCATATGGATTCAAACTTCCCCAAGGTCTGAGGCAACCCAACCACGAAGTCCACAGTGATACGCTCTTATTTCCACTCAGGTATAGACATCCTATGAGTCATGTCACCCAATCATTGATGTTAATATTTCACTTGCTGACAATTTAAACACTTAACCACGAACTCCATAATGTCCTTTTTCATCCTACACCACTAATAGTGCTTTTTCAGGTCGTGATACATCTTAGATGCTCTCGGATGAATAGAGTACCTCAAACTTTGAGCCTCCTCCATGATCAATCTGGTCAAGTCACCCACTCTCAGAATACAAATCTAACCCTTAATCCTCAAAACACATTCTGAATCAAGAATCGCTTCTTTAGCTTCACCACTCAACACCTTATCCTAAATTATGCATAACTTTCCATCCTCAAACTGCCTACCCTTAATCTGATCCCATAACAAAGACTGTTCCTAAAATACAAGCAAGAACTCTACCAAGCTCAAAGATATCAAGTCTAACGAAGCTATTAGTGAAAAGCTGAACATCCATCACCAAAGGTTGCTCCTCGGCCACCAACATAGCAAGACTACCCATACTTACCACCTTTCTACTCAAGGAATATACCACTACATTAGCCTTGCCCAGGTTATAGATAAGAGTTATATCATAGTCTTTCAACAACTCCAACCATGAGGTATTAAATCAGGTCTAAAAAATCAACCCAAAAGTCAACCCCAAGCTCGAAAGGGAAAAACTAGAAATTTATTGAAAATACCCAAAGTATAAGGAGTTCAATGGTAAAATTTCATTGAAAACAGGGTAAGAATCGAGCTTAAAATCAACAATTTAGCAAACTTTAACTTTACCGAGAAAACCCTAAATTTTCAAGTTGGAAAACCAAAATTGAAGGTGAAATCATAAAATAATCCTTGGGGAAAGTGTAAAACTAGTATAGAAAGCTTTCCCAATGGTTGAGGATTACAATGGTAAAGTTTGGTTGAAAATGGAGCAAGATAAGACTTTCAATTTCAGTTCCTTAATCTAGAATTAACCCAAACTTCGAGGTATAATAGCAGAGAAAACTATATTCGAATATTTGGGAACTTACCCGTTTCCAAGACGAAGAAAATGCACCAAAAGTCACCCAAAATAGAGCTCTATAGGTCTAACAATAGAAGAATGAAGTGACCAAAATGGAAGGAAAAAATCTGATATAAGCCACTGTAGCACGTTAAGCGCTATTGCACGATCGCGTTAAAGGAGGCCAATTCTTCTAGCGTTGTCGTGTTGCTGGAGCGCTATCGTGCTAAATAGCACCCAGAATACTAAGCCTATCACGCTACCCTAATGCTATCGTGCTGGTCCACAAAATTCCTTCAGCACTATCATGCGACAAGGGCGCGATCGCACTCATACCAGATACCAGCAAAATCTAAAAATTCAAAAACTTGCTTTTGACACCCGAAACTCATCCGGAACCCTATGAATATAAACCAATAGTGTAAATTGATTATAAAACACCTTCCAGACCTGATGGAATGGTATGATTCACCAATATAGTTCATTTTCAAAGAATGTTGACCAAATTTAACACTAGGCCATAATTCCAACTTTCCAATCAACTACCCAAAATGCATCCGAAAGCCTTGGAACCTGAACCAATAGTGCTCTCAGCCTAAAAATAATATTCCAGAGCTAACAGAACTGATAGAATTCCCATACGATACTCCAAACTCTAAATGTTGATCAAAGTCAACTCTATCCACCTCAAAGCCTTCCAAAATGAAAAACTCCCTTAAAGATCAACCAAACACATCGGTGTAATGACCCTTCCGGTCATTTCCACGTTTAAGTTTTGAAGTCAAGCAAATCGACAAAAGATATCGTAAGACCTTTAACAAATTTTCTGCACTTTAGGTCAAATGTATCAGGGCTTTTCTCTCAATATATAAAGAGTTAGAAGTCCCCCAAAATACCAAATCGAAGGTTTACGAGTCTAGTTTCCAACGCACAAAACCTCACATCCAACTGATCTCGGAGTAAAGAGTTATGACTGTTTTACCGCGGACTGTCTGGCAGAAAATGGGTTGCGAACCGGGTCGCGAACCGGGTCGGGTTAAACGCGATTTAAGCCTCGACTTCACGTTTTAAAATGCCATTTCAGTTCCGAAACAGTGATAAAATATAAGGAAGGATCCCGAGAGAATTCTTGAGTGTCGAAATCGTGCGTTGGCGAATTACGAGCCTAAACTTAAGAATTTTATTAGCCTCGTGCGTGTATTTGAAAATACGTTATTTAAAAGTTGAATTTGGTAAAGATTATATTATTATTGCCTTTTCAAAATATTTTAAAGGTTTATGAAAAATATATTTGATACGATATAAGTGTTTACGCATTTATTTTATAAAGTTTTTATACTCCGTAATATTTTAACGGAGATAGTAAATTTAGTTATGTTAAAATTTATTATTATAATATAGTAGGTTTTATTGGAAATGATTTTCTATCAATTATGGTATATTTAAAATATTATATTTATTATACCACGAATTTATGCAATACCCGAATATTTACATAACGGGATAAAATTAACTTATGTGTTGGCACCTCCACTTCCACGTGGAAGTGGAGGAAGAGGGCCACCTAGTAAATCACTAAGTGGTGGCATTTGGTGCTGGCAGCATCTTTAACAAATTGCTGCCTAACTTATATTGATTGATATTGTGTAAGTAATTAGTGAATATATTCACTAAGCATTTACATTCCTCTCAACAACTTATTAAGCTACATAGCTGCTACAACACTGTTGTTATATATTGTGTAAGAGAGAATTTGTGGGTTATCCAAGCGGTGTGGTACGGGAACATCGAAAAGAAAATCAATTATCTACGTCAAGTTATTCCGTCCCAAATCCGAATCCGATTCCGATTTAGTTTTGGATTTTCTCGGAGTGGTTCGAGCTTGAACATCGTTGTTCCAGCAGCTTGTCGTCGGACGACAGGTAGGTTACGGTTTAATTTCCCTAGACTCCGCATATATAGAATAAAATTGTATTAATGGGCATCCTTGGGTTGGTTTATTAGGTTGGTACCACAAACCTTGACCGCTTTATTCATGTCTGCCTATTTTTATTCCTCCGTTGCTTGTAGTATTTGCGGATATATTTTATTTACCCTTGTGGTCCTGTGAGGCCTTATTGACTCTGGAACATAGAAGGTGGGAATTTGGAAATGTCCGCGAGTCCCGGGCATAGAATTATCCTTCTAGGCTGGTTATGCTTGCTGAGTAGCTGTGGGCCTGTGCAGGGTCGGTAGGTTGATTGTGAGCTGCGGGGCAGCTATTGTGTGTGATCATACCATTTCCATGCATATAAAGAGGTTTTATCCGTATTTTACTGTGGTTTTGGCTTCGGGCCTACTGGCACTGTTTTCTAAACCTTGCATGGCCCGGGGGGCCCGTTTTTGATGGAAATGATTTGGAAATGGTTGATTTCACTTGTGGAGATTTTTGGGCAAGAAAGTAAATTATGTTTAAAATCATCAGTTTTATGATTATCGCTAGACTCGGCAGGGCCGGGGTGCTAGTTGAGTTTTCTTGTTACTTGAGATGATTTTTAGCCTCGGTCGGACCGAGCACCTGAGATGACTTTTTACTGTTTAGACCCGGCTACGCCCGGGCACCCTTGGAGGGGTTTTTGAGATATTTTCCTACTATTTTTTAGTCCTGGACAGGGTCTGGGCATGCATATTCGAGACTGGGTCTCTATCTTGATATCGAGACTGGGTCTCTATCTTGATACATGTTCTGATACTGAGATTTAGTATGGGGTCTGGGACCTCCATGGACCTTGCTATCCGGGCCAGGGGCTACGGGCTGCGTGTGCCGGAGGAGGGGTATACGGTGGAGTAGAGGTATACGGGCAGAGTCCTTCCATGGAACCTACCTGCTTGGCCGGATCGGCGCCGGAGGAGGTACATACAGAGATACCATGGCACTTGAGATCTTCATGCATCATATCATTCATGGTTCGAGGTTCCACCCTTGTTTGCTGTTTGCTGATTGTACGCTCCGGTAGTATGGGATGCCGGAGGGTTTGTTTTCACTTGTTTGTGTTCCTCGGTTGTATGGGCGGTCGAGGGACTGTAGGTAGACTTTTGCTTTTTACTTACAGAATTGTTCTCTATTATGGATAAGTATGAGATTGGTATGATTAGTTGAGTTTGATTCATGTCTCTGAGCATGTCTATTATTACTCTTTCTCTCTTCTTCTTACACTTGAGGTTACCGGTATACCGTCCATTTCGTAAACTTATTTTGTATACACTATTATTGCAAGGACCCCAGGTGCGTTGTTTCTTACTTTCACCTGTGCCTATGGTGTGTATATTCTGCTTACTAGCCTCACATGTGGTTCTGTTGATTTCCCTCTGGGCTAGTTCCTGTGTACCTTTCGTTGATTTCTGTGACTGCTTGCTTCTATTCTGTCTGTTACTACACTTTTATCTTATATGTGCCCATTCGGCCTATGATACCTACTGGGTACCTTATGCTTCGCATTTGGTGCTCACCCCTACCCCCTGCATCTTTGGGTGCAGATCCTAGCGTGGGCCATCGCCGTTAGATCACTGTGATTCGTGCTTGGAGATCTGTCGGGGACTACTTCAGACTGAGGGTGAGCTCTTGGCGATCGGAGCTTAGCTTTAGTTTATCTTTTGCTTCATGTACTCTATTACCATTCAGAGATATCTGTATATATTATTTTGGATTATTTGCACTCCATGTAAGTAGTTTGGGCTCTATACTATGATACCAGGTCTTGGGGTTTGGTTTAGTTTTTGCATATGTATATATTTATATCCCTGTTATCTATTTTATTCGTCTTGTTCCCTTTTTGCTAGATAGTAGCCCATTACTAACTGTTCTGGGCTACGGGAATTGGTTCGCCTACTGGGGGGGTTGTAGGCGCCATCATGACCGAGAAATCGGGTCGTGACAATCGGGGACCGAGCCACCCACTCCGACAGATCACAAATACCAAAATACAACTACAGGGAGGGGGAAAGCAATCAAGATGCAAGGAAATCTAACAATTACTATAAGAGTTGTTACATTTAATTCTTTTGCAAATTTATTTACTTAGGGATCAACTTCAGACATACACAATTGAAAGTCAAAAAGTCAAGTCTGACTCGAATATTTTTGCCTAAAGTGTGTCCTCTTAAAATTCAAACATCAAACATTTTTTCTTAAAGTTTGGAATGGCTCGTCAAGGACAACTTTATACATATTTTACTGAAATTTTATGGATTTTACTAGATCAAATTTTAGACATTTTTTGTTGAAATATTACCTAACTTGTTATAACTTCATACATTGTAAATTGATGTATATATAATATTGGCTAAAACTTTCGTCATGTGTGGCTGAGCTTTTATTTTTGAATTTAACAATTAAACACATTCTATAACAACTTTCATGACCATTTTGTGTTTCTATGTGTTTTTCCTATTTTACCCCTCTGTTAGCTTATATATGTCTGTTGTGACCTGTGGAGATGGGAGACACAATTTTCAAGGTGATCGGATGGGTACTGGATGAGTTTTTCAGTTTTGAAAGTTGAGAAGTTTGACCATAGTAAACATTTCAAGTTAATAAGCTAGAAGTCGAATTTTGACAGTTTCATTCGGTTTGGAAGGTGATTTTTGACTTAGTTGAATAGTTGGTACGGATCCCCAAGGTTTTTGGGAGTGATTTGGGTCATTGGTTATATTTTCATAATTTAAGGAACTTAAGGTTGACGACGGTAAACTTTTGGTCAAGATGACCCTTGATCGATGTTTCGATAATTCTAACACATCCGTAATTGATTTTTAGACAATCTGCATATTTGATTTATTTTCGTGCAGTTTTGAATAAATTTTGAGGGTACTGTTAGAAAATTTGGGAAGTTTGAAATCATAGATGAGTTGTTGACTTGTTGTCAAGTGATGCTTGAACACCCTTCTTCACGATCGCGAGGGGTTGACCACATTTGCAAATAAGAAACTGGTGTTTCCTTGCGATCGCGGGACATTTTTGTGTTTTAATCTGAAAAACCCCATTATTACAAAAGAAAATTTTAAAAATATAAATCCACCAAAGGTGGCACTAAATCTTATAAAAATAATACTAATAAATGCTGGAACTTTGAAAAGTTTGGTCTAATAATTTTTTTATCAAGTAAATCATTGGTTTTCTTTTTACAATATTCCATTAACTCATGGTTCATTTGGATAGATCTTTACTTCTTGTCATTAATGTTGCTTTCTTTTTACTTCATGTTGTCTTGCTGATTTTTGTGCCTCTTTTAATTCTTCTTGTTCATGATATTGTGCAGATTCTATCGTTATTTGTCCTTTCGTGCAGATCTTACATCTCTTGACTTGTAGTAACTCTTATATATTCTTTTAACGGTGAAGGAATGGTAGCTTTAGGAAGATGTGAAAATTATGCCAGAACTGAATATTTATTTTCTGGTTTTGATTTATCCTCTTATTTAAAAGGTCTTTTTTATTTTTTCTTTAAGTTTGAAGGTTGGGAATGGGGCCTCAGGGGTCTGATGCCTGGGGTTCCTGGTCTCATAATTTTCCTGTAAAAATTCTCTTGTTAAAAAATTGGGGAGAAAATTATTTTTTCCTGTTATAAATTTTATTTAAAAATCAAAACTGGATAATAAAGCTTGCCATCTAGCAAATATTTTTTTAGAAACTAAATTTTTAATATCATTTTGTAAAACATCTTTGGCTGCTTTGCAGTCTACTCTTAACAAAAATTCTTTGTTGATTAAATCATCTTGAAATTTGGTAATACATAGTACTATAGCCAAAATTTCCTATTTAATGGTACGATAATTTTTTTTGGCATTATTCCATAAACCTGAAGTGAATCTTACTAATTGTTTGGAGTTTCTAGAGAAACTCTTTGTTTAAGGATGCCTCCATATCCTACGTCTGAGGCATCAGTTTCTACAATCATGAATGCCTCTGGATGTGTTATTTCTAGTCACAGAAGTTTCTGAACTATTGATTTAACTTTTTGGACTGTCTTAGTCTGTTCTAATTCCCATGGGACTGGATCTTTCTTAAGAAGCTGATAAAGGGGCTTACAAATCTACCTAATATTTGGAATAACATCCGCAACATAGTTAAGACTTCCTAGAAATCCTTGGAGTTGCGTTTTATCAATTAACTCATCTGAAAATTTGGATGAGAACTCTATGGCTCTACAAATGGGTTTATAGGTTCCTTGATATAAGTCATGACCAAGAAATCTAATAGAGGTTTGAAATAACTTAATCTTTTTAGCACTTACTACTAATCTATTTTATTTAATAATTTTTAAAAAGGTTTGAAGATGTTTAAAGTGTTAATCAATATCTTCTGAATATATTAAAACATCATCTATATAAACTATAGAAATATGACTATATTGATTAAATATATTGTTCATAATATTTTAAAATTCAGATGGTGCATTCTTTAATCCGAATGGCATTACATTTCATTCATATTGTCCAAAAGGTACATTAAAAGTTATTTTATATTTGTTTTTTTTTGGCTATTTGTATCTGCCAAAATCCTGGTTTCATATCGAATTTACTATATATATTAGCTTTATAGGTTATTTTAAGAAGATCTCTTTTATTGGGTATCGAGTATCTAATCTATTTTAAAACCTTATTAAGGGGCTTATAATTTATGACCAGTCTTGGGGCTCCTCTTTCCTTTTCTGTGCAACCCCATAGCAGCTGCAAGTTATGCCTCTGGAGTTTGAAAACTCTGAACATGTACCCCTGCTGAAGGCTGAACCCCATCCCTAGTCTGTGATCTATCAGGGGTGACAGGTAAAGCTCCTATCTGAGACATACCCTCCAAAAACCTCAAGATTCGAATCATGGTATCCTGTAGCACGGGAGTAGCAATAAAACCTTCAGGAACCTGGACGGGTCCCACACCCTCTGGCTGGCGGGCTGCATTCTCCAACTCAACCTCTGGCTCAGGGGATGCTTCACTGGCACGTCCCCTAGCTAGAGCTACCCTATGAACTCTACCTCTGCCTCTGTTATGACTGCGACCCCTAGATGGGGACTCAGCAGCGAGTGTCGGCTCGTCATTCTCGATAGCACCAGATTGTGTCCTCACCATCTGTGAGAGAATGAAACACAAATTTATAATCAAGGAATGAACAAGTCGCACGATAAAGAGTCAATGATTATAATTTTCCTAAGATAGTCTCATAGCCTCCAGAAGATAGATATGGACGTCAATCATACGCAAGAATCTACTAGGCACTTGCTCTTATACTCATGAGACTGGTGAACCTAGCGGTCTGATACCAAGTTATCACTACTTAAGACTAAACAGTTGTGATGGCACCTATCCCACCCAACTGTGGTAAGTAAGCCAAGCCAAACAATGCAGTAAATACAGTAATAAGGGAAAAAATAATGCAATGATGAATATAAAGTCTCAACAATGATAAATAGGCCCAAACGAAATACAATCTATCCCCAAAACTCAAAAGTCATAAGTGCATAAGCAACTCTAATAAGGTGTAAAAAATACAAAAAACCTAAATTGTCTAAGAGGGGAGAAAAGACAGAATTAAATGATAGAGAAAGCCAGAAAATTCTCTGAGAATGGGAGCTCACTAAAGCATCAGATCAGCAATACTTGCACGAATCAAGAACCACACTGAACACTCGAGCTAGGATTTGCATCAAAAGAATGCAGAAAAGTAGGAGTGAGTACGGTCCATTTGTACTCAGTAGGAATCATAGGCCAACCGATCTAAAGCAGTTAATATATCAAATAAAGAATACTAAAATAACCCTGCAATTAGAAAAGTCCTAGCAAGTTAATATCAATAACAACACGAAGAATCTTAATCGAAAGAGCAATCAAAATGAAAATGCAATGTAATGTTGTGATATGAGATGCAATGGCCATGCCTACCGACATACACCACCTTTTCAGTCCATGCTAGAAGGTAGGATCCATGGGGGACTTGCGAGGTCCATATACCTCACCCAAAATCCTACATCGAATGCAATCAATAACATAACATATATCTACACCCGGAATCCTGCATCAAATGGAATAGGTAAAGTATAGCATATCTAGGTCCAGAATCCTGCATCAGACTTTATAGGAAAAAATATAGTATATTCATGTTCAAAATCCTGCATCGGACTAAGTGGGTAAAATACAGTATGTCATTTTCTTTCAAAATTAGTGTTTCCAACAGTACAACTCAGTGATCCATGATATGAATGAATGAATATATATGCCCACGAAACAACCACAAGACAATTACAAAAACACAATCACGATCTCAGAATCATCATGATAAAACATTTCATCTACTATACGAATTAATACAAGCCCCCACATAGGCATCACAATGGCATACAACAACCTTAATTGCTATTATTATACCTAAGTCAACCCTCCCATAGCATGCTTTACATGATAAATCCCCACCCAAGCCAAATCTGAAAGAAGTTAAGCGATAACCTACCACAAAGCCGAACAATAATACTCTAAGCGATCACACTTGAGCCTTCCCTTTACGAAGAGCCTCCAAATGCAACCCACTATAAAAAAAACTCAACGCATAAACACGAGTCCAACAATACCCATATTGCTAAGGTTCTAAATTGGGTCTAAAAAATCAACTCAAAAGTCAACCCCAAGCCCAAAAGGGCAAAACTAGAAATTTATTAAAAATTTAGTTTACACAAAGCATAAGGATTCAAAGGTAAAATTTCATTGAAAATAGGGTAAGAATCAAGCTTAAAATCAACAACTTAGCAAACTTTAACTTTACTGAGAAAATTCCAAATTTTCAAGTTGGAAAACCAAGATTTGAAGGTGAAATCATAAAATAATCCTTGGGGAAAGTGTAAAACTAGTATAGAAAGCTTGCCCAATGGTTGAGGATCACAAAGGTAAAGTTTGGTTGAAAATGGATCAAGAAAAGACTTTCAATTTCAATCCCTTAATCTAGAATTAACCCCAAATTTGAGTTAAAATAGCAGAGAAAATAATATTTGAAGATTTGGGAACTTATCCCTTTCCAAGACGAAGAAAACACCCTAAAAATCACCCAAAATGGAGCTCTATAGGTTCAACAATGGAAGAAAGAAGTGACCAAAATGGAAGGGAAAATATGATATAAGCCACTGTATCACGTTGAGTGCTAAAGCAGCACGATCGTGCTAAAGCGGCACGATCGCTCTAAAGGAGGCCAATTCCTTTAGCGCTATTGCGCTGCTGGATCGCTATCATGCTAAATAGAGCCTAAACTACTCAGCGCTATCGCGCTACCCCAACCCTATTATGCTGGTCCCAAAAATTTCTTCAGCGCTATCACACTACAAGGGTGCGATTGCGCTCATACCAGATACCAGCAAAATCTAAAATTTCAAAAACTTGCTTTTGACACCCAAAACTCATTTAGAACCCTATGAATATAAACAAATAGTGCAAATTGATCATAGAACACCTTCCAGACCTGATGGTATCATCGAATTCACTAACAGAGGTCGTTTTCAAAGAATATTGACCAAAGTCAACACCAAGCTATAATTCCAACTTTCCAACCAACTACCTAAAATGCATCCGAAAGCCTTTGAACCCAAACCAATAGTGCTCTCAGCCGAAAGATGATATTCCAGATCTAACGGAACTGAAAAAATTCCCATACGACACTTCGAACTCCAAATGTTGATTAAAGTCAACTTATCCACCTCAAAGCCTTCCAAAATAAAAAGAATCCATAAAGATCAATCAAACACCTTGGTGACTAGGCCACCACCCCGTAGACCACAAATACCAAAATACAACTACAAGGAGAGGCAAAACAATTAAAATACAAGGAAATCCAAAAATTACTATAACAGTTGTTACATTATCCACCACTAAAACACACGTTCATCCTCAAATGAAAGGGCAAAAAAGGTACCTGAACTGCCAAAAAGTTGGGTATATCTTCTCCGCATGTCCGACTCTATCTCCCAAGTGGCGTCCTAGATTGGATGATGCTCCTACCGAGTCTTCATCTGATGCTATTTCCTTGGATCTCAACTTTCTAGTCTGCCTATCCAAAATAGCTATAGGCTCTTCCTCAAAAGTCAGATTTTTTATCAAAATCCACTAAATCCCAACTCATTACGTGAGAACCATCAGAATGGTGATTCTTCAACATCAAATCATGGAAAACAGGGTGAACTCCTGAAAGACTCAGAGGCAAGGCTAACTCATAAGCTACTTCCTAATGCGCCGAAGAATCTCAAAAGGGCCAATAAATCTCGGACTAAGCTTTCCCTTCTTCCCAAACCTCATCACACCCTTCATGGGGGATACTTTAAATGAAACCCGCTCACCAACCATGAACTTAAGATCGCGAATGCTCCTATCAGCGTAGCTCTTTTTCCTACTCTGGGATGCTAAGAGCCTATCCTGAATCAACTTTACCTTATCCATAGAATCTTGCAACAAATATATACCCTAAGGCCTAACCTTAAAGGAATAAAACTAACCCATCAGAGATCTATACTTCCTCCCATACAAAGCTTCAAATGGTGCCATCTGAATGCTGGAATGATAGATATTGTTATAGGCAAACTCCACCAAAGGCAAGAACTGATTCCAATGACTGTTGAAATCAATCACACAAGCCTGAAACATATCATCCAAAACTTGAATAGTCCACTCTGACTGACCATCCATTTAGGGATGAAACGTTGTGCTCAACTCTAACTAAGTACCCAACTCACACTGCATAGAACTCCAAAAGTGAGATGTGAACTGGGTACCCTAATCTAAATTGATGGAAATAGGCACACCATGCAATTTAACTATCTCTAAAATGTGGATCTTCGCCAACTTCTCCGCACTGTAGGTCACCTTTATCAGAACAAAATGGGCTGATTTGGTCAGTCTATCCACAATCACCCATATGGAGTCAAACTTTCCCAAGGTCTGAGGCAACCCAACCACGAAGTCCATAGTGATACGCTCTCATTTCCACTCAGGTATAGGTATCCTATGAGTTATGCCACCCAATCTTTGATGTTCATATTTCACTTGCTGACAATTTAAACACTTAGCCACGAACTCAACAATGTCCTTTTTCATCCTACACCACTAATAGTGCTTTTTCAGGTCGTGATACATCTTAGTTGCTCTTGAATGAATAAAGTACCTCAAACTGTGAGCCTCCTCCATGATCAATCTGGCCAAATCACCCACTCTCAGAATACTAATCTAACCCTTGATCTTCCTCCATGATAGGCTATAACTGAAGATGTTAAACCCTTGCTAGATCTTCTTCTGATGCATCTCTTAGCTTTCCCTTTACCCTTAAGGCTATCACTAAAGGACTCAAACTCTTACTGCACACCTAACATTTCTTCTAATACTTAGCAATATGACCTTCGCTTATTCATCTACTAGCATTGCATCTCTAAGTTCACATCCACCCAAATCAAATGAATTAAAACCACACTAAGGGATTTCAACATCGTCTATCTATAATCTACTGAATTCATCTCTAAGAACACCATATAATATACACCTAGCCTTCTCCATAATTAACAACCTAAGAATTCTAAACTAGTCACACATATCACCATAGAATCTTTAAATACCATGCAACAACATACTTCTCTGGATACACATCTACCCTTCTACCATTCAAGGATCTTCTTTATCTAGTTCAAATATTCTCTAATTCATCTTAACCAACTGTTATTCCTCTACATACTACTATGGAACCTACACATAACCTATTACTCTTCCCTCAACTCCAAGGGACTTATCAACCCAATACTCACCTTATTGATACATGATTATGGCTACATACTTCAGTCCATCCCTATCCCAATCTTATAGCTACTACACTTCTAAATTCATACACCTAGCTCTGGGGTCATTCTGCTATTTATGGCCCATAATATCTCAATTTACACTAACTCTTAAGTGACTATACTACCCAAGCGCTTAGAGAACCATACCTTTTGGCTGAGGCACCATTCGCAGTAAAGTTTCAGGAAGAGGGTCTGAGATCACATTCTACTATAGGCTCGACTGCACGAGTGAAAAATAGTATGTGCTTTCAGATTGGTAGACTTGAATACACTAGTGGGCTCCTCTCAAGACCGTGTGCAGTCTCTCAACTTTCCTAATGAGTCTATCTGAGAGCATATCACTGATAGGAATTTGAACCTTACTGTTTCCATCACCTCGAATATGAGGCATGATTGGAGGAATTGGATCAATGCACGATCTGTATAAGTTTCTTAAGGAACAGTTCTATTGCACGATTTGGTGTATGAAAGAAAGGAAATATTTCCTAAATGCTCTGTAGCCTCCTGATTATAAGTGTGGTTCACAACATACCCATAAGTAAGACTCTACTAGACACGGCTTCACAGACACTCTAGGATACTTGAACCTGGCTCTGATACCAAGTTTATCATGCCTCGAGCCTATACCTTGGATGCGACACGGTATATAGAGCCACAAGTGACTCCAAGTTGACCCATGGCATAGCATAATAATAAATATTCTGTATAAATAAGACTGAGCAGAAGCTAAATTGATTAAAAATTTGCAAGTTTCATAAATAATTGAGAAACATCTAAAATCATACTAAGTTTGGGAAGTAAAACTAAACTAAAATAAGCTGAATATCTGAGTCTATGTCTAGAAGACTCTACTACTAACAAGCAGCTGGGACAAGTCCCCAGCTAACTCTAACTACTAAAACTAAAAAAATACAAAAAAATGTCATAAAAGTCCATCCTTGGATGATGAGAACTCACCACTAATAACCGTTGATGTGGCGTTGGATCGCACTAACGGTAATACTAAGACTAAGAGCCTGAACCTGATATCATAATACAATATAGTGCAAAGAAGTATGCGATCAGTACTTTGAATGTACTAAGTATGTGAGATATGCACTAACTTTAAAATCATGATAACTACATTTATAATAAAAGCATGTCTAAAAACTGGATTAAGTATAAACGTATATGAATGCATAAGTCAAAACTATCAAACATGGGCTCTTTTACTGAAGAGAGTATAAAATATTTCGGAACTGTAAACTATGAGATATGTAAACTATAAGATAAATAAGCATGCTGAAAATACTGATAAGTTGTTTAAAACTGGAAACTGAATCTGTAGTACTCAGGCCCAAACAAAATATGCAAAAAAATCGAAAATGCAGGAATATTCTGAAAACATAATGAAAATAATGAAGTTGATATGGGGCCAAGTTGTAACACCCCGAAATTCAATTCAGCTATTAAAGTTAGAAACTCTAAAAATTTTGAAACTTTCAGGAATCACAAGTCAAGTCCATGAGCCGTGGATGGGACCACGAGTCATGGAAGTGACCCGTGAAACCTGTCCTGAAGATCCCATCTTTGGTCTGAGAACATGAGTGGCATCTACGGGTCGTGATTTGTTTCATGGGTCATGGAAACCACCCGTGAAACTCAGACTGAGGGTAGCCTTTTAATCTAAGAACCACGAACATGTTATATGGATCGTGGAAGCTTCCATAGATTATGAAACCCATCCGTGGAAGTCAAATATATATCTTAACTTTTTGCTAAAGAACCACGACTCCAATACACAAGCCGTTGGTTACTTCTATGGTCCGTGGAAAGGGACCCGTGGAACCTAAAGCTGAATTTTTAACAGTTGTTATCTAATTAAATCCCAGGGGTATTTCTATAATTGCCCACCCTTTTAACTCTTAAGTGAGGTTGTTTTTGCCACTTTAAATAGGGCTTCTACTCTTATTAGCATAAGTCTTTCATTATTTCTCATTCATCTACCAAGAGACTAAAAGAACTCCTTCAAGCTCCAAGTCTCAAGCTCTAAGTCTCAAGCTCCAAGTTCAAGCCTCCATTTATTTTTACCTTAGATCAAGCAAGCTTCAATTAGGTATGTGGACTTTCAATAAGGGATTCCCTTCACTCTTATGCCCAAGATCCTCCAGTTTTACTTTGATTTATGAATTTATGATATTAGAATTCTTACCCAAATTGGGGAAAAGTTATGGATTTTGTTTTTAAGTATCAATTCATGATTTTCCATGCATTACCCATGTTTAAGTAAGATTCCTTGCATAATTTCAAAAGCTCATATGTTTGATGATGAATTCTAGCATGATCCTATTGAATTGCATATTTTCAAGTAAAATTGGCATGTTTAGATAACATGGCCTCTATTATTACGAAATTGTATGCCTAATTCTTTAAGTTATGAATTTAGAAAGAAAAATATGTTTTGAATTATGGCTATGCTAAGTTTTAAGGATTTTGAAGTATGAATTGCATGACATTGGATATGTCCTTATGATTTATGAAAGGTTTGATATCTAGATATGTCTACCTAAGCTATGTGAATTGCATGGTATTAGATACACCCTTATGCTCTTCAAACAGATTTGGCATTAAATTATGCCACAAGTATATGTGAGCTATATGTATATGTTTTAGGAGTAGTATTTAGACCTGAGTTGGACAGGTAAGATTACCCTTAGTCCCAGAACTACATGCCACCGTAGATGCCCTCTGTGGCTTATGACAGGATCCTGATATGATAAGGTTCTAACTTTGGATAGCTAGGACATCCTTTTTCAGTGTGGGTGTATGACACTGGACTCCATGTAGCTCATCATGGTTTATATCAGTTAAGAGAAACTCCCATATGAAGATTTATGACTTATGATTTTCTATTTCATGCGTTAAGCTTCAAACTAGGAGATTTACTTATGATACCTCTTTTATGCATGAACATTGTTTTAATTACGTTTTAAGTATATTTTTACCATATTTATGCATATCTCACATATTCAGTATATCCTATAGTACTGATGCATATTCTCGCGCTGCATCCTTTGATGATGTAGATACAGGCTCCTTCCCTCAGACTCGTGGCTAGACATCATCGGAGATCTAGCTTCCATTGGTGAGTCCTCATTATCCTAGGGCTAGAGTTAGACCTATCTCTCTCATGTTCCTTCTTGGGATTTAAGAGTTAGTTGCGGTATTGTCCCATCAACTCTTGATGATAGTATAGAGGCTTTTCAGACATAAATTGTATTCGGGTCTTCCTTTCAGATTATGTTTCACCTTGACTTTGTCTATTATGGATTGGGCTGCCTATCTTTCTATTTATGCTTCCACTATGTTTTCCTATGAATGATAGAGTATGCTATGACCAAGGGTTAGCTTGGGGAACTTGTGGTCTCGAGTCCCGTGTTACTCCTAGGGGGTAGCTTTGGAGCGTGACAAACTTGGTATCAGAGTCTCAGGTTCAAGAGTCCTAGGATGTATGAAAGCCACATCAAGTAGAGTCTCTTTTATGTGTATGAAGCGCACCACACTTATGAGAGGGAAGCTATGAGGTGTCTTTGGAAAAACTTTACTTCTTTCATGATCAATATCGTGCGATACAGGTTAACTCTATTACTCCTCTAATCTATTCTTTAAGCATTTCATATTATGCCTCATCGATGTGTTATGCCTCATCGAGCCAATGCCCGAAATGCTAACCCTATGATTCCAGACCCCGAGGTAAAAAATGCAGAGTTTAAGAATGTTATTCATATGCTAGCTCAGACCATGGATGCTCAGGCAAATCAATAGGCTCCTATTCTTTCCTACCCTCAAGGTAGAGTTGTGGCCCGAGTCCGAGACTTCATTCGTATGAACCCACCTGAGTTTTGGGATTTGAAAGTTAGTGAGGATCCATAAAATTTCTTGGATGAGGTAAAGAAGATATTTAGGGTAATGTAAGTTGGTGGTGTAGATGGTGTTGAGATAGCTTCCTATCAACTCAAGGACGTGGCTTATATTTGGTTTACTCAATGGAAAGATGCTAGAGCTAGGGATGTGGTCCCTATGCCTTGTATTTTCAGAAGGATTTTCTTGACTGGTTCTTCCCGAAGGAATTGAGGCAAGCTAAGGCTGAAGAATTTGTGAATTTGAGGCAAGGTTCCATGATAGTTCAGGAGTTTGTGTTGAAGTTCACCCAGCTTTCTAGGTATATTCCTTCTATAGTGGCTGACCCATGGGATGAGATGAGTAAGTTTGTCTATGGAGTATCAGATTTGGTAAAGAAGGAGTGTAGGTCTGCAATGCTTTTGGGTGGCATGGATAATTCTCTACTTATGACTCATGCCCAACAAGTCAAGGGAGACAAGTTGAGGGAGATGGAAAGGGAACAAAAAAGGGTTAGATCGAAGAGTTCAGGTTTTGGCCATTATAGGTCTAAAGGCGGGCATCGCTCTTTATTTCAAAAGAAATCATCAGGGCCCGTTCATTCTTCAGTTAGTGTTCCTACCCAGGCCCCTAGGCCTCATCATTATCAGACTGGTAAAGGATTTGGTTCCTATTTGCAGAGGAGTATTGCGAAAGGGACTCCTTACCCTTCTTGCAACAAGAGTGGAAAAAGTCATCCTGGGAGTGTTTAGCTGGTTCAGGTGGATGCTTTGTATGTGGTCAGGTTAGACACAGGATTAAGGATTTCCCTTCAGCTAAGAAGGGTCAGGGAGGTAGTAGGACTCAGTCTGCTCCAGCAGCATCAGAAGGTCGACCAGTCCAGCAGGGCACTGCTTCTAGTACTGGTGGTCAGTGCCAGAATCGCCTTTATTCCATGTCCTCTCACTAGGACTAGCAGAGTTCACCGAACGTTATTACTGGTATATTAAAAGTCTTCTCTCTCGATGTGTATGTTTTATTAGACCTTAGTGCTTCTTTATCTTTTGTGACCCCTTATATTGCTTGCAAGTTTGAGATTAGTCCCGATCTGCTCTTACAATCCTTTTGTGTTTCTACTCCTGTTGGTGAGTCATTCCTAGCCAAGAGAATCTACCAAAATTTCCCTATCTCAGTCCTTCATAGAGTCACTTCAGCGGATCTAATAGAGCTGGAGATGACTGATTTTGATGTTATTCTTGTTATGGATTGGTTGTATGCTTGTTATGACTCGGTTGATTGTCGTACTCGAGTGTTCAGTTGCAAGTTTCCAAATGAACCTATATTAGAGTGGTAAGGTAGTTCTCCATCCTCGAAGGGGCATTTCATATCTTATTATAAGGCTAGGAAGATGATATCTAAGGGTTATGTCTATCATATAATTTGAGATATGGACATGGAGTCTGAGACCCCATCTTTTCAGTTTGTTCATGTTGTGAATGAGTTCTCTGAAGTGATTCCCAAAGATTTTCCTGGAGTCCCTCTCGAGCGAGAGATCGACATTGGAATAGAACTTCTTCCAAATACGAATCCTATCTCTATTCATCCCTATAGAATGGCTCCTATGGACCTTAAGGGATTGAAAGATCAGTTGAAGGACCTCCTTGATAAGGGTTTTATTCGACCCAGCATATCTCCAGGGGTGCTCAGTCTTATTCATGCGAAATAAAGATGGTTCCCTCAGAATGTGTATCGACTAACGCCAGTTGAACAAGGCCACAATCAAGAATAAGTATCCCATTCCTAAGATTGATGACTTGTTCGAACAACTTCAGGGTGCCAGTTTCTTCTCCAAGTAGGTCCGATTATCATCAGCTTAGTGTTAGAGAGTGTGACATTCCAAAGACAACCTTCAGAACTTAGTATGATCATTATGAATTTGTGGTTATGTCTTTAAATCTAACGAATGCTGGTGCAACTTTTCTGAATTTGACGAACAGTGTATTCAAACAATAGTTGGATATATTTATTATTATTTTCATTGATGATATTATTATCTATTCTCAAAGTAAGAAGGAGCATGCATACCATTTGAGAGTGGTGTTGCAAACTCTCAAGGATCAGCAGTTATTTGCTAAGTTTAGCAAGTGTGAGTTTTGGATGCAGTCTGTTGCTTTTCTGAGTTATATTATGACTAGAGATAGTATTCGAGTTGATTCTCAAAAGATTGAGGCAGTAAAGAACTGGCCTAAACCCACTTCCCCATCTGATATTAGGAGCTTTTTAGGTTTGGCTAGTTACTATAGGAGATTTATGGAAGGGTTTTCTTCTATTGCTACCCCATTGACTCAGTTGACTCATAAAAAGGTGAAATTTCATTGGTCTGATCTATGTGAGAAGAACTTTCAAAAATTAAAGACTAGGTTGACCACAGCCCCAGTATTGGCTCTACCCGAGGGCCTAGATGACTTTGTGGTGTATTGTGATGCTTCTAGGATTGGTTTGGGTTGTGTGTTGATGCATCATGGTAAGGTGATTTCTTATACTTCTAGAAAGCTTAAGATTCATGAGAAGAACTACCCTACTCATGATCTTGAGTTAGCGGCCGTGGTTTTTACTTTGAAGATTTGGAGACATTACTTGTATGGTGTTCGTGTGGATGTGTTCCCTGATCATAAGAGTCTTCAGTATATGTGCACTCAAAAGGAATTGAATCTTCATCAAAGGAGATGGCTTGAGATTCTTAAGAATTATGATATGAGTGTGCTTTACCATGCGTGTAAGGCCAATGTCATGGCGGATGCACTTAGTAGGTTGTCCATGGGTAGTGTGTCTTTGGGTGGGGAAAAAAGAAGGAATTGTCTAAGGATGTTCATCGACTTGCTCAACTAGGAGTTTTCTCTATGGATTCTAAAGAAGGTGGTGTTATTGTTCAAAATGGTTTCGAATCATCCTTCGTAGCTAAAGTGAAAGAAAAGCAAGACAGTGACCCTATTTTGCAATAGTTGAAGGGTGTAGTCCATCAGCAAAGGGTAGAGGTTTTATTCCAAAAGGGAGATGGTGTGCTTAGATATAGGGTCGATTGTGTGCTCCTAACATAGATGGGTTGAGATAGAGTATTCTGACAGAGGCTCATAGCTCCAAGTATTCTATTCACCTCGGTGCCACCAAGATGTACCGTGACCTACGAGAAGTCTATTGGTGGAATGGCATGAAGAGGGACATAGCAGGTTTTATGGCTAAGTGTCCCAACTGTCAACAAGTGAAAGTAGAGCATCAATGATCGGGTGGTGTGATTCAGGATATTGATCTTCCTACTTAGAAGTGGAAAGCGATCAATGGACTTCATTACTGATTTTCCTCATACTCAAAGGCAACATGATTTTATTTGGGTAATTGTCTATAGGATGACCAAGTCATCCCACTTCTTGGCTGTTAAAACTACGAATTCAGCAGATGACTATGCCAGACTCTACATTAAAATGATAATCTAATTGCATGGAGTTTCATTGTCTACCATTTCAGATAGGGGTACTTAGTTTACATCCCAATTTTCAAAGTGATTTCAGAGAGGTCTTGGCACTCAGGTTAAGCTTAACACAACCTTTTACCTATAGACGGATGTCCAGGCAGAGTGTACTATTCAGACTTTGGAGGATATGTTGAGAGCTTGTGTGATTTATTTCAAAGGTAATTGGGATGATTACTTACCTCTTATCAAGTTTGCCTACAACAACAACTTTCATTCTAGCATAAAGATGGCTCCTTATGAGACACTTTATGGGTGGAGGTGTAGATCTCCTATTGGTTGGTTTGAGGTAGGTGAGGCAACTTTGATTGGTCCAGATTCAGTTCATGAGACAATAGAGAAAGTTCAAATTATTAAGGAGAGGTTGAAGACCGCTCAGAGTCGACAGAAATCATATACAGATGTGAAGAGAAGGGACTTGGAGTTTGAGGTTGATGATTGGGTTTTTCTGAAAGTGTCACCCATGAAGGGTGTGATGAGATTTGGAAAGAAAGGAAAGCATAGTCCCCGCAATGTAGGTCCTTATCGAATTCTGAAGAGAGTTGGTAGTGTTGCTTATGAGTTGGATTTTCCATCATAGTTAGAAGTAGTTCATCCCATTTTTCATGTTTCCTTGTTGAAGAAGTGTATTGGTGATCCAACCTTGATTGTTCCTTTGGAGGATGTGAGTGTGAAGAATGGCCTTACTTATGAGGAAGTCCCCGTGGAGATTCTTGATCGTCAGATTCGGAGGTTGAGTAACAAAGAAGTCACTTTGGTGAAGGTTCTTTGGAGAAATCAATTGGTTGAGGGAGTTACTTGGGAAGCAGAAGCAGCCATGAAAGCTAAGTACCCTCATCTCTTTCCTTCCGACTCAGTTTCAACTTGAGGTATTAGTTTCCTCCTTAGTATGTCCCTCCGATTCTATTCCATCAGTTTCCCTCATGATCCTAGCATGCATTCATGTTTTTCGAAGTTAGTTCAATCATGTTTTAAGTTAAAAAGTTCACTTTTCATGTTTATTCTTCAGTTTTCCTATTTTGTTGCTTGGTTGGGCTGTTTTTCTCTCAAATTTTTCTTGCTTAGTCTTCATTCGAGGATGAATTATGCCAAGGGGGAGATATTGTAACACCCCAGAATTCGCTTCAGCTATTAAAGTTAGAAACTGTGAAAATTTGAAATGTCCAGGAATCACGAGTCAAGTCCATGAGCCGTGGATGGGGCCACGAGTCATGGAAGTGACCCATGAAACCTTTCCAAAAGATCCCATCTCTGGTATGAGAACTACGAGTGGCATCTATGGGTCGTGATTTGATTCACGGGTCGTGAAAACCGCCCGAGGAACTCAGACTCAGGGTAGACTTTTCCTTTGAGAACCACGAACAGGTTCTACGGATCATGGAACCCTTCCGTGGAAGTCAGATCTTCATCATAACTTTTTTCTCAGGAACCACAACTCCAATCCATGAGCCGTGGTTACTTCTATAGTCCGTGGAAAGGGACTCGTGGAATCTGAAGCCGAATATTTAATAGCTTTTATCCAATTAAATTCCAGGGGTATTTCTATAATTTTCCACCCTTTTAACTCTTAAGTGAGGTCGTTTTGACCACTTTTAGTAGAGTTTCTACTCTTATTAGCCTAACTCTTTCATTAATCCTCATTTATCTACCAAGAGAGGAAAAGAACTCCTTCAAGCTCCAAGTTCAAGCCTCCATTTATTTTCACCTTAGATCAAGCAAGCTTCAATTGGGTATGTGGTCTTTTAATAAGGGATTCTCTTCACCCTTATGCCCAAGATCCTCCAGTTTTACTTTGATTTATGAATTTATGAAATTAGGATTCTTACCCCAATTGAGGGAAAGTTATGGGTTTTGTTTTTAAGTATCAATTTATTATTTCCCATGCATTACCCATGTTTTAAGTAAGATTTCTTGCATAATTTCAAAAGCCCATATGTTTGATGATGAATTCTAGCATGATCCTATTGAATTGCATGTTTTCAAGCAAAATTGACATGTTTAGATAACATGGCCTCTATTATCACGAAATTGCATGCCTAATTTTTCAAGTTATGAATTTAGAATGAGAAGTATGTTTTGAATTATGTCTATGCTAAGTCTTAAGGATTTTGAAGTATGAATTGCATGACATTGGATATGTCCTTATGATTTATGAAAGGTTTGGCATCTAGATATGTCTACCTAAGCTATGTGAATTGCATGGTATTAAATATACCCTTATGGTTTTCAAACATATTTGGCATTCGATTATGCCACAAGTATATGTGAGCTATATGTATATGTTTTGAGAGTAGTATTTAGCACTGAGTTAGACAGGGTGAGATTGTCCTTAGTCCCAGAACTACGTTCCACTATAGGTGCCCTCTGTGGCTTATGACAGGATCCTAATATGATAAGATTCTAACTTTGGCCGGTTAGGACAATCTTTTTCGGTATGGGTGTATGACACTGGACTCCATGTAGCTAATCATGGTTTTTGTCGATTAAGAGAAACTTTCGTATGAATATTTAAGACTTATGATTTTGTATTTCATGCTTTAAGCTTCAAACTATGAGATTTACTTATGATACCACTTTTATGTATGAACTCCATTTAATTACGCTTTAAGTTTATTTTTACCATATTTATGCATATCTCACATATTCAGTACATTCTATAGTACTGACGCATATTCTCGTGTTGCATCCTTTGATGATGAAAATACAGGATCCTTCCCTCAGACTCGTGGCTAGACATCACCGGGGATACAGCTTCCATTGGTGAGTCCTAATTATCCGAGGGCTAGAGTTAGACCTATCTCTCTCATGTTCCTTCTTGGAATTTCTGAGTTAGTTGGAGTATTGTCCCATCAACTCTTGATGATAGTTTAGAGGCTTTTCAGACATAGATTGTATTCGGGTCTTCCTTTTAGATTATGTTTCACCTTGACTTTGTCTTTTATGGATTGGGCTGCCTAGTTTTCTATTTATGCTTCCGCTATGTTTTCCTATGAATGACTGAGTATGCTATGACCAAGGATTAACTTGGGGCACTTGTGGTCACGGGTCCCATATTACGCCTAGGGGGTAGCCTCGGGGCGTGACACAAGTACATATCTACTGAGTCTAATTTTATGGGAGAGTCTGTTAACCGACATAAACCACGTGAGCTAAATGTGGAATCTGATGTATACTCCCCATCGAGAGGAACCAATATACCTTGCCAGGGTATAGAGGCATGACTAGCGTGATCACTAGTTCTGATGCCAATAGAGAGGCTAAATAAACCTATTGTGGCACGGAGTTCTGGGACTTTAGGGTACGTTGAACTCTAGTCCAACTCGTTGCTAAGTACTACTCTCAAAACTGATTTCTGATAGCTCTTTTAAAATAGGTGTTACGATCGACTTTGAAAACTAAGGTTTCAAAACCTTTTCATAACTTTGGCGAAATTTCATTTGAATTTATTTTGAAAATCATTAAAGAGTCGCCACTTAATGTTTTTTTGGAAAACTAAGAAACCATTTTTAAAAGGATAATTTTAGGAAAAACCTTAATTGAAAATCAGAGTCTAGATAAGGGTTCAAGTTGAATTCAAAAGAAGGTGTTAGGCACTTTTGAAAATACACAAAGTGTGATTCCGGACGAATTAAACTTATTTGGCTGATTATGAAAATTCTTGAGTTATTTCGAGAAAATCATAAAGTTATTTGAAAATCATATTTTAAAAATGGATAGAATTAATTTCGATACTTATCAATTCATTTTTTATTCCAAAATAATGAAATAATTTAAATGTGAAGTTTTAATATAATTCTAACTTTAAATATTTAATCTGAATAAAGATTTTGAACTAAAAGACATGACCCAGACCACCGTGAGTGGTACTCACCCAACCCCCGGGTGAGAGAACCATCACTGCCCCAAACTTAACCATTCTAACAGCTCAAAACCAAGTGCGGAAAGTAAACTAGCATTCAATAATTTAGGAAAAATACTTCATTAACATTAACCTGCGGAAATTATCCCCTAGAACCTGAAAGTCGCAGTACCAAACAATCTACCAATGTCTAGAGTATGGGAATGCAACCCCAAAATATGAAGGAAATAGTTTAAGCCCGAAACAAATGGGCTACAACTCTAAAGATAGATCCAAGGCAGCTTGATCGAACAGCTCAGTCTGGAACGCTGGTACTACAGATGAGGTTGCGTCTCAGCCACTGGAAGATTTCCTGTACTCACAAGAAAGACAAGAAAGTGCAGTATCAGTACACCACCACTGTGTACTGGTAGGATCATCAGCCAGTTTCCAAATAAACAGTGTATAAGCAGTACAACAATATCAAGTAAAAATGTATGGAAGACATGCAACAATAGTAACAGGCTCTCTTAGACTACAAGTCTCTGCCTAACTTGTTCCCGCATGAAATCCACCCCTAATAACCATAAGCAACAGTCAGATACATATAACCATCCTTTCCGCCTAGCCCGGACCCACCCTGGGATCCCCTCTAGACAACACCTAATTCTTAACAGATAACCCGGCCTAAACCAAGACAAATTCTACAGATATAACAAAATTTCCGGTCACTCAAAGACCATCAGTCAATATCACAATTCAACAAACAGCTCAGTTCACTCACGGAACCAATATCAGTCAATAAAATACAATCAATAATAATGCAATGATATAGAAAATAAACCCGTACCAGGCGTGGTACCCAAGCCAACTGTTAGTAATTCGTACCAGGCGTGGTACCCGTGCCAACCATTAGTATACATGTACCATGCGTGGTACCCGTGACAATCGTTAGTATACCTGTACCAGGCGTGGTACCCATGCCAACCGAATATCAACAATCCACAGTCAATATATGAACACACAACTTGTAAACCAACAAGTACACGTCATTCAACTCACAAACTGTAAAGAAGGACCCTTAGACATTCCACACAATCCCTCTAAGTAATGCAATTCATACAACCACGTATATAAGAGTACAAGCACATACAATATTCACAAAAATCATAAACCATCACCTACCTCGAATGATCCAAGCTCTATTCAACCCGAGCTTTCCCGTGTTTCAAATTCCTTTCTCATTCTTGGTCTAAAATAACATACAAGTACATGAAATTAACAAACAAGTCCTGCACATTACCCGGATTACAAAGAATCCTAAAACTCCAGGCCACCCATGATCATCCCACCCTTTTCCCGGGCTTTTCACCATTAATTTCCCTAGTTCTATCATTTTTACGGATAAAAATAGGGAATTTAACAACCTATGATCATAATATCTTACTTTTAACAACACCCAAGAACATTCAAGTCTAGAATCCCCCTTCTTCCCTAGATTCTACCATTCCTAGGTTATTTCAACCTTTCCCCAAGTTCCCTCCTAGCAATTCTACCACATAGGAAAACTATTACGAAGACTGGGGAGTAGAAACCTTACCTTAGGGAAAAAATAATAGAAAAATGGAGGAAAAACGCCTGGAATCGCCTTGCCATTCTCCCAAAATGAAATTGTGAAAACTGAATGTTTTGGGGAATGTTTCAGCTTTAATTCCCATTGAGCCCGCTATAGAGGTCCGCTCCACTATAGAGGTTCCGCTTTAGCAGAGTCGCCCGCTATGGCGGAGGCTGACCAACGTTGACCTCCGCTGTAGCGGTAATTTTTCTGCTACGGCGGAGGCCGATACGACGAAGTGCCAAATGCTATAGCAATTGACACGAGACAGAAAGTCGCAAAACATCCAAAATCAGTCCATTTTACAACACACTTATTTTCTCAACATCCCGAAATAACCCCTTCACGTCGACCTCGATTCCAGGAGTTCTAGTTACCCAAATTCGATTCTGAAAAGTCCCCCGGACTCCTCTATGTGTTAGCTATGAGGAAAACTAGCTCAACACAAGATATCCAATCCCATCCTTACACAGATGACCCTAGACCATGCCTCTCTCCTAAACTGGCCAAGACTAGCCTAGCCCAGAATTTCAAACCCCCAAATCTGGAGTTTTCTAACTCTAAAACTTAGCATGATTAGACTACCCGTAATGACAGACCGGGTCATTATAACAGATACCAATTTACCCATTGTTCATCCTCAAATGATCAAACCCAAATTTACGAAAATAAAAAAAGGAAAGTGTAGTACCTGAATTCTCAAACATTTTAGGGTACTTGTCCCGCATGTCCTTCTCAGTTTCCCAAGTGGCTTCCTCAATCGGATGATACTTCCACTGAACCTTTACCATATCAATCACCTTTGTCCTTAATCTCTGGACATTCCGAGCAAGAATCATGATTGGTTCCTCTATATAACGAAGATCTTTATCAAAAAGTACCTCATCCCACTTAATGATGTAGTCCCCATCCCCATGGTACTCTTAAGCATGGATACATGGAATACCGGATAGATGCCTGACAAACTGGGTGGCAGTGCTAACTTGTAAGCCACTGGCCCCACAATCTCAAGAAATTCAAACAGACCGATGAACCAAGGGTTAAGCTTTCCCTTCTTACCAAACCGCATAACTCCCTTCATTGGTCACACCTTCAACAATACCTATTCACCAACCTGAAATTCCATATCCCAGATCTTGCGATCTGCATATTCCTTCTGCCTACTTTGGGCAGTCAGTAACTTGGCTTGAATACCCCTTACCTTTTCCTGCACTTCCCTTACCAGTTACACTCCTAAAGTTTTTACATCGCCTTCCTCAAACCACCCAATTGGTGATCTGTAGCTCCTCTCATACAATGTCTCGAATGGTGCCATTTCAATACTGTAGTGATAGTTATTGTTATATGAGAATTCGCACAATGGTAGAAACTGGTCCCAATGACCCCCGAAGTCCATCACACATGCTCTCAGCATGTCCTCCAATACCTGGATCGTCCTCTCCGACTGACCATCAGTCTGAGGATGGAAGGTTGTGCTAAAGGTGAGTTGTGTACCCAACTCTTCATGTAGCTTACTCCAGAACTTGGAAGTAAACTATGTACTCCTGTCTGAAATGATGGACAGTGGCACCCCATGCAATCTCACAATCTCTTTCACGTAGATCTTAGCTAATTGTTGCAAATTGTAATCTACCCTGACCAGAATGAAATGAGAAGACTTGGTCAGCCTGTCAACAATGACCCAAATTAAGTCATACTTCCCCAGTGTCTTGGGAAGACCCACCATGAAATTCATGGCTATCCTTTCCCATTTCCACTCTGGAATTGGCATTCTCTGAAGTAGTCCTGCAGGTCTCTGATGTTCATACTTTACCTGCTGGCAGTTCTGACATGTGGACACAAAATCAACTATGTCCCCATTCATCCCGGGCCACCAATAATGCTGTCTCAAGTTCCTGTACATTTTAGTCACACCCGGATGAATTGAGTACCGCAAACCATGAGTTTCTATCAAGATTTTCTGAAATACATCATCAACTCGAGGAACACAAATCCTCCCCCTGAAATTTAACACTCTGCCAGATTCTACCGTGACGTCTCTGGATTCCTCGGATATTACCTTACCTCGAAGCTTACTCAGTTTCGAATCGTGAAATTGTTTGGCCTTTATTTCCTCTATGAAAGTGGCTTTGAGCTCAATACTGTCCAAAAACCCACCCTGATCTAAAACACCCAAGTGCATGAACTTGGCCTCCAAAGCCCGAATTTCCTTAGCTAGTGGTCGTTTGGACACTCCCAAACAAGCCAAGCTACCCATGCTAACTATTTTCTGGCATAATGTGTCTGCCATCACATTAGCTTTACCCGGATGGTATTAAATAGTCACATCATAGTCCTTCAATAACTCCATCCACCTCATCTACATCCTTATGAATGAACACATGCTGCAGACTGCAATGATCAGTGAACACTTCACACCTGACACCATAAAGATAGTGTCTCTAAATCTTTAGTGCAAAAACCACTGTTGCCAACTATAAGTCGTGAGTTAAGTAATTCCTCTCATGCACCTTCAACTGCTTGGAAGCATAGGCTATCACATTCTTATCCTGCATCAACACAGCACCCAAACCAGAATGTGAAGCATCGCAGTAAATAATAAAGTCTTTACCTTCAACCGGTAACGATAATATAGGAGTCGTGGTCCAAAGTGTCTTGAGCTTTTGAAAGCTCTTCTCTCACTTGTCGGACCACACAAATGGTACATCTTTCTGTGTCAGCCTGGTCAGGTGAGTAGCAATAGAAGCAAAATTCTCAAAAACTCCTCACCTCAGTCACAGAGCTAGGCCAGGCCCAACTCTTGACTGCTTCAATTTTTGGGGGATCCACCATCACCCCCTGTTCTGACACTACATGCCCCGAAAATGCCACTGCAGTCAACCAAAACTTACACTTAGTGAACTTTGCATAAAGCTTCTGACGTCTCAAGATATCCAACACAATACGGAGATAACTAGCATGCTCCTCCCTACTCTTAGAGTAGATCAAAATACCATCGATAAACACAATTTCGAAGGAATCCAAATACCACTTGAATACCCCATTCATCAAACTCATGAATATTGTCGATGCATTGGTCAAACCAAATGACATTACTAGAAACTCATAATGCCCATACCGAGTCTGAAAAGCAGTTTTCAGAATATCCTTAAGCCTAATCTTTAAGTGATGGTACCCCGATCTCAAGTCGATTTTCAAAAATACTGATGCACCCTGAAGGTGGTCAAACAAATCATCTATACGAGGTAGGGGGCACTTATTCCGGATGGTCACCTTGTTCAACTGCCTATAGTCTATGCACATCCGCATACTACCATCCTTCTTCTTTACGAATAAAACTGGAGCACCCCAAGGCAAAGCACTGGGACGTATAAATCCCTTATCTAGGAGTTCCTGCAGCTAAGTCTTAAGTTCCCTTAACTCTGTCGGAGCCATACGATACGGAGGAATGGAAATAGGATGAGTGCCTGGATCCAAATCAATACAGAAATCTATGTCCCTGTCCGGAGGCATACCAGGCAGGTCCGCTGGAAATACCTCTAAAAATTCAGAAGCCACCAGAACTAACTCAATAGACGGGGACTCCACGCTATCATCCTGGAGATGAGCCAAGAAGGCTAGGCACCCCCTCCCCACTAGCTTCTTAGCCCGAACAAATAATATTATCTTAACTGGCTTAGGCCTGTACACACCTTCCCACTCTAGTCTATCCTTACCCAGAATTTCTAGAGCCATAGTCTTGGTGTTACAGTTCAACACAGTATGATAAGAAGATAGCCAAGTCATACCCAAGATAATATCAAAATCAGTCATATCCAGTATTACCAAGTCTACCCAAGTATGCAACCCTATAAACACCACAGAATAGTCACGATAAACATGAGTCACAATCAGAGACTCTCTAACCGGGGTAGAAACATAGATAGGGTAATCAAGGATATTACAAATTAGGTCTAGACCCAACGCAAAACTCACAGATACATAAGAATATGTAGAACCTTGGTCAAATAATATCGAAGTCATTTTATCGTAGATAAGAATGGTACATGTGATCACCGCATTTGAGGCTTTCGCATCGGTCCTCCCTGTAAAAGTATAGCAATGAGCTCGATCATCAATCTGGGCAACTTCCCGGACCGGCTGTGCTTCACCCCTGCCTGCGCCGCCATTCCCCCGGCCTCTCTGAAAATTACCTCGCCCACCCTGTGAATGACCCCTAGCATTACCGCCTCTGCCTGCCAGGACCACTGCTCTAAACGGCTGCTGACCCTGATTACATGTCTGCCTATATGGAAACTCCCTCTTAAAGTGGCCTAGATCACCACAATGGAAGCAACCACAGTCAAGTGTAGGTCTACTAGCTGATGTATAAGATGCTCCCTGGCCTCTAGGAGCTAAAGACTTAGCCCCCTGAAGACCACTTGTAGTAGCTGGCAAGGCTAACTGAATAGGACGGGCCGAGTAAGCCTGCTGATTCTGGCCCCTGGAGTATGAACCACCATAGTTTCCCTCATTCTGGGGCTTCTTGGCTAAAACATTAGCCTGCCCCACTTGCCTAACTCCCTCTAACTTCTTCACATAATCCACCACATCATTAAAGCCCTTTCCTGAAGAAGTCATATGCACTGACAGTACCTACAGTTCAGTATTCAGACCCTTGACAAACAACCGGACCTGTTCCTCCTCGGACCCCAACATCTGTGTAGCAAAATGATACAAGGCATAGAACTTGGCCTCATAAGCCGAGACTAACATGCCACCCTGTTCTAAGTTTAAGAACTCATCTTTCTTCCGGTCCCTTAAAGTACGGGGTACATACTTCTCCAAGAACAAGGCATGGAACTGCTCCCAAGTTAGTGGAGGTAGAACAGAAGACCGACACTCAACATGAGACCTTCACCACTGCTTGGCATCACCCTGTAGCTGAAAAGTGACAAATTCAACCCCAAGCCGACGTACAATACCCAACTTGTGCAACCTCTCATAGAAATCCAATATGAACTCATAAGCATCCTCCCTATCTGTACCCTGAAACATAGAGGATTTCAGCTTGAGAAACTTGGTCAGCATCTCATGCTCATTCCCTGTCATCACTGGGCCTAGCATTGGCCTGAAGAAATCATTCGTGTCCGAAGCTGCGTCCATCCTAGGCGCTGTAGTAACTGTTGGCTGAGTATCCAAGGCCTGATTTTCATAAGCTGTGGGTATGGCTCCAGTACCAACCAAACCACTCAGAATATTCCAATCCTACTGAAAGGCTTCCGGTGTCATAGCAGGAAGGCCTGCACCTCCAACCGGTGCCGCCTCCGTCTGCACCCCTTCATCCTCTACAACCACTTCTTTTACGTCCTCAGCAATATGCTCCTGAGGTGGAGGAGGGGCTACCTCGCGTGCATCAGCAGCAACTTGAGCCCCACCCCTGGTGGGTGTTGATCTACCTCATCCTCTTCCCCTTCCCCTGCCTCTACCACGAATAGTCGGGCCTGCTGCTGGGACCGCTGCTCTAGCTCCGTTATTCCTTGTGTTAACCATCTGCGGATAGAAGAGTGAATTAGGTTAGATACCAATTTGTATCACCAGATACCAATTGGAATCAAGTTATAGCACGAAGGAAAGAAAGAAGAGATAGCTTTTCCTAAAGCCGCATAGCCTCCCGAAGAAAAGTACGGACATCTCCGCACCATCCTGCATGACTCCACTAGACCTATTTGGTAAGACAAGATCAACGAACCTAGGGCTCTGATACCATCTTTGTCACGACCCAGACCACCATGAGTGGCACTCACCCAACCCCCATGTGAGAGAACCATCACTTCCCCAAACTTAACCATTCTAACAGCTCAAAACCAAGTGCGGAAAGTAAATTAGCATTCAATAATTTAGGAAAAATACTTCATTAACATTAACCTGCAGAAATTATCCCCTAGAACCTGAAAGTCGCAGTACCAAACAATCTACCAATATCTAAAGTACGGGGATGCAACCCCAAAACATGAAGGAAATAGTTTAAGCCCGAAACAAATGGGCTACAACTCTAAAGATAGATCCAAGGCAGCTTGATCGAATAGCTCACCCTTGAAGTCTGGTACTACAGATGAGGTCGCGTCTCAGCCGCTGGAAGATTTCCTGTACTCACAAGAAAGACAAGCAAGTGCAGTATCAGTACACCACCACTGTGTACTGGTACGATCATCAGCCAGTTTCCAAATAAAAAGTGTATAAGCAGTACAACAATATCAAGTAAAAATGTATGGAAGACATGCAACAATACTAATAGGCTCCCTTAGATTACAAGTCTCTGCCTAACTTGTTCCCGCATGAAATCCACCCCTAATAACCATAAGCAATAGTCAGATACACATAACCATCCTTTCTGCCTAGTCCGGACCCACCCTGGGATCCTCTCTAGACAACACCTAAGTGTTAACAGATAAATTGGTCTAAACCAAGACCAATTTGACAGATATAATAGAATTCCCGGTCACTCAAGGACCACCAGTCAATATCACAATTCAACAAACAGCCTGGTTCACTCACAGAACCAATATCAGTCAATTCAATGCAATCAATAACAATGCAATAATACAGAAAATAAACCCGTACCAGGTGTGGTACCCGAGCCAACCGTTAGAAATTCGTACCAGGCGTGGTACCCGTGCCAACTATTTGTTATACCCGTACTAGGCGTGGTACCCATGCCAACCATTAGTATACATGTACCAGGCGTGGTACCCGTTCCAACCGTTAGTATACCTGTACAAGGCGTGGTACCCGTGCCAACTGAATGTCAACAATCCACAGTCAATATATGAACACACAACTTGTAAACCAACAAGTACACACCATTCAAATCACAGACTGTAAAACAGGACCCTTAGACATTCTACACAATTCCTCTAAGCAATGCAATTCATACAACCACGTAGATAAGAGTAAAGCACATACAATATTCACAAAAATCGTAAGCCATCACCTACCTCGAATGATCCAAGCTCTATTCAACCCGAGTTTTCCCGTATTCCAGATTCCTTTCTCGTTCTTGGTCTAAAATAACATACAAGTACATGAAATTAACAAACAAGGCCTGCACATTACCCGGATTACAGCGAATCCCAAAACCCCAGGCCACCCATGATCATCCCACCCTTTTCCCAGTCTTTCCACCATTAATTTCCCTAGTTCTATCATTTTTACGGATAAAAATAGGGAATTTAACAACCTATGATCATAATATCTTACTTTTAACAACACCCAAGAACATTCAAGGCTAGAATCTCCCCTTTTCTCCAGATTCTACCATTCCTAGGTTATTCCAACCTTCCCCCAATTTCCCTCCTAGCAATTCTACCGCATAGGAAAAGTATTACGAAGACTGAGGAGTAGAAACCTTACCTTAGGGAAGAAAATAATGGAAAAAATAGAGGAAAAACGCCTGGAATCGCCTTGCCCTTCTCCCAAAACAAAATTATGAAAACTGAATATTTTTGGGAATGTTTCAGCTTTAATTCTCGTCGATCCCGCTATAGTGGTTTCACTGTAGTGGAGTTGCCCTCTATGGCAGAGGCTGACCAACATTGATCTCCGTTATAGCGGTAATTTTTCCGCTATGGCGGAGGCCGTTACGGTGAAGTGTCAACCGCTATAGCGGTTGACGTGGGATATAAACTCATAAAAACCTCCAAAATCAGTCCATTTTACAACAAACTTATTTTCCCGATGTCCCAAAACAACCCCTTCACTTACCCAAATTCGATTCCAAAAAGTCCCTCAGACTCCTCTATGTGTTAGCTACAAGGAAAACTAGCTCAACACAAGACATTCGACCCCATCCTTACCCGTATGGCCCTAGACCATGCCTCACTCCTAAACTGACCGAGACTAGCCTAGCCTATAATTTTACCCTCAAATCTGGAGTTTTCTAACTGTAAAACTTGGAACGATTGGACTACCCATAATGATGGACCCAGTTGTTACACTAAATAATTAGTCCAACTCCTAAATGTGGGTCAAGCTTTTTAATAACTATGAAGAGATATAAACAAATCTCCAAGTTATTCTACAATCGTAAGATATACATAATTTAAATGATTTTAGTAAACGAGTAGTTGAGCAAGTCATTTTCATATCATAACAACAATTTGATAAATAATTCAACTCATGGGAAGATTCATCTGAGTTAAGAAAATTGTTAAATGTTAATAACAATTACCAGAAAAATAATATTCAGGCAAAACAGAAGGAAATTAAACATAATATGCTCTTGGACTTGGTAAACCCAAACTCAAAAACTTTTGCTCTGCCGATTCGCAGGCTGCTGCAAATCTGATGCATTTCTTTAAGCTTTTAAGCCCATTTTCTCGTTCCATTGCCGCTGGACCTTCAGTTTTGCTTCCATTTTCGATGCTTGATGGAGATTGACTCGAAGAAGAACGAATGCAAGGGAATGAAGAGTCTATTTGGACTCGTATGGACAGTTCGTGCAAGAAAGAAAAGAACATATATTAGTACGAAAAAAGGGAAGGAAAAAAAATATCAATGCAAAATAGAGATTCGGATCTTAACATAGCTGTTGACTATCTCAATTGTGAATTTAAACTCATAAGTAAAGTGTAAGAACAACCGTGATTTGAAAAAGATAATCCCAGACCCTCGAAACTTCATACAATTTTTCCAGAAAATTGACAATATTGCCATAGTTTTAAATTTACTAAACGAGGAAACAAGATAGAGAACATGAACAAACTTGTTTTGAAAGGTAAAAAGACCAACCAAGCCATGAATTATCGATACCTAATGTTTTAGTCAAAGAAATCTCAAGGACATGAATTTGCCTACTCAACTAAGAATCAAAGTGAGACGTTGACTGATTCATAGTAAACTTATCCCAATACACATATATAGGAAAATATGATACTTTATACTTACTCAAAAGCAATAGCACAAATTTCACAATAGTAAATTTTATTATCACTTCTTTTTTGGCTCATTTAAACCAAATAGTAAAGACTTGAATCCAAATATACACAGGAAAAACAAAAATATTCTTCCGATTTAGAAAGAATTTGAATTTTAAACCTACTAAGGCAGAGATGTTCATTTTAAACGAAAGAGGGATTAGGGAAATCATCTTTCAAACAATCAAGAAAACAGATGGTTTCCAACACATTCCAACATTCATGTTCTCTAAAACAAACCTTTCACACTAGAAAAAACACAGATTCGTAACCAAAGACCTACTAAGAATCAAGGCGGGTTCTACTTTTGTTTAGATAAAACTGATTTCAATAAAAAGACCTCACACTGGATTCAAACAAGAAGGTAGCCCTATTTAAACCACTTAGCAAACAGGAAAAAATTTCAAACTAAACCACATGTTTATACATTTAGAACTTATAGTTCAAAGGAGTGACATGAAGATCTAAGATGTTTAGGAGCAACCAAAGAGAAACTGACTTAATACTCCACTTCACCTAGAGCTCAACTAAACCTAGGATCAACTCGTGTCTCCCAAAAAATCCTTAATTTAAAGTGCAAGCAAGATTTCATACTAAAGTGCAAGCAAGAAGCAAGAGACCTTAAAACATTTTAATACCTTTATACTTGAACTTAGACCAATGTACATTCTGGGAATTCTATAATCTAACATACATATTTAATGCATATCATTGACCTTGAATCATTTGGGTTTAGCCGAGGGCAAATTGACAAAACACAACTAACTAGAGAACATATTGATTATGCCTCCAATCAAGATGCATTCTTTAAACTGATCTACAGATAACATGACATGAAGGCAAACCATGGTTCAACAGGTACATGGCGATCATGCAAAATCAAAGAGTATAGATAAGATTCGACAAACAGTAAGAAAGAAGATTAATGGTCTAATTCTAGTATTCACTAAGTAAAGGAATTCTAAACAACAAAAAGTGCATAACTACATAATTAATTCTACATTTCTAAAATGTAAATAACAGGAAAAAAAATCAAACAGTTTAACATAATTAGGTTGAAAACTGACTAATTTCATGCTTAAAACTCAGTGCTAGTAGACTAGGCAAAATTCTGAAGAAAATCCAATTCATACGAAAATAATATAATTTCAAGCTACATTTTTGACTTCTCAAATCATGGTTAAAATCTATGCAAGTTGTGTAAAATCAGGCTAAAACTCACTTCTTCTAAAATCTCGGGTTTTGAAATCTATTTGCAGGAATTCATATAGAAATCGTTCTAACAAGGATAGTAATCATGTAGAATCATCAAAAAATTGAATTCATAGCAAAACACATGTTTGGGTAAGAACCCTAGAATCATAACTTGTAAAGATCACACTGAAATCTAAAACTTTGGGCATGAGGGTGAAAGAAAACCCTCACTGAAATTTCATATACCTGAACTTGAAGCTTTCTTGAACAAAGAATGGAGTTTGAAGATTTGGAGAATAAATCCCTAGGTTTGATGGAGAGAAGACCGTTTTTGTTCTCTCTTTCTGAGGTTTGATCAATTGGAATGAAGGGGTATTTGCCTACGCCTGACTTAAACCCCTCTACTTATACCTTAAACAACTTAGTATAGGAGTTAAAAGAATAGAAAAAGTCCAAAATATCCCTGAAAAAACTTAACTAAAAAGTTGCTGAAATTTTCAAAACCAGGTTCCACGGTCCGTGGACCTGGTCTGTGGTTCTCATGGTTTTTGCAAGGCTGCAAGCCTGATTTCCATGACAGCAGACCATGGCTCATGGACTTGGTCCATGGTTATCAGGCCTCTTTGATGGTCCTCAAGTTTGTTTCCACGGTTCGTGGACCTGGTCCCTGGTCCCTGGTCCCTGTCTGTCATTTGACAGACAGATATATTTTAGTTAAATGTTGATAACTTTTTACTCCAGAATCGGATTAATGCGCGGTTGGTGGCATTATAAAGAAGACTCGAAGATCTTTTATTTGTTAGGTACTAGACCACATAAATTTTCATATTCTAGGAGTAATGAGCATTTAAAGTTGATCCTAGTTGAGTCTTGCATGAAAACTTAATTGGTTAGGGTTTTTTCAATTAACTTGATGATAGGAGTTTCTTATGAACATGATTCACATCAAAAATACTCCCCACACTATGAAATTGATCATGAGACCTAAAAAATAGTTTAAGTCTTAGCTTAAAATTTTTGGGGTGTTATAGGAATAACTTCAGGGTTTTCTAGTTTCTGGTAAAGAAAAGAAAGTGTGCAAACTTGTTAAGTCACTGTATGGACTAAAACAAGCACCCAAACAATGGCATATAAAATTTAACCAAATAATATTGACAAACAAATTTAAGATCAATGAGCGTGATAAATGTGTTTACATTAAAAATACTCTGAATCATCAAGTCATTGTTTGCTTATAGGTTGATGACATGTTGATCATGAGTAGAGACATTTCTGACATAAATGCTACTAAGCGTATGCTGGCTAGCAAATTTTATATGAATGACTTAGGATTTACTGATTTAATCTTAGGAATTAGAATTCATAAGACTCCACAGGGTTTAGCATTGTCACTGTCTCATTATATTGAAAGGGTACTTGACAAATTCAAGTATTTGAATTTTACTATTGCAAGGATACCAATTAATGTAAGCTTTGAACTTCAAAAGAATGAAGGTGAAAGTGATTCACAATTGGATTATGCACGAGTTTTGAGGAGTTTAATATAAATTGTACACGACTAGATACAGTATGTGCTATTAGCAAGCTGAGTCGGTTCACAAGTAATCCCAATCAAACTCATTGGATGGCAATGAAATAAATTTTGGAGTATCTAAAATATATTTAAAACTATGCCTTGCACTACAATAAATATCCCATGGTAATTGAGGGATATAGTGATGCTAATTGGATCACCGGATCATCTGAAGTTAAATCCATAAGTAGATATGTATTTACCCTTGGTGGAGGAGCAATGTATTGGAAATCATCCAAATAAACATGTATCGCTCGCTCTACAGTGAAATCTGAACTTGTAGCTTTAGATAAGCTGGTGAAGAAGTTGAATGACTCCGAAATTTCTTGAAAGATATTCTATTTTGGCCCAAACCTTTGGCACCTATAGGCATATATTATGATAGTCAAACGGTAATAGGTAGGGCAGGGAACACTATGTATAATGATAAATCTCGTCATATATAATGGAGACATAATACCATTAGGCAACTACTCTCTAGTGAAGTTATCATAATTGACTATGTAAAGTCAAAAGATAATGTGTCGGATCCGCTTAAAAAAGGCCTAACTAGAGAGGTAATTGATAGATCATCAAAGGGAATGGGGTTAAGGTCTAGGACAAGTCATCATGGCAGTAACTCTATCTAGCAGGATGGAGATCCCAAGAGCTAGGTTCAAGGAAATCAAATAAAGTTATGACTGACGGTTCAATATTGTCAAATAACTCAACCCATTCTCTTAATAAAGACAACATTCAGAAATAAAGATAAAGCTTAAAGTTCAAAGCTTTTTAATAGTTGTCTAAGTTTGGCAAGATATGATCAAACGGTTTATCTATAGGATTAAACATTTAAAAATCACCTATGTGAGTGTGAAGTGTAAGTCGCTTCAAGGAGAATGATAGTAAAGGCTAAGTCTTTATGCACTCATGAAACCAGCCGGTGTTCATGGCTAAAACAAATATAACTGTGAGAACCATAGATGGTTAATTAGTTGTGTGACTTATATTGTCTAGGTGTACAATAAAATTCGACAGTATCCAGATATCGCATCTACCAATTGATTAAGTGCATCTGATCTGAGTTCACTACAAAAAGTTCAAAGAGAAACCTAGCAATACAGATGCAATTAATATTTTCTTATAAATCAGACACTTATCCATGTATTTATTTATCTTATGACTATTCTCCATTCATGCAGGAGATTGTTGAATTCTACAAAGAAAATGAAAGGGAAATAGAGCGAAGAAATAAGGAGGAAAAATGAAATTTGAATTAAAGATTCTTTTTTTCTTTTGATAGAATCATTTCTCCCATACTGGTGGTGGAAAGGGAATTTTTTGTGCTTAAATATAGAAGCACTCCTTCATGTTATTAAAGGGTTGAGAAGAAAGCATGTCTCGTGCGTCGTCATGATCGTCGCTCGCTCGGCTCGGCTTTAGCTTTGAATTTGTCAAATGATTGATCGAGAGATTAATCTTTTTGGATAAAATTTATTTAAATTAATTACTAGTTATTATTTAAATCCAAAAAGCTGACCCATTTTTGAACCACTATTGTGACCCATTTTTGAACGAATAGTCAATTCCCACCATTTGAAAGGTTGTAAGTTTTCAGCTGAAGAGTTGCACCTTTCTAAACTATTGTGACCTTTCCAAACTAGTGCATCTCTTCTGGAGAGTTGCATCTTTTCTGAACTATTGCTTCTCTACTGAAGCAACACCTTGTTGGCAATAAATACTTGTTGATCCCTTAGATATTCCTTACAAATTTTTTGATCTTCTACTCTTCTTCTTGCACTTCATAAAATTCTTGTGTGGTTTACTGCTGTCGAGTGAGTTCGTTGTCATCAGCGTTTGAGGTACTGCTACACTAATGAGTAAATCGTTCTATCCTGGGAGAATATATTTCATTACCTCGGGTACATAGAGGGAAATAATTTCCCTAAGCACACACTGTGAATACAGTGGGCTCGATTTAATTTTTCTTCATCTTTGTTCTACTTAAATTTTCTGCAAAACGTTTTGCATTCTGTTTTGTAGTATAAAATTCTATCTTGTAGTATTATATTATGTTTTGTAGTATTATATTCTATTTTGCAGTATACTAATCTGATTGTATTTTTACATACCGTTTTGTTGTTTGAATATAGATTGCATAACACTTTCTTGTTCAACCCCACCCCACCCCCTACCCCTTTTTTTCTTCTGCAAACTCCTGCCCCATCCCCCCCTTCCCCACCCCCACATTCTTTCTCCTTCTTCAACCTCCTCCCTTCCCCTTTATCCTACGAACACGTCCCTTCCATCGGAGGTTAGAATCCAACCAATTTATAATTCAAAAATTTGAAAAAAAAATCATTTGAATGCATCCACAAGTGGAGCAAATAAGAAAAAACGTCGTATTTGAAGAAACACCATTTCAATAATTTTAGCAAGAAATCTTTTGTGCAATTTCAGAGAAAAAATAGTATATTTCAGAAACCACATATTATTTCTAAAAATTAAGCCTTGGAGATAATAAAAATTGAAAGAATTGATCTACTTGTGGAAAATTAAAATTGGGTATTCGAAGAAGAAGAAGAAATGGTTATTTTTCTTCTTCTCAATAATGGGATTTGTGAAAAGTATATTAAAATTCACAACTTTTTTATCTCAATAATGAAATTTGTGAAAAGGATATTAAAATTCGCAACTTCTTCATCTATATATTTTTGTCTTTTTTAGAAAAATTGATGAAGTGTGGAAGAGATAGAGGAAGGGGTTAGAAGAAGGAGAAAGGGGCTAGGGGATTTGAAGAAGGAGAAAGGGAGTGGAAGGTTTGCAGAAGAAAAGGGGGTGGGGTGGAGGGTAGGGGGTTCGAAGAAGAAAGGGCTGGGTGGAACATGGGCTATTTTTAAATTTTTATTATATAATATATGCATTAGTGGGTCCACCTTCTTTTTAAAAAAAATACATGCCTTTAATTTTTTTCTTTGTTTTATGTCACGTCAACATTAGGGGTGATATTAATTCACTTGAAAATTATTTAGGTGGGTATGTAAATGTACAAAAAGTTAAAGTGCTAAAGTAAGTTTGATTGTCAAGTTTAAGGGTGATTTTATGTACTTTCTCTTATTTAAATTATCAAAAATATTATACTTATAAAAAGCATGAACTTATTTTATATTTTGAAAATTGTAATTAAGTCCTATGACACATTAAAAGTCTAGCATTGCATGAGGCCATTTCATTATTTTTTCTTGGCAATAAAATGTAAATATTACCATACCAACAATATTGAAACTCATTACATCAAGTGTCCCTAGTCCTTAAACCACCTGCTAGAATTCTAAGTACATAACCTATCAATCCAACCTATACATTTTCTAGCATATTTTGAACCTCTATACATGTGTACTCTTTCTTTGATTACATATTGAATTTGTTGAAACAAAAAGCTAACATTCATACGATGTCCTCGAAAAATCTTCTCATTTCGAGTGATCCAAATGTGATAAATCATAGCTCCATAACTTGCTGCTAGTACCTCCTGCTTGAAAGTCTTCAAGTGCTTCTGTTGGATCCCCTGGAGAGTACTTGAGACACCATCAATATGCAAATCCACCTCACACCAGTCCTGCAACCGTACCCATAGTTCTTGGACTACATTGCACAATGCAAACAAATGTAGGATAGTTTCCAACTGTTGTTGATCACACAGGACGCAATGGTCTTCATCACACTTAATACCAAGCCTTCTCAACCTGTCTCGAGTGAGTAACCTATCTTGAACAGCCAGCCACACCAAGAACCTGTGTTTTGGCATTAAGATCTTACTCCAAATCAATTTGGCTTCACTCCATACAGGTCGTGCTCCACATAAAGCATTGTATCTCATAGAGATTTAGTAGTCACCAGAATGAGTAAGATTGTACTTGTCATTGTTATACCATGTCACCGTTCCTAGCTTCAGTTTATGGAGTTTCCTCCAGTACCAGCTACAATTAACTGGAGGGATATGAGACCATACATCATCACCCTGTTTCATATAAATGTTGGTACCCATTGTACCCACAGCATGTCTTTCCTCTGCTGCATCCACCAGATCAGTTTACCAACAGCTGCCAAGTTCCATAACTTGCAACTCTTAATATTCAACCCTCCTTGAGACTTTGAGCAACATACATCCTACCATTTAACCAAGGCCATCTTCCTCTTTTCTTCACTGCTACCCCATAAAAATCCTCTGCATTTCTTATCCACTAACTTGATCACACTTTGTGGTAATATGAACACAGATCCCCAAAAGTTGTGTAAGGAAAATATAACAACAATCACCACTTGCAGCCTCCCTGCATAAGACAAGTGCCTAGTAGATGATGCTCTCAGCTTCTCAGTAATTTTAACACAAAGTTGATGACAATCTAACTTACTCCACTTCTTATGAGACAAAGGCAGTCCTAGGTATCTGATTGTCATTATCCCTTCAGTAAAGCCAGTCAACTCTAGTAAAGATCTCTTCACATTTACATTAACTCCAGCTAAAAACATATTGGATTTATCAGAATTAATAGCTAATCCAGTAGTATCTGAGAAGTATTGGATTTCCTCCATGATTCTTTTCACTAATTGCTCATTACCTTTACAGAAAATCATAAGGTCATCTGCAAAGGTAAGGTGTGTTAACTGATGACCCTTACATATAGGGTAGAATCTGAAGTCAGGCAACCTGCTCATTCTCTGTATGATTCTTGTAAAATACTCCATAACCAGGACAAATAGGAGTGGTGACATGGGGTCACCCTGTCTCAAACCCCTCTTCCCTTTAAAGAATCCACACCCTTCACCATTAACCTTCACAGAGAAACTAGTACTAGTTACACATTCCATCACTATGTTGCTGAATTTAGGAGGAAACCCAAAGCCCTCTAATATTTTCTTAAAAAACTTCCACTTCACCATATCATATGCCTTCTTAAGATCAATCTTTAGTGGACACCTTGGGCTAGTTTTCCTGTTGTAATGCCTAAGCAAATCATGGAACACAAGAACATTTTGAATAAGTGATCTACCTTTGACAAAAGCAGCTTGAGTGGGATTCACAATCTCAGGCAACACATATTTCAGTCTATTGCACACAATCTTAGATATACACTTATATAGAGTGTTACAACAAGATATTAGCCTAAACTGACTAGCATCCAAAGGATTGACAATCTTAGGAATGATTGAGATCATTGTGGCATTAAGTTGCTTTAGTAACCTCCTATTTTTGAAGAACTCCTGTACTGCTTCACATATATCATCCCCAATAATATCCCAAGCTGATCTAAAAAAACACCTCCATATCCATCAGGGCCAGGGCTTTTGTTGGTGTTAATGCTCCATACTACCTTCTTAATTTCCAGTGAAGTAATTAGATCCAATAACCTCAGTTGTTGTGCATCAGATAGTGTAGGTCCCAAGTGGAATATGGCATTGTTAGTACCCTTGCTAGGCCCTCCAGTAGTACCAAGAATGTCTCTATAGTATGTGACAAAGATATCAACAATCTTCCTTTGTTCATGGTGCATCTGAACTTGAGCATCCCTTAACTGGGTGACAGACTGAATAGCTGCTTCCTCTTAATTATATAAAAGAAGTATTTGGTATTATCATCCCCAAGTTTCACCCAATTAGATTTGGTCCTTTGCAGTAGTAATGATTCTGCCAGGTAAGATGATCTTTGGAACACTTGCCTGTGGTATTTCTCTGCCTGCTGCAATGCCCTATCCATGGGCATTTGTTGTAGCTGAGTTTGCACTCTATGAAGCTCCATTCTGTCCTGATCAGCCTGCTTAATCAGGTCATGAAATTTTTGCTTATGTAGGAGGCTCAGACTCACCTTCAATAACTTCAGCTTCCTGGCCACTCTATACATACCACACCCTTCAATAGGTTTGCTCCAAACTTCCTTGACAAGAGCAGGAAAGTCACTGTGAGTACCCCAAATATTACAGTATCTAAAAGCTCTCTTACTATGCCTTGTCCTCTGCACCCCCTGTATATGTATTGGACAATGATCACTTACCCCTTCAGGGAGTATGTGGCTCCTCATATCAAGCACATTATCCAACCAGTCCCTATTAACAAATACCCAATCTATCTTGGAGAATATTCTTTCATCCTGTCTATCACTCCAAATGTACCTACCACTTGTACTTGATAATTCTTCCAACTGACAATCCTCAATACAATCCTGGAACTCCTCTACCTCAGCATGAGTCACAGCATTACCCCCAATTCTATCATCCTTATGTAACACAGCATTAAAGTCACCAAGTATCATCCAAGGCTTGTTACACCCCTGATGCAACACCCTAAGATGATCCCATAGAGCCACTCTAGCATCCTTCAAGTTATAAGCATAGACAAAAGTAACCTCAAATACCAACTGATCAGAAATAGCCCTCACTTCACATGTAACAGCTTGGACAGTATCATGCTTTACTGTTACCTCAAACCAGTCTTTCCTCCAAATTAAAACAATCCTCCCATTATAATGAGCACTATGATTACTATGAAATTGCCAACCACAAAACATGTTATTTACTATATCTTTAACTTTATTTACCTTGATTCTAGTTTCCAAGAAACAGACTAATCCCAACTCTAATTTAGTGCAGAGAAGTTTCACCTCCTTCTGCTTTATTAGGCCATTCAGGCCTCTGGTGTTCCAGCATAGTAGACTAACCATGGACACTTGGAGGAATGAGCTTCCCCCCAGTACTAGCTATAGTGGTTTGATCCTTACTTCCCTCACCAAGTGCCTGAAAAGCATTTGTTGTAGGAACTGCCTGTGTCTGCCATGTTGCTCCTTTGTTCCTATGGACATATCCACCCTGCCTTCTTATTGGACCACCCCTAACCTCTTGTGCCTTCACCACCTTATTAGACCCCTCAGTCTTCTCCTTATCAGGGTTCTTCCCCTCATTCTTCTCAATTGTTTTGTTCTTCCTACACACTGCTGCTTCATGTCCATACTTGTTGCAGATATCATAAACTATGGGATTCCAGTCATAACTAGCAGGCTGCTCTATGATCTGGCCTTTTTCATTCTTGAAGTGAACCACCTCAGGCAGTGGTTTACCAAACTGCACTTCAACAAGTAGCTTTGCAAAACTCAATCCTATTTTTGGTTCAGTGTTCTTGTCCACTATGAGTGATTTTCCAACTAAACGTCCCAGTTTACTAAGCCCCTTAGCACTCCAATACTTGAAGTCTAGCCCAGACAACTTAATCCAAATTGGCACTGAGAATAATTCCTCCTTGGAAAAGTCAATATATGTTGTCCATGCTTTTACAATTAGGGGCTTATTATCAAAGTGGTATATACCATCTTGCACAATCTCATCTCTACCTTCCGGAGAATTGAATCTCACAATTAGTATCCCATTTTTCATCGTAGCAATTTTGTTGATACCCAACTTTCCCCATTTCCTCTGAACAAAGCCATTGATGACATTGAAATGAGGATATTCCCCTAACACATAGCAGATCACCGCATTCTTCCAATATTCAATTTCCGAACTGATGTCTTCTTCTGCAATTTCAACCATTTGTGCACCACCTGTTTGATCAGGTTCAACAAACTCCAGCTTGAAACCTGCATTATTGACCTTGCTAATGTCAAACTTATCCCATACAGAAGCTCTGGGAATGGAGAACCTCCCCTGTGGATGGCCACCCCTCTCATATCTCACCAACTCTTCCTCGACCTCATCAGCCCATGACATAGAGGGACTCGTGATATCCAACCAATTCTGCACATTTTCTTTATCCAATCCAGCCTTGGACTTCATCTTCCCCACTTTATCCACTTGATTCACACCTGGTCCAGTCAATGACTCTGTTGTGGGGGTTTTGGTCCCATCAGAGTCGGCAGATCGCACACTTCCAGATGCTCTCTGGGTCAATTAAAGTTGCCCAGCTCCAATACTACTACTCCCAGCTTCACTTACAGAAGAACCTTGCACTGTTCCATTGCCTATCTATCATTTTCCATCTCCTTCACCCCTCTCAGTTACTTTGCTAAGCTGCGTGAGCTTCCCCTTCCCTTGCCCCTCTGGTTTCACCACCGAATTTGATGTCTTCGTCTTCCTTCCCATGGTTGGCGTACGTTAAGCGAGCAAAAACATTCCCTCTTCTTCTAGGCCATTTCATTTTAATTATCAAAAACATAAAACTTATAAAAAGAATGATCTTGTTTTGTTTTCTAAAAATTGTAGTTAAGTCCAATGATACGTTGGAACATACAAGAGGAAAATTATTCTTTTTTCAAAGTCAATGTCAATCTTCTGCTCTCAAGCTTTGGTATTAAGATCCTCACAAGATATATTATTCATCTCGGAATTCTTTCTAACTTTACAAATATCAGCCTTTTTTAATTGCATCTTACAATAATAACACATTTAACATTTGTCTAATCAAAAAAAAATATATATGATTACTTAAGATTCATTTTTTAAATTAAATTTTAACATTAATATTTTAACTTTTTATGTACACTAGTTATAGTATAATGAGTGATAATTCTCCCGAAGGAAAATGAGTATTTAGGTGATACATTTATATATACTAGTTTTTGGGCACGCGTGTTGCGCGTGTACCCTATCTCAATGTGTAAATTTTTCTTAAAGATCATGTACATATTATATTGAAATCTATTGGTACGTCACATAATTTATTTATTTTTTAGAAAGTGTCCCGCACATATGATTGTTGAGCATTTTATAAATAATTTAATTGGTGTTTGAGATTGGAAACTTGACAGTTCTTTCCCTAAGCTTTCAAAAAGGATATTTTGATGATTTAAGGATCAATCTGAATTAAGTGTTTTGTAATTTTGTGGTTACATGTATCCATATGCAAGATACCTTAGCTTACTTAGTTATTTTAATTTAAAAACATAAAGAGGTAGATAAAAAAGTAAAAAACTTTTTAACAAATACAAGTACATAATCTTATTCTTGTAGAAGAGAAAGGAGGAAAAATAACAAATTTGTACAAAAAATAGCTAGAAACACTTTATTCAAATCCTGTTTATGCAAGCTTGAAGGCAGTTACTACCGGACCAACGCCAAAAATAAAACTTATAACAACTTTCCTAACTAATCCAATGTGATACAGAAGAAAAGAGAATCAAAATTAACAAAATTATATATTGAGGAAAGATTCAAAGAACAATTACATTGGTAAAATGGGACTCCCTCTTACTCCTACAGTAACACTACTATACTGTAAACTCATGTTGCTACTGGTAATTCATGAAGTTAAAATCTTTGATAGTAATATCAAATAGCTTTCCACCATCCCACACTCTTGTTAAAAGTATACAGTAAAAAGCAATACTGAATTTTTGGGATGTCATTTTCCAAAGTTAACACTACTGGCTATTGTTAGAACACAATACCACTTTCAGAATGTGAAGAGCGACCCTCCAATAAGTTGGTTTTGGAACAAACATATTTATAAGCAAAAAAATTGTATTTAGTAATTGTAGAAATCTGAAAAATCTAGCTAAAAAACGAAAAGATAAGATTTAGGAATTGTAACAGTTAGTTCTAGAATAAAGTGATAAATGTATTAAATTAATTTTGTATAATATAAATACTTTAGATACATGTATGTTAATAAATTCTGTGAGAATTCCAAATCCTATAGCACCTGTTTTTACGTTTTCTTTTAAGTTATAACAAATTAAAAACATTTGCAATAATGAAAAAAATAAAGGTCACAAGTCAAGAATATCACTAAATTTTATTACAGAAATATGAAAAGCCAAACTGAAATATGAATATGATAATAGGTTAACTTGGTAAAACGTGTATAGGGCTTTAAATCTAACCAATTTATTGTACAAACATTTAATGACAAAATTTAAGATCCCGCAGACAAAGTCTTTTTATATATTAATGTTTAAGGAATAAGTTATTCTTCAAGGGGTATAAAAGTTTATTTAATTTTGGTAAGTATTTTACTAATTCAACTTTTAATTTTGTGATTTTCATTTTTAGATAACTTTTTATTTTTAAAGAATAAAATGGTAGTATATCAACTTTTAAATGATAATTTGGTAATTCAACTTTTCACTTAAAGGCTTCTTTTATAATAATATGATCTTAGAATTTGTTTAAACGACTTACGCATTTTGTTATAATTTATATTTATATTAGACCGAATTGTCTCACAAAGTCCTACTACATCTCAAGTAAGGGAGGCAACGGAACCGGGAGGTGCCGGTACCGGTTTCGGACCGTCCCGGTCCGGTGGACTCCGGTTCCGTCCGGAGGAGGGGTGGGCCGGTAGGGGTAACTGGACGGAAGGGATATAGGTTACCGGATCGTCCCGGTCCGGTCCGTCCCGGTACCGGTCCGGTTCGATCCGGCGAAAAATTTCAATTTTTTTTTTTTAAAAAAAAAAAAAATAGCCGTTGGGTTAGCCGTTGGCAACGGCCAGTGGGCCCCACCCAACGGCTATATCAGCCCCCCAAAACACCCCCTACCCCCCAAACTTTTTTTAATACCCCAAAGTTTTTAAAAATACATTTTAGTCCTAAATTTTAACTATAAAAACCCCCCACCCCTTCATTATTTATTACACAAAATTTCTTCTTCTTCGTCTACTCTCTCAACTCTCAATCTCTTCTACTCTCTATTCTCTAATAGTCTCTATTAAATTGTTAATTTTATTTGTTGGATTATTTTGGAGCAATTTTCAAGCTTCAAGTTTTATCTATCAATTTCGGCTTTTGGTTATACACGTCTGTTTTTACGCAGACGTTTGGTACATTCGTTCCAACTTTCATCTGTTTACTTATTTATTTTTTTGCATTTAATTTTTGTATTTATTTATTTGCTTACTTTTAATATTTTACAATGGAATCCGGTGATTAAAATGTTGGCAAGGGTAAAAGTTTATTTTTTGGTAGGGTAGATAATGCACTAACCGGAAAAACTAAAGTCGGTAGTTCTTCTAAATCCAAATCTAAAACTAGACAACAACCTCAATTAAGAATAAATACGGATGATTTTACACATGTAGATGAAATTCCTTTTAATATTGATAGAAATACTCAATTAGATCATGAACTTTTACAGACAAGGTTTGGTAATTTTAATGAAGAACTAGATGAAGAAGTAGAATATGATAATGAATATGATGGTAATGATACTTATGATGATGATGAAACAGAGCCGCCTACGGCTACTAGTCTCACTCCTGCTCCCGCTCCCACTCCCCCTCCCCCTGTACATCCTACTAGGGCTAAGCCAAAGGCTGAACGTCCTAAAAAATCTGTTGTGTGGCAATTTATGATTCAAAGTGAGGATAAAACTCAAGCTATTTGTAAAATATGTAAATATATTTTGAATCATAAAACTACGGGAAAGTCGGGTGGGACGGGACATTTAAGAAATCATTTAATTGGATGTTGTAAAAATGAATTTTTGCAAGCTCAGGCTATAGCCGATGCAAAAATATATGGTACTCCCCTTCCCGATGCATCTGTAGGAGTAGGGGCCTCTAACATGATCCGAACACAGTTAAATCCTTCTAATGTTGCTGGCCCTAGTACACATCGCAGTTATAGTAGAGAAAGAGATCTTGAAGAATTAGCTAAAATGATTGTTCTTTGTGGCTTGCCTTTTAGTTTTGCTGAAAATCCCGGTTTTGTTCATTATATTCAAATAGTGTATAATCCTTCTTTCACAGGTTTTTCAAGAAATACTATTAAAAAAGCTATTTTTTATTATCAAGGACAACATGTACAATATCTTCGTTGTTTATTTAACTATAATACTTGTAGAATGGCTATCACTTCTGATATGGGTCGTAGTCCTAATGGTAACGATTATTTCACTATTACTGGTCATTGGATTGATGAAAATTGAAACATGCAAAAAAGAATTTTAGGTTATAAATGTTGTGAAATGCTGAAAACCGGTAGTTACATAGCTCAAACTATTATAGATGTTTTACAATTTTATGGAATTTGTAATAAAGTAATTAGTGTCACCCTTGATAATGCTTCTAATAATACAAATGCTGTTGATAAACTAAAACCGGCAATTTTCCCTATTTATATTGACGGTTTTCATATTAGGTGTGCTGCACACATATATAATTTAATTGTTAGAGATGGTGTAGCAATGTATAATAATGGTTGTATAAAATGTGAAGCTGCATGCTATTTTATTTTTAAATGTCAAGTAAAGTCTAGGCGTGTAGAGTTTGAAAATCGGTGTCGTCAATACAAAAATATTCCACGGTTTAAAGATTCTATTAATGCAATGATTAAAAAATTTAGAAAATATTTTATTCCTATTCCTCAAATTTATTTAACTGCTTGTTTATTAAACCCAACTTACAAAGAAATAGGTGCATCACGAATTGTTGAAATAATATATTCAAATTTAGATATTTTAGAGATTATATATCAGCAAAGTATCCAAGGTGACGAAGTTGCCGAAGAGGACAAAATACCTAGTTTGTCCGATGCTAAAGATAGCATAAGAATTGAAGCTAGAAAATTGTATGACTTGTATAATTCTAGTAGAATAAATGATGAAGTACATAATGTAGAACCTTCAAGTTCTAGGCGTAGATATTCAAATGAAGATGATATTGATGATATGATGGAAAATTATTTTGGTCTTACTTCTAATGAAAGGAATGATTTTGATGAATATCTTAATCAGGGAATGGAAAGCATTAAGGATGCACAAGGCAAACCTCAACTTTTGGAATGGTGGAAGACTCGCGGCAAGTCATTTCCAAAACTTCAACCAGTGGTTCGAGATTTGCTAGCTATTCAAGCATCTTCAGTAGCTTCGGAGGGCGCTTTTAGTGCAGCAAGATATCAAATTGGGGAGCATAGGTATTCATTAGCATCAGACAGCTTGGAGATATCGGTATTGTTTAGAGATTGGATCAATGCCGAGCGAAGGAATTATGGGCGTCCTAGTTTACCTATCCAATTTGAATATGATATAAATAATATTTTGGTAAATTCTAGTGAAGACGGCATGGATGCATTGGAGGATCAAGCACAACAACCACTTCCAGAAAATGTTACCAGGGAATTGTTAGAAACTCTACGTCAAGACTATTTTCAAGGATTCAAATATTAGTATGATAGTTCGAGGCCTAATTCAAACAGAACCCTTCTTAGAAGGTGGCTGCGTAGATTAGGTTCTCTTCTAATATTTGTAATACAAATTGTATTATTTAATTTTTATGAATAAAATTATAGGCTATTCGCCTTAAATTTTTTTAATTATTGTCTTCAATTTAATACAAGTCTTTTTTATATATTTCAATTTTTAAATGTTTCAAACTTAAGTTACAATTTGAAATTTTAAAAAGTTGTTTAACAAATGATAGTTTAAAAAGTTTCAAACTTAAGTAAGTAAGTTATTAAGTTAGTTATAGTTTAAAAATTTAAATTTAAATTTTTAAGACTTAAGACTTAAGAGTTTAAAAAGTTTTTAAGAGTTTAAAATTTGAAATTTAAAGTTTTAAACTCTAAAAAAGTCTAATTTATTAAGTTATACTTTTAAATGAAATATAAAATAACTTATATATTTTGAAACTTTTTCAATTATAAATAACCAAATTTTAATTTAATTAAAATTTAAAAAAAAAAAAAGATCGGGACCCGGTATACCGGTCCGGTCCCGGTAGGTACCGGACCGGGACGAAAAGGGAAAAAATCCCGATTGTACCGGTACCGGTACCGTCCCGGTTCCCGGCCAACCGGCGGAAGGATGCTCCAGTGCCGGTCCAGTTCCGGTTAATACCGGTCCGGTCCTACCGGTACCGGTGCCGGTGCCCCCATAATCTCAAGTATCATTTAATGAAAATCAATATAGGAGGAAAAATGCTCTCGGCGCACTTTAGCGAGGTTTGCTACCATACACCATCGGCATCTTCACTATGCATAGATAGGAAAATTCTGGCTCGAGCACGAGGGGGGAGACGAAATTAGTAACATTGGAGGATGGCATTAGATGTAGACTGAAATCCCTCACATTTGGAAGCTTTATCCCATCTCGATTTCAGTCAATTGAGGAGGACAAAGCAGAAGACTCATACTCCCCATCTTCAAGCCAGCTGGAACCGTATGGTGGGAGAAACACGGGCACACAACAAGCAGTTCGAAGGCTTCAATTCTCTGAAGTTGGTACTTCTAGCCATCCTACACCAGTGGAGAAATCTGAGTATGAAGGTAATAGAGAGATGAAGAAAGGTAAAGTTCTATCCTATGTACCTCCTAGTTTGAAGAATAGTAAAGTCTATGTGAATATTGAGAGGGATGATGATCTTGGGTGTATTTTTCCGCCCGCTTGTCTTATTTACCCATATTTTAGCCTTGTTTTGAGGGCAAAAATCATGTATATTCTTATGATTATTTGCATTTTCATACCACCGCCCCTTGAGCGGAGCAGGAAATTTGATGCAAAGTTAGGGGTGCAATTTATAAGTTCTAATTGGAAAGAAAAGTGGTGAATTTGATGGTGTCATGCCGCTACGTTAAATTAGGCGCTTATTGGGAGGCAACTCAATTTGGAGTGTAGCTTCTTATTTTTTTTTATAGTGTCACATTTTTTTTTGTTTATTTTGCAGGTTTGGGGAAGTCTGAGTACCCGAATTTGAAAGCTAAGTAGCATGGTTTAAGCTTAAGTGTGAGGTCATTCACTCCTTTTATCAAAATTGAAGAAACATGCTGTTAGCTAGGCCCTAGAGGGCCTCAGGGAGTATTTCTCACCCTTCTTCTTCATCTTTTTTCTATTAATTGCTTTGGAGACAAAGCATGCTTTTATGTGTGGGGTGGGGAATCTTTCGATAATTGTGAGTTTTAGGGTGAGTATGCTATAGGAGTTTATTTTATTTTAAAAAAAAAATACAAAAAGATTTTTTAGTTTTTTTAGAGGCATATCTCATTCACCCCTTGGTTTTTCTTTTCGGTTCTTTTCCGAGGGGTGCCCTTTGAACCGGGTATTTTTTTTGTCATAGGTAGAGAAATTTTCTCGACGATGGATGGATGACGACCGTCTTGAGGGAAAATTAGTTATAGGAAGAAGAAAGATTAGAAACCATAGCCTGTTGAATGCTAGGTGCTTTGCCTAAGTATACACTAGACGTCATGGATAATTCACTCAAAAAAAAGCATAAAAAGTAGGAAACTTCATTTAGAGATGCATAAGCTCTTTAACTTGACTAAAAAAAAAACTAGAGATGGGCTTAATAATGTTAATTCATTCAATTTGATTGTGTTGTGAATATGAAGTCTTAGGAAACCATTTTTGAACTATTGTGCCATGTGTGGTGAGTGTTTGTTGTATTTCTTTCATATCTTGACATCTAGAACTTGCCCCCGTGTGTATGAAATGAAACATAGTGTTGACTTGTGGGACATGATCAAGGCATTTCCTTGTAAGCCACTTCTTTTTGACTATTGTTTATGCCACCCTTTATATTATTCTTAGTTAAGCCCCTTTGAGCCTTAAGCCTATTTCTTTGACTAGCCGCATGTTTAGCCTATCCCCTTTGTTTGATTACCCTGCATTAATTTGATCCAAAGAGTCCCTAAGGCACTTTGTAGTTGAAAGACTTAAAGGAAGAAGGGAACAAAAGAGAAAAGGTAAAAAGATAGAGGGAGGTTGTTGTGGTAAGAATAAGAATTAGATGTGGTGCCCTTATGAAAAAATAATTTGTATGTCGGTAGTAAGGAGAGAAAAAACAAGTAAAAAAAAGTTAAGAAAAATCTCCTTGATACCAATAAGTGAATGAAGGTTAAGGGCAATAAACCAAAAGAAAAAGGGAGAGTTTGAAGGGAAACATGAACATAAGTTGAAGTTGAGGTGATATAAGGAAAAAAGTGAAAAAATTTAAAGTGAGTGTCTTAAAGTGCATAAGGAAAGTAGTCACTATTGGCCAAAGTGTTCCTACCCGTCCCTTAGCCGACATTACAACCTGTAAAAGTCCTTTTGATCCTACAATGCTGATGCTTTGTTAATAGAGTATTACACTAAGGGAAAGCTTATGGTATGTCTTTTATGCATGAAACTTTCTTTGAGAGAGTGAGCGAATTTCTTATCTATATGCCTCAATTCGAATATGTATGTATGATGTGAGCAAGGGGCATCTCTCTTAAATGTGAGGGCACAAAATGGTGACAATTTGGTGTACTAATGATGGCTATATTCACACATGATCATGTTGGTCTTATTTTTTATGAAGAGTAGAGGTTGTGTGGTTTCAATGAAGTGTCTGTGAAAATATGATTGATGTATGCATGTTGAGTGGATTATAGGTCATGATTAAACTGTCTAGTTAACTTGGGTGTGAGTAGACCTGTTCAATTGGTATTTTAAAATGTGAAATTTTGTAGAGTGTGTAGTGATTTGTTCGAGGACGAACAAAGGTTTAAGTATGGGGTGGAGACTTGAAGGAACAAAAAATCTACTGGCAGTCGGCACTTACTGGATGCGTAATTGGAATACCCCTTACATCAGGACAATGAAAAATTTCATTGCAAATGTTTGGAGGTTTGTCAACAAGCCTTATATTCAGGTTCATGATGAGGGATATTACATATTTCATTTCTACACTATTGAAGATTGTGAAAAGGTCATACAAGTTGGACCTTATACTTTCTTCAATAAACCTTTTGTTCTCCAAAATTGGGATATGGATTTTGAATTTAACCCTAATTGAATCACTACAATACCTTTGTGGGTCACTTTCCCAGGGTTGCCAGTGGGATACTGGTCAGGTGATGCGCTGAGTAAGGTTGAAAGCACCATAGGGAAACCTCTTTACACTGATAGTTTATTGCTTTAATTACTAGAATATTGTATGCTCAAATTCTTGTAGAAACTGATGTATCACTGCCCCTCTTAGATTCTAAAGAAATTGTGACACCAACAAGCACCTTCCAATAAGTTATCGAGTATGATTGGCAGCCTAAATTTTGTACAGACTGTATGAAATTTGGGAATATTGCTGAAGTGTGTTGGACCATGAAAGAGAGGACAGAGGGAAAGCATGAGAAGACTCGGTTCTAAGCAGTGAAGAAGAAGAGGCGCGGGAATAGCAGGCCTAGGCAGCTAAGATACGATTGGAAGGCTAAGGGGGTGGTTGTTCAGACAAGTATAGATACCAATAACAAGATTAGTGTGGATAAAGGAGAAGCAGCCATCACTATTGGAAATAAGCATACCATGACAGAATAACCTTCAAACAACTCTCAAGATGTTAAAGCAAAGGTGAATGTCCAGGTGACTAATAGTTATAATGCTCTCTAGGAAGAAGTGCACTCTCAGATTGGAGACCCTGGAGGCACTCCAATCCCTCAATGATTATATCAACCTGGAACATAAGGGGGCTCAACCAACCGTTAAAATAGAAGGAGTTGAGGCTCTTTCTGCAGAAGAATAAGATTGATGTTACGGGAGTAACTGAAATAAGAATAAAGGAACATAAAGCAAGGAGTGTATTGAAGAAGGTGGACCCTATTGGAACTATTGTTTTAACTATCCTTTGGCTTACAATGGTAGAGTCTGGCTGCTTTGGAAGGCTCATCTACAAGTTCAGGTGTTGCTAGTTAAGATCATTGATGCTAGCACTACTTTCTCAGCCTATTTTACTATTGTCTATGTTAAAAATAAAAATTAGCCAAGGAAGGTACTATGGAAGGATCTAATGTAGCTTGGGAGTAGTATTCAGGATGTTTGGCTTCTTTGTGGGGACTTTAATAATGTTTTGATTACTGAGAATAAGATAGGGTTCCCTGTTTTATTGGGAGAGATACAAGCTTTCCAAAATGGTCTTGATAATCTTCAACTTATAACATTAAGACAAACAGGTTGGCATTTCACTTTTTACAACAAACATTAAGGTGGTAGCAGGGTATACTCAAAAATTGATTGGGCACTGGGTAATTAATTATCAGTGGATTATGGGCATGTTGAGGTTGGATTCTTGAATCCTGGAGTGTCTGCCCATTCTCCAATTCTCATTCTAGTTATTATAAGACCCCCTTCTAGACCAAAGCCCTTCTGATTATTCAAAACTACTTTAGGCCACCTAGATTTTGAAGGAATCCTTTTGGTAGAAGATTTACTGGTTCTAGGATGGTTCAGTTGTGGAGTAAACTCAAAGCATTGAGTTTTTGTTTGAAGGAACTTAATGTCTATATGGCATCCTATAACCAGAAATCGTAAGGTGCTAGACAGATCCTAGAGATAATTGAGAGTCAGCTGGCCAATCAACCACTCAATTATGCATTGATAGAGCAGGAGCACTCTTTTATAGCTATGATCAGGAAATGGAGTGAAGTAGAGGAACAAGTACTTAGACAAAAGTCTAGAGTGACTTGGATATCCAGTGGGGATGCAAATACAAAAAAAATTCATGCACAGATGAAGATAAGGGCTAGTCGGAATACCATTACTTCTATTTTAAAAAGAATGGGATAAAAGTGAAGGAACCTGGCCTTATAGAGGAGGAGTTTGTCTCTGTCTTCTCAAATTTACTGGGTACAGTAGCTGAAAATCTTCCATGTCCAAATGTGGAAGTCATTAGAAATGGTCCCTGTCTATCCTATCAGCAAAGGTGTACACTTATAGCCCCAGTCACAGACCAGGAGATGATCGATGCAGGGAAAGGGATGGATTATGATAAAACCCCAGGTATTGATGGTTTTCCAATAGAATATTTTCTAAAACATTGGTCTATTGTTAAAGTTGATGTCCTGAGTGTTGTTCAGGAGTTCTTTGAGACTAGGAAATTACTAAGAGATGTTAGTTGTACAGCCATTACCCTTGTTACTAAAGTCACTACTCCTACACATGTAAAATATCATAGACCTATTGCATGTTTTTTTTACTGTGTACAAACTTATCACAAAGATATTGACTAACATGATTAAGCCTATTATAGGTTGTATAGTTAGTCCCTCACAGTCTGCTTTTACTGAGGGTAGGAGTATTATTGATAACATATTATTTAGCCATGAAGTAATGAAGTGGTTTGAGAAGAGTACTTGTTGAATTAGGATTTCCCTTCAAATTTATTACTTGGATAATGGAATGCATCTCTTCTGTCTCCTACTCAGTGATTATCAATGGAGGGTTATCTAAGTAGTTTCAGAGGAAAAGAGGTATAAGGCAAGGGGATCTTATATCCCCTTACCAGTTTGGTTTAGCCATGGAGTATCTTCAGATGGAATTGAATGTTCTCAAGCTCAACCAGAACTTCAAGTTCCATCCTAGATGTAAGCAACTAGGGGTAGTCTATATTTGTTTTGTCGATGATTTGCTGCTTTTCTGCAAAGCTGACCTAACTTCAATACAGTTGCTCCAAGATACTTTTCACAGGTTCTCTGCAATTACAATATTACAGGCTAATAATGAGAAAAAGATATATATTCGTGGCAGGTGTGAAACTAGACCTGAAACAGACTATACTTGCAACACTGGGCTACATAGAAAGGGAGATATCATTCAAGTATTTGGGGGTGCCTACCTCATCAAAGAAGCTGACCATTGCTCAGTGTATGTTATTGGTGGAGAAAATTATAGAACGAATTTGATTCTTGTCTGCTAAATATCTCTCTAATGCTGGAAGAATCCAGCTGATCAAATTTTCATCTTTGGAATGCAAATTTACTGGACACAATTTTTTGTATTACCAAAGAAAATACTAAAATGATTGAAGGCTTATGTAGAACTTATCAATGGACAGGTTCAACTTTGATCTCAAGAAAGGTCCTACTCTCTTTGGAGAAACTATGTCTCGCAGAGGCTGCAGGGGGCCAAAATATCATGAACCTGAAATGTGGAATGTTGCTGCTATTTTGAAGCTTTTGTGGGCTGTGAATGAAAAGAAAGATTGCTTATGAATTACGTGGGTGCACAATTATTACTATATAAAGAATGAGCCAGTAGAACACTGCTACATGGGTGGTGAGAAAAATTTTAGAGGCAAGAAAGTATCTTGAGACAGTGACTTTACAAGGAGACCTTGACACAAAACTGAATGCAATGGTGGAAGCAGGCAAATTCTCTAATAGGAAGATGCACCTTAGTCTTATACCACCCCACCCAAAGGTCCCCTGAAAGAGTATAACTTTGCAACAGAATATCCACCCTAGGCACAAGTTCATTCTGGGGTTAGCAACATGGAGAAGATTAGCAACTGCGGAAAGGTTATTGAAGTTTCGTATCCAAGTATCTCCGGATTGTGTCTTCTGTGGAGCAGCTATGGAAACCTTTACTCACTTTTATTTGATTGCGTTATTACTAGATCTTTATAGCACAGGTTACTGCTTTGGTTGGGCTTCAACAGGCCTATTGGTAGCTGGCAAAATGAACTGGAATGGGCTAATAGATGGGCAAGTAAGAAGACAGGGAAAGGGGCGATTATTAGCTGTATTTTTGCTATGGTGGTGTACTGGTGTACCTCGTTTGGAGGCAAAGAAATGGTGTGTGATTTCATTCATCGCCCTACCAATGTGACAGTCAGCAAAGAGATAGCCCTGCACATACATGGAAGAGAACGAGATCTGGCAAGTGGAAGTCAACTTTATAAGCATTGAGATCACTGAAGACATGTGGTACTAAGTAGAAATAATGTTTAGCTACTGTTTGGTACTCCCTCCGTTTCAAAATGAGTGACCTATTTTGACTTGGCATGGAGTTTAAGAAAATAAAGAAGACTTTTAAATCTTGTGATCTTAAATCAAAGATATGTCAAATGTACTAAAATGTCCTTTAATCATGTGGTCCTAAACATGCCATGTGAAAAGTTGAAATTAAAGAGTTACTAAAAAAGGAAAGAGTCATTCTTTTTTAAACAAACTTAATAGGAAAGTAGGTCAAACAAATTAAAACAGAGGCGGTATGTTTTAATTTCCTTTGATAGGTAGCTTGTTTTTTTCCTTTACTAAGAAGTGAGTTGTCAGCGCTTGCTTAGCTTTGTAAGTAACACTTTTTTGGTATAATGAAATTGACAGTTCGACCAATAAAAACAGAGAAATCAATATAAAGGGGCTAAAAATCTTAGTCAATGTATTTAATTAAATATCGTCATATAAAATGAGACAAATGAATTATCCGCCACAACTTGATAAAAGCATAATGTTTTATGAACATCTGGGACAAAAATGACTATTAATCTTATTTCACTTGGCCTGGTATGTTCCCTCAATTTCCAATTTTCCTTGTAGCTGACAACATTACCTGTTGGAAGGATCAGAAATGAACTCATTTCAAGCAAATATAAGGGACCAAAGTGCAATTTGCTCATTTTTGTTACACTGTACAGTGCGGAGGGGTCCAGCTTTTGCTTATCATATTTTAGACTATGCTTATGGTGTCCATCGAGGAGAAAAAAATGAAAGAAAGAAGGAAAATCCTTGCTCTAAAAAAGCAGCAGCAACAAAATGGACATCGCCATATCATGTTAATTTCAGAACAAAGCAGCAGCAGAAGGATACCAAGAAATTAAAAGACAAAATGACACCTTTTCCTGTTTGCATCAATTTAACAGCAACACTGAAAACTTGACATGAACGTTTACTAGTTTCTGGAATCTGTAAGTGCAGTGATCATATTTTTCTCAAAACAAGTTTTATTTCACTCATAATACAACAATTGGAGGAATATATCTTCTCACAAAACGGTACAATGGACATGATGAAAAAGAAAATAAGAAAAAAGCTTTTCCGAGGATGATGCTTGGCATGCACAAGATTCGTGAAATATCCTCGGGCGATTTCTTGCCCCTACAATCAAAATGCCCCTGTTGCTTGCATTAGCTTCATGTTGCAATAATTACTATCAAACCTGATAAATTATCACTACAAACAAGCAATTCTCTTTGGCACCTCAAACAGGCCTTTTTCCTTTTTCTGGCGTAAATCTCAAACAAGCAATTGCTGGGAGAAACCTGCACCAACAGATGATGAAATCACACAGCCAAAGAAAGGCTCCTCTGACTAGGATGATTATGTTGCTTTATCTCCCATGATTCAGATTCTTCTGCTTCTTCTGGAAGGATGAAAGGCAAAGAAATCTCTCGAATCATAAGGTCACCACAAAACGGACAATCACTGGCTACAGCATCATCCAGCTGTGACCGTATCTGCAGCATCCAGTTTGAAAAACTATCAAATATGGAATGCCAGAAACTAGGGCTACATTTTCTAGATGAATCAACATGGAATGAGCTCATATGAATCAACTGGAAAAAACCTTCTTTTATAATTACTTAGCCACTTAAAGAGAGTGTATTTTACAAGCATAAGACAAACCTTATGCAAGGGCGTCACACTAGCTAGCGGTTCTTCAGACAAGCCACCATTCGACACATTTTTAGGTTCAGCCCCAAGTAAAGTAAGTTGCTTCTGCAGATCCAGAATGTATTCGGCCTGCAAAGTCATTTTAAGGAAAATGTTAAGACTGTCAACCAAAGTAATTACCAGAAGCAAAGACATTTCTTCCAAAGACGTAACAGATGGCATCAGAGGACATAGATGTGGCCCTATCAGGAATATGTATAATTGCAAGTATCAACTGCAAGATTATGCATATGCATATTAGTCCTGTTAGTAAAAGATATTAAAAAAAAAAGAAGGTAACAGATAATATCTGAGCACATTATATTTGGCACCATCACGGACAACTGATCAATGCAAGGATTTATGCATATATGATATTTTCCCATTAATTAAAGAGAAATTGGCTCATTGCTGGAAATGAGAACAGCAACAAATCTGTAGAACAGAGTCCAAACGCTTTCCATAATAGGTACACGAGAAATGTCTGGATTCTTTTTATAGTGGAAATGCCATAAAGTGCGAACCAAGATCCATGATACGAAAACCAAAACAAATCAACTGATGAAACCTGACAGTATCTTTACACGCAGTGCTTTGAAAAGCGAAGAGCGCGAAAAATCCACGAGGTACATTGGCCTTGAAGGAAAAGTGAGAAGTGAAGCATACACTTGTTTTAAATGAAGCAGCACACAATTTGTGGAAACTTAAAAAATATCAAACATATATGACTTCATGTAATAACCCGACAATATTTATATACCTATTAATCGTGAGATTGGAGAATTAATTTAGTTTGTGACTATTGGACCAAAAACATTACACATAAGGGTTTAGAGTGTGGGCCAAATCAAAGGCTTTGAGTAATAATATAGAAGTAAGGAACTGAGCCGAGAGACCCAATTGCTGCTCACATTTTAGTTGGGTATTGTAATGACTCCAGGTCATTTTTCATTTTCCTTGCTTTTTCTGCGTTTCGAGCTTTCCCTCAGAGGCTACAAATCATTTACTTGCCGGGACCGACGGTTCGGTGCCCGGGCCGTTCGTTAGGTCGTTATGACCATTTCCCTGTTTTAGCACTTAAAGTTGGAAAATCTTTGACTTCGGTCAACTTTCTTCGTAAACGCGCTCAGAATCGGATTCCGACAGTTCCGTTGGCTCCGGAACGGGGATTTTGGTCAGTGGGACCAGTGTTTAGCCTTGGCAGAGTTTGCATATAATAATAGTTACCATTCCAGCATCCAGATGGCGCCGTTCGAGGCTTTGTATGGTAGGCGGTGCAGATCTTCGGTGGGTTGGTTTGATGCTTTCGAGGTTAGGCCGTGGGGTACCGATTTGCTTCGTGATTCTATGGATAGAGTTCGGGTTATTCAGGAGAGACTTCGTACTGCCCAGAGTAGGCAGAAGAGTTATGCTGACCGGAGAGTTCGAGATCTTGAGTTTATGGTTGGTGACAGTGTGTTCCTTCAGGTATCGCCCATGAAGGGCGTGATGAGGTTCGGGAGGAAGGGTATGTTGGGGATATATTGGATATGCCCTAGATCCAATCTCACTTGTGATGATTTGAATATACTTTATAAATATTATTTATATGGCATCTAATATTCTTTTTCATGGTTATATCAAATTGTTTGATTAATATGATAAGGTCCTTGATTAAGTTTTGGGACTTGACATCATGATGGAGATCTTCTTATAACTTAATCTAAAATTGTTCTTGATCGTAGGATTACTAATTGGGACATTAGTGATCCGGTTAGATCAATATGTATGTGGTGGTCTTTATAAGATAAAGATTATTTGATTTCATTAACTAAATCACATATATAGATGATGCATATGGAGATATGATCATTGAACAGACTCACCGGATAATTCCTAATGGTTAGAATTACCATAAACTGTCACTAGGATATTATCTTGAAGAATGTGATGTAAGAGTTTCCTTTGACCTGAGATCGTCATAGTAATTAACAAGTTATTTATTATACTTTGATACCGGACACTCGTGTCCATACGGAAATGGTTGAAAGAATATTGGGTATGATTAAATGCTTGTAGAATTAATGATTGATGCAAGATAGAATCTGTCAACTCTTGGTAATGAGTTTAAGCTCTATGTTGTCATATATTATAAACGACTAATCAAGACCTTGGCCGGGGCAATTGAATGAAAGAAGAAAAGAGTTTCTTAAGTCATTCAATAGTCGATTATAATCTGACAGACACATAGTTGATCACCTATTGGGATTTGACAGTTAGATCATATCCTAGGGTGATCTGGAGCTATAAAGACATAAGGAAGTACTACATTATTCTTCTACAGGTTCTTGAGAGTAAATTGTATACTTCATGCTATCCGGTCGTTAAGGAGTGTTGCTAAACGCCAACCTTGATTAGTATATTGATATGATCAATTTACTACCGGCTTAGTTTTGAACCTATGGGGTCGCACACTAACGAGTGTTCCTATCTTTGATAATGGATTAATTATTTTATTGTTTGATAATTAAATTAGAGAATTTAATTAGTCAAATAAATAAAGTATTAGTCCAAATGGAATATTACTATATTCTTCGCTAGCACCGAGAATATAATTAATATTGTGAATAAGTTGGAGTTTTCTATTTAAAATAGAAAATCAAATTATATCTCTTGACTGAAATATATATGTGATGTATATTTGATACTTATATTTAATATTTATTTATTTATGAAATAAATAAATAAATAAATAAATAGAAGTATTAATAATGAATAAATCAATTTGGAATTGATTTCACGTCTCATACAATTCCTAAAAGGAATAAATTATTGGAATGTCCAATTGGTGAAAACCCAATTAAATTGGATTCACTTTATGGAAATTGTATTCACGGCAATAGTGCACGTACACGGTAAGAAGAATAATTGGAAAAGGTTTCCGATTGTCTTTTGGGAATTTTTTCCATAAAAGTTGAATTGAACTTTTTCCCCAAGTAATTGTCACCTTAACCAAATGGGAGAAAGGTTTATAGGTGACTCTATATAAAGGGTTATGGGAAAAATTTCATAGCAATTTTTTTGGGTTCATGAAAAGGGTTTTTCATTATGAGAAGAGTTCTCTTCACGAGAATAGTTCTTATGAGAAAAACACTTTATTGAAGGTGTGTGAGTTATACACCAAATCAAGAGAATATAATTGACAAGAAAATAGTTTTCTTGTTCCATTCATTGTAGGTTGAGGTTTTGAGAAAATCTCAACACAATATTTATGATCTGTCTCTTTTTCTAATGCAACACCTAGTACGAGCCACCCTCACTGATCTACTGTCGTTCGAGCCCCGTTGCTGTTCGGATCGCGGTGAGCTCCCGGCGCTTTCGCAGACTTTACATGCTTTCCATCTTGTACATTTTGTCTATATTTTGTATTTTGGATAGACAACATCTGTTGTATAGCTACTCCTTACTTTAGTCGCTCTTGTACTAGTGACACCAGGTCCGGGTTGGTTCTCGAGTCTGTTTTGTCTCGTTGGTCACTTTAGGGCCTTCTTATGTATATTTTGTACGATGGTATGTATATATGCTATTGGCCCTCTCTTTTCGTTTATGTCTTCCGCTTTCCTTTAGTTTATTTATTATTTGTTGTCTTCCGTGTGTTTGGGTTAGGCTTGTCTACTGGGGGGTTATGTAGACGCCATCATGGCCCGGTTTCGGGTAGTGACAGGATCATCTTGCAGTCCACCTTATCCGGTAAGCTTTCTGCAGCAAAGCAAGTCTACAAGCCACTGCAGTGAGGTTATAGGTCTGATTTCTCTCTCGTATTGAGATCTTAGAATGCTATACGCAGCCCCTCCAGGTCATTTTTCGTTTTCCGTGCTTTTTATGCATTTCGAGCTTTCCCTCAGCGGCTACAGGTCATTTATGACTTGCCGGGATCGAAGGTTCAGTGCCTGGGCCGTTCGTTAGGTCGTTATGACCATTTCCCTGTTTTAGCACTTAAAGTTGGAAAATCTTTGAAAAACCATCCATGTTGTACCAATGGTATGCCATGCGATATGAGTATGAATGTTCACAAAGAGGAAAAACCACGCCATCAGATCAAACATGGCAAGAATACCCTCTAAACCAAGAGAACTAACCTGGAACTCCGTCCAAATCCTAGCCATGGTCTCGGGCCCACATTTACACACAACGATAGAATAAAGAGGTAAAGTGAAAATAAAAGCGAAAACCACGGGAAAACTCTATTCTACCTCTATAGCTTCCTAAAAACATGCTAAGGATTCTATACTAGTTACACAGAAGAAGCAAGCTCCTAGGCTAAGGATAACATACAGTTCTAGGTTAAAACCCCAAAATGGCCAATTAACATGATAAACAGGATTCAAGCCTAAAGTCTATCTAAAATCCAACCTAGCGTTCCAGTAACACACAAATATATATTATCTAACTAACTCAATCTAAAAGGAAAGCCCTAACCTACCTCGGGGCTAAAATGCAAGCACGAACCATCACTCGTGTGCCTTCTCCTTCCGAACAGCCTCAAAAAGCTGCCACGCTATCAAGAACATAAACTAGGCGTCAAGACAAGAAGAATGACACTCATATTGCTATACGAAAAATTGGGCCGAAAATCGGGTCAGAAAAATGACCCTCGAGGCCCGCGCAACGAAACAGAAAACAAAAATCACAACTATGCTCGCGATGGGTTAAGGAACCCATGCCCAAAGTCGACATTCCGGAGCTAACGACGCTGACGGAATTTTCATCGGAGGTCGTCTTCTCCGAATGTTGACCAAAGTCAACCCTACCAGCCAAACTGACTTGAAAACACACAAAGTTGCACAAAACCAAACCGAAAGCCCTCAGACCCAAACCAATGGTCCCACTAGACCAAAATCCCCATTTCGGAGCCAACGGAACTGTCGGAATCTGATTCTGAGCGCGTTTACCAAGAAAGTTGACCGAAGTCAAAGATTTTCCAACTTCAAGTGCTAAAACAGGGAAATGGTCATAACGACCTAACGAACGGCCCGGGCACTGAACCGTCGGTCCCGACAAGTCATAAATGACCTATAGCCGCTGAGGGAAAGCTCGAAACGCAGAAAAAGCACGGAAAACGAAAAATGCCCTGGAGGGTCATTACAGGTATTAGGGCATTAGAACATTTCTTGTTTTGGTCATGGAAAGGAGCAAAGAAACATGAGGAATTGGGGGGGGGGTGGTGGCAGTAAATGAGCTTTTCCTTAACTCACTGGTGGCGTGAATTGAGATCTAGGAGAGTCTAAAGTTCTTGCTTCAATAGTAGTATTCAGGCATGATATTGCCCTATAACTATATTTCTTGACTTTGACTTGGAAGAATACCATTATTAAATTGCTCTTGGAAAGTGAGAAGAACGGAAGATGGAATTTAATGATTATAACATGATTGAAAGTAATCATGATGACTATGATTCAGTGTAGAATAATTATTATCCAATCATTAGATTAATCATTTTAGCCAATTAGAAATACAAGTTAATGTATTGGTTCTATTTGAATGCCAATGTTTAGGCTTCTTGTTCGATTATGGTACCAGATTTACTTCAATTTGTATGTTTGTTAGGATTATTATTTTGGGACAAGACTATTAATAAATTGGATGGTGATATTGGGATATATTTTTCACCTGTCAAACATGGTATTTGAGGTGTAAAATGTAGAAATTTAACATAAGCTTGAAAACAGGGGATGAGATTTGACCCATCAATTGGAAATAAAATTGAAACTTGAGCATAGATTTGAACTCATAAATTATGGGTAATTGGAATTGGTGATTTGCTTCGGGATTCGATTAGTTTGACCAAGGATTGACTTTGACTTGTCCTAAAATTGTGGAAATGGTTCACCTAGGCTAATTAGGACATGCTATTTGATATTTTGCAAGGATTGAGGCCATTGAATGTCGTCTTGGTGGACTTTGTCATTTCCTAAGTTGCTCAGACTCTCCAAAAATGTTGCCGCACCCATGTTGGATCCTCCAAGAAGGATCCGACACGCATGAGCGCTAAGTTCTTTTCTTCCTTCATTTCATAGACCTCCCGATTAGCCTACTAATAAAGAAAGTAAAGCACTAATGGGTTTCCGGACATTTTTAAAGAGTCCGAGCAACATAGGTTATTTCGAGGTAAATGGGACTTTAAGCTTTGATGCTTGCTTTTCAAAACCCGTTTTGAAAAATGTGCTTACCTGGTCCATGTGATGGGATGAGTGTGTGCTTGGGAGAATCGAGTCTCTTTTGACTAGCTGCATATATATGATTTTGTTAACAAAATGTGAAGATCATTTAATACATAATTTGTAGTGTGCCATAGTTTCGTGCCATGGCGTTGGGACCCTAGAAATTATTTCTTCGTTGTCGTAATATTCTTGGGGCATTATGTATGTTGTCGTCATAGATTTGAAGCATAGTATGCTATCGCAGACTTGTCGGGGTTCTAGTTAATTTTCCTTCATTGTCGTTTATGACAAGTCCTTAAATGTAAATTGTGTTGTGATGTGTACTCTTGCTTATTAAACCTTATTAACTTTGTTGATACATATATATTGTTTGGTGATATAATTGTTGTGTTTTATCATGCTTCTTGTTGTATGTTCGTAATTTCCAACACTTATTCCAGGGGTATTCAAAGTGGCGAGTTGAGGATTACTGGATTATATTTACGTATAACTCACTCTTTACTTGCATGTCCACACAAATACTATTGTCGAGTACAAGGCTCATGGTTGATGAGTTTGTTCGAGTGGAATCTATTACTGAAGTGAGTCGCCGCATTTTTCGTAAAGGCTGTCATTCCAGCTTTATTTGTTTTATGCTATTCATTTCTTTTCTTTGGAATTTGCATGTCCAATGAGTTTGTTCGAGTGGAATCTATTACTGAAGTGAGTCGCCACATTTTTCGTAAAGTCTGCCATTCTAGCTTCATTTGTTTTATGCTATTCATTTCTTTTCTTTGGAATTTGCATGTCCAATAGTTAAACTATGTAAATCTGTCAAATGCTTTATGATCATAGTGTGGGATTTAGGATACTACATTATTATTAATGTATTTGAACTTGTAGTTACTATCTCTCAGTGCCTAAATAATTGGTTATGGGAATTTGGTTTGCCTGGCGGGTGGTGTTAGCTGGGTGTCAATCACATTTAGGGGGTAGTTTGGGATGTAACACTTTAGTACAATAAAAATTAAATTGCAATTGAAGTAACTAATTTCAGAATCCAATATACAGTAATGCCAATTAGACCAACTCCTCAAAGTTGAAATTCAAAGAAGCAACCAATTCTTGTCATAATCACTTTGTGTCATTGTTGTTTTTTCTCTCTCTTTAGGAAGAAGGTAAGTATTCACTTTCTGTGTCATTGTTTAAAGCCCACATTTCTAAAACGTATGACTTCACCAAGTGATAGCCCATCACTTGCATGGCTTCACAGCTTTGAGCAACAAAGTTATGGATTTTAAAGACATTTCTTACAAGTCAGGAAACAGGGGTGGCAATTGGGGCAGGGCGGGGCAGGCCACACCATTAATGGGGCAGGGTAGGGCAAGCTTTAAATGGGGTAGGGTAGGACAGGGTAGGGCAAAATTTTATTTTTGAAAATTTATAATGGGTTAGGACAGGGCAAGGGCATAGTCCAAATATAAAAGTGCCCCAGATAAAATTAAAGACCCGTAAGCTGCTCCTAAAGTATTCTCTTCGCCTCTCGCTACAAAGTGTCAGCGACTCTTCTTTGCTCAATAGCTCCCCTGTAACCCTTCTTCTTCCTGGCAAAATTTATCTCCAACATCTGGTAATGCTCTCTATTTCTCTTTCTCTGGAATATTGCATTTTTTTAGAGTATTAGTAACTAATTTTGTGAAACAAATCCACATACCCCTTTGGCCCCTTCTCCATTACAGGTACCTATTTTTTGAATTTTCTTTATTTTTCACAATGATCATGTGATTTAGTTGATGTGTGTGTGTTTTTTGCGTTTAAGTGTGAAACTTTTTCTGGTTCTGTAAATTCTTTTGGGTGTTTAACTTTGCCTTTAGCCACTCATCAAAAGTTCTCCAACATATGAAAATATATTTGTATATATATAACACCTGTAACTGTTAAAAAAGACTAGAAAAATAAAGAAAAGACACTAGCACTTTGTTCTGAATGTTCAATGTTGGTAGGAATGTGTTCAAATTAGGCATTTTGGTTATATGAGCATATTGTTTATTGAAGTTGAAAAGACACCAAATTAGTACTATCAACAGTGATATGTACCAACAAAATTGAGGGGTCTCAACTACAAACTAACTAGTTGTTGGATTGTCTTAGCGCTATAAATATAGTACAGTACTATTAACTAGTGTTTTATTCATCTTTTTTTGGTTTGGTATATAAATCCATCCTAAAAAGGTCTTTGGAACAATTTAGATTGGCCTATGCAGATGATCTCCCCTTTTTCCCCTCTGGTTCCTTTTCACTTACAATGCATATACTCCATAAGTGACAAGACTAGCATTAGGACACTGCACGATAATGACATTCTTATGATTTTGTGATACGTAATCATGACATCTCAAAATGATGAGAATCTACCGGCTTCATCTTCTAATGCTATTTCCTTAGAAGCTGTGAGTCCAAGGCCTTCACAAATTGATGAAGTTGTTGAACCGAGAAAAAGGAAGAGATATTCTAAAGCATGGAAGGATTTCAAGTTGGTGTATGTTGATGGTGTTCCATATGGTCAATGTAAGTATTGCAATTCTCGATATAAAAATGCTAAAAATTGTGGGACGACGGCTATGTGGGATCACATACGTAAGTGTCCTAATAAGCCAAGAAGTGAGGGTGATACGGGGGGTGATAATGAACGGCACTATTTTGATCAAGATGTTTCACGTAAACAACTTGCATATGCCATTATTTTACATGAGTATCCACTCTCTATAGTTGATCATGTGGGATTTAGGAACTTTGTTGCTAGTCTCCAGCCTATGTTTAAGATGGTTCCAAGAAATACGATAAAAAATGACATAATGAATTTTTTTGATAATTTAAAATCGAAAACTTCTAACTTGTTGGAGAAAGTCACAAGTAGAATTGCAATAACAACCGATATGTGGACTTCAAATAGCAATAAAAAAGGATTCATGGCTATTACTGGCCATTTTATTGATGATTCATGGAGGCTTCAAAGTCATATTTTTAGGTTTGTTTATGTTCCCACTCCACATGATAAAGATGCTTTATGTGGTGCTTTGGTTAATTGTTTGTTTGATTGGAATCTTGAACGGAGAATGTCAACTATCACAGTTGAATCTAGTACCAACAATGCAATGATGAGAACCTTATTGGATGAGAAACTTAAGAAAAGAGATTTGTTATTGGCTGGCAGAGTGTTTCATGTGCGTTGTGCTGCACACATCTTAAATTTGATTGTGCAAGAAGGGCTAAAGGTGATAGTAGAAAGTATTATCAAAGTACGTGATAGTGTCTTATATTGGATTGGATCAGCTGGTAGAATTGAGAGATTTGAAGAAGCTGCGCGTCTGCTACGTTGTTCTTCTAAGAAGAATTTGGAGTATGATTGTCCTACCCGTTGGAACTCAACATATCTAATGTTGAGAACTGCCCTGGAATACAAAGAAGTGTTTAAAAAGTTGAGTCTAACTGACACAAATTATAAGTTGTATCCAACTGAAGAGCAATGGAGTGGTGCAGAAGATGTTTGTGGCAAGCTCAAACTTTTTTACCATATCACTGAACGATTTTCAGGAACTCAATATCCAACTTCCAGTCAATACTTTTCAAAAGTTTGTGAAATTAAGATAGAGCTGGAAGATTGGGTGAAGAGCTTTAATCCTTTGATTAGCTCTATGGCATCTGCGATGTTATTGAAATTTCAAAAATATTGGGATGATGTGCAAGTTATGATGGGTGTAGCTGCAATATTTGATCCAAGATATAAGATGAAGTTGGTAGAGTTCTTTCTTCCACAAATTTATGGTGAAAATGCTTCAACTAAAATTCAAGAAATTCGATCTCATTGTTATGATCTCTTTCATGATTATAAGAGTAGACTATCTTCTCCGGGGGGGTCATTTGAAGCATCTAGTTCTAGTGAAGTCGCTAATCTTATTGAAGGTGATCGACTATCAAGCTTTGATAGATTTGTTGCTTCGAGTAGAGCTACCGTAACAAGATCCGAGTTGGATATATATTCAGAAGAAGGTTTGCTACCTCGGACTCCATCATTTGACAATTTGAGTTGGTGGAAGACCAATGGGTTAAAATTTCCTACTTTGCAAAAGATGGCTCGTGACCTCTTAGTCATTCCTGTGTCTGCCGTTGCTTCTGAATTGGCATTTAGTACCAGTGGGAGGTTGATTAGTCCGCATTGCAGTACACTACATCCTACTACTTTGGAAGCTTTAATGTGTGCTCGCACGTGGTTATAGAATGAAATAAATGGTATGTAATTTTCTCATTGTTAACTTAATAGTTATTCAATTTTTAAATAGTAGATCGATACATTAAACTAAAATGATTTTCTTTTGAGGTTTGACTTCAACAATTGATAAAGTTTCAAGTCCAACGTTGATTGATGAATAGGAAGAGCCGGAGTTAAGTTTCATGCCCAATGTTGATTGATGAAGAGGAAGAGTCGAGTTGAAGAGGACGAGGAAGAGGAAGAGTCGGAGACAAGTTTGTGTGACTATTTTTAGTCCCTTAATGATGATCATTGTTGGCATCATGGGCTCTTTCATTTTTGCTGGCAAAATCTATGTATTATTCTTGAACCAGTAGTGCAATTCTTGAACCAGTGACTGGTAAGAATTGATAATGTAAAATGCAAAATAGATGGATTGGTAATATCTTTTTTAGTTGAAATTTTGGGGAGTTAAGTACATATAAGCTAGTCTCCTTTTTAGTTGGAATTTTGTAAGTTAGACACCGACATTTCATAGAAATGAGACAATTATGTAGTTATGAATATCTTGATTACTTTTTAGTACGTAGTCTTAATCTTATAACTGTCATGAGAAGTGCAATCTTTTTATAGTTGGTGACTGATTCAGATGGCTGCATTAATTTATAGGATCACGTAGGTTTGGCTTTTGGGTTTAATATGCAGATGACTGCATTTTCCTTTGCTGCAAACAGATAACTGCACTAATTTAGCTTGATTTTGCATTGTTGTTATAAATGGGGCGGGGCAGGGCTTAGCGGGGCGGGGCGGGGCGGGTAAATTTATTTGGAAAATGTTAAACGGGGCAGGGTAGGGCGGGTCAAAAAGTTAATAGGTCAAGGCTTGGCCCGCCCTAACCCGCCCTATTTACATCCCTATCAGGAAACGATAATCCCTGAACAATAGCAACAACAATGTCAGCTTGCCATGCACCTCGACTAATTTCATGGTATATCTGTCACCTCCCAATGGCAACAGATACCACGTAACTCTGTCCACCAAGGCTATGACACTGGGAAGAAATCACCTAGTGTTTTTTGTCTCTATTGGGACTTGAACTTGAGGCCTCATGGTTCTCAGCCCACTTCATTGACCACTAACCAAAAAAAAGAATTGCAACAGCAATGCCAAGAAGATGATTTCCGTCCCAACATAAAATTGTCTGATAAACACCATGAGTATATACTGTTGTGACATAAAGATTTCGGACTTGAAGTCAACTCTTGCAATTCCCTCTATTTGAGTCTACTAGGTTATTTATCAATTGTTCCATGAATGTTGAGCTTCTTAGGCAACACCAACCCAATTCAACCGCACACTGGAAAACCAAAATAAAAAAGAGAAATTTTCACCTTGAAACTATAACTTGAATTACCTAAATAAAACACCAACCTTTTCCTACACCATACTGAAAGAACAAAAAATGAAGAGAACTTCCACTATAGAACTATAATCCCATAGTCCACTGCATTCCACAGAAAATTACCCATAATTCTTTCACCACCCTCTTAACAACTGCAATTTATAAATGAAAGCCAAAGGGATCGGATCGGTGTTTACCCACCCAGGTTTGGAGAACATTTTCCAACTAAGCCAACTACAGAACTCATGTTCAATGCCTAAAAGCCCCCACTCGTATCCATGAAAACTTGTTAAACCAAGGTCTCTTCAAAATTCCTAGACAGCTAAATATTGAGAAGATCAGGATAACACCGGGAAGAAAAAGACACTTCATTAGAAACTCTATTTACTTTCTCCAAAAAACTGGTAACCTGCAAAATAACTATCTGCATGCGTTGGTTTAGTGGTCAAGGCTTTGGCCATAGACAGGAGGTTGTAAAACCAAATATCAACTTCACCCCCACCCCTTGCGTCGAATCTAACAATTCCTAAAGAGTGAAAACAAATATTCAAGCAAAGAACGTAATTCTTCTGGTCGTCAGAATTGCACTAAGCAAATGTGACAAGATCATTTTCAACATGCTTTGTCAATGTCAATAATGCAAAATACAGATGAGCAGATAAATAAACATGTGCTCTCACATATATGATATATGAAGAGACAAGAAAACAGCAGTACAACCAGTATTCAAATGATAAGTAAAAGCTGGGCAGGAAAGGTCACACTCTTCTGTTACTTACATGAGCTTGATTAGTACACCTTGTCACATGAGCAATCAGGCATTGTGCATGAAATGCATGCCCACATGGAAAGACATAGAAAGGTGCCATTGGTCCAACAGCCATATAACCTGTAGTCATTCGATAGTCACCACCCACATTTAATATTTTCCGTCGACAAACCTAAAAATGAAAATATAGGAGTGAAGCTTAGTAAAATAAAAAGAGAAAAGAAGAAAGCAATGCATGTATAGCAGTCTGGAAAAAAAAAATTGCAGAGATGATGAACAATAAAATACTTGCAGGATACACATATTATCCTCAAGTCTGCGACGGAATCAGATCATATGCCAAAGTAATACATATACAAGCATATGATGGAGGTATTGCTAAAGAAATGCAAGAGAACAAACATCAGGAGACCATTACCCCACATTCCTCATCCCGATCAATGACAGTATATCGCTGAGCAAGAGCGCTGATGTCATTTCTAATGTTATCGGCACCACGGGTTGCATCATTCATCTCCTGCTTTAGTTTTTCAATTTGCTCGTTGTAATCCTCTAAGGATGAACAAATTGCTTCCTTAAAAATTATTGAACAAGATTAATGAAGAGGCAGTTGAACACAGATATAACCATTATAGAATGAAAAGACAACATAAGTGTAAGAAAGAAGAGAGTTTGTGAGATAAGTCAGCTTGATTATTCCCTCAAGCCATTGGGGTTTAAATAGCTAAGAGTATATTGATATATAATTAATTTATATAATAATATTCATAGTGTCCCACATTGATTAATAGGTATGTTGATTTTGTTAATAAATTAGCATGATTTTAGGATAACTTATTCTTCCTTTTCCTAGCGTAACTATAGACAGAGAATATTTCATTTTATTGCAATTGATTGTGTTTCCTTAATCAATTAGGATTCACTTGTATAAATACTCTTCTCATTAGGATGTAAAGACATATGGAAATACAAAGAAACATTTTCTTCTTTCTCAAATTCTACATGGTATCAAAATCATGGAAGCTCGCATCCGATGTCTTATGTGATAAGAATGTGTCATCAAAACATAAAGGTAAGCTCTATAGAGTTGTGGTTAGACCGGCTTTGTTGTATGGGATTGAATATTGGCTCCTTTGACAGGGGAAAAAATATATTTAAGGCAAGGCTTTATTTGGTAAGCTATATTACAGCTTTCTAACGAAGAAATCTAAAGGATTAAAACCAATAATATTTGAAACAGTTAAGTATTACGCCAGTGGAGCTTACCTTGAAGTCATCAATTAAAGCAAAGTCTGGGAAGAAGGGTAAGATGTCCTCAATCTTTAATAGACCATCTGTTTCCTTGAGAAAAGCAATTGCCTTACGTATATTCTCCCTTTTGGTTCCTTTTTCCTGCTCAATAACATGCTTCGCAATCATAAGCCAAAGCTTCTTCCTCAAGTCCTCATCATCTTCTACCTTGTCTGCTTCAGCCATCGCAAGCTCTGGATCAACCTATTGAAACAAGGGAAGTATGGTGTATTCTCTTTAAGAAACTTAATGGAAACATACTTGAAAGTGGAAAGTGCCAAAACCTGACAGGATCTATAGGTGAAGCACAAAATTTCAAGAACATGCCAAAATTCATCAAAATTTCCAAATCAGTTCTTTACCAAAACCGGTTCCATAGGCTTAACAAAATAATCACAAATAATTTTGTCCATCAAAAAAGAATAGGAAGAAAATAACTTCAGTGGCAAATTAACTCCAGCATATAACGTTAGTTCATCATTAAATTTAGCAACATAAATTAGTACTTATGAAGTTAGATTGAGCATATAATATCAGTTTCAAGAATCAAATTTAGCACATACTCCAGTCACAAAATTAATTACAACACGTAATCATAGTTCCAATATTAAAACAAAAATTAAAAGAAAAAGCAGGAGTGTGCAAGACAGAGAAGACTTAAAACAGACTATCCCCAAGTCTACTAGTGTTCCATTGAATTCAGAAACACAAGGAGCAAAATGTCCTGTGTGACCAAGCCACTTAAAAAATTGACCCATGCAGAGACATATGTCCTTATAGGGTGAACAAAGTTTAATCGAATTAGTCCTAGTCCTATTAAGCTAGAGGTCAGGAGAGAGAGCAGATATGGTGGTAGACTAAATGACCCATCTACATTTGAGAAGAGAGGTAACCAGAACTTAGGGTTCGTTTGGTAGCTGGATAAGAACCAAGTTATCCATGTATTAAACTATGTATAACTTATATGATGTTTGGCAGATGGATAAGAAATAAGTTATTCAGGTATAAAATTAGCACGACGTTTGGTTTGTAATTTGAAAATCCGAATAGCTAATACATGTATAAGTTATGAGGAAATTTGTGTATTATTTATGCGGAATAGAAGATGGAATAATTAATACCTGTATAACTAATACATGAATAAAAATTGAAATGACAATATTACCCTTATCACTCCCACTTGAATACTTTATTTACTTTTCTACATAAACATCAGATCTCTCCTACATATTTCCTAAGGTCTGATAAGGGTTTCAACCCACGTCGATCAAGATCTTCTTCTACCCACATAACCCTATTTCCTCATATTTGATTCCCAGGACTTCAATTTGTTCATCTATTTTCCTGCATCTATTTTATTTGGGATGTGTTGCATTGAAGTAATAATTTTTCTTATGGTTGGTAATATAGTTCAAACAACTATTGGTATCAAGCTGCTACTAACAGCCGTGCTACTGTTCCATAGGAGGTATAAATGTTAAGCCTGCTTAATATTAAGTTGCCTGTGTAGAGAATAACTGGGCATGCAGAACTGATCTAATTCAATTAGAAAAGTAGGTTGCTCTAGTTATAGGCTAAAAATATTCTTCCTTCAGCTTGCATTATTTTTTATATATGGACAGATCTCAAATGGAATCTTAATCAAGATAATAGAAAGTTGACCTCTTGTTGCTTGTATATATGTATGACAGATCTCAAATGGAATCTTAATCAAGATAATAGAAAGTTAACCTCTTGTTGCTTGTATATATGTATGATTAACGTACTCTCAAATCCAAACATTGGCTTCCTATCTAAATTCTTGCCTTGATAAAATGCAGAAAGAAAAAAAATACAAGCTAAAGAAGGACATGGGTATAATTGTAAACACATCTTAATTTTAAAAAGTATTAAATATTATTAATTCTTAATATAACAAACCAACAGTTGGACGCTCCGCCTCACTTAGGTGAGGTGTCACTGCATGCACCAAAAGCACGCACCTTAGTACAATCGACTTCATCAAAATATAAATTCCAGAGCACTATCAAGAGAGGAGGGCAATAAACAATAAAATCACAGGCTAAAGAATGAACTAATTGTTAAAAACGATGCTATGATAGATATGTCCGTGATTAAAAGTAGAATATAGAGTAAGGAAGTCATCACCAAATTTGGATTAGGCAATTAAAATTACTTTTTTTTGGTACAACTAAAATTACATTTTTGAATTATTACATGTTTATATAGGGTTTGAATTAGTTGAAATTTGATTTAGTTACTGCAGTAACTTTTAGCATAATAAGTTGTTTAGGTTTAGGATGAATTTGAAATTTAAATTTTTATTACTCCCTTCATCCCAATTTATTTGAGGTAGTTTGACTCAGCACGAAGTTTAAGAAACAAAGGAAGACTTTTGAAACTTGTGGTCTAAAATAAGTCGTAGATATTTTTTCTTGAACTGGTAAATTATATTCTTCAGCACTAAGGGCTATGCTGGCCACCTCTAAAAGGTTTACAGTAAAGAGAGAGAAAAAAAGGATACTTACAGAGAACCTATAAAATCCACTAATTGGATTTCCTCTTCTATATTCTGTTCTTTACACCAAAAACCTAGTGAAGTAATGACTTTCCACTTGATATTCGGTATAGTGGATTCTTTTCCTTCAAAGATCCTCTGGTTCCTTTCCTTCCAGATGATCCACCAAATGCAAGCTGGGATTGTCCTCCACCATCTAGTCTGACTCTTTCTTCCTCCTCTCCTGATCCAACAGCTAAGCAGATCTGCAGTGTGCTCAGGCATGATCCAAGCAACACCAGCAATGGTAGTGAACAATGCCCATACTTGTATAGTTACTTTACAGTGTAGAAAGAGGTGTTTGTTGGTGTCCAGTACCTCCTTGCATAAAAGGCATCTTGATGCTATGTTGATTCCCCTCTTTTGCAATGCCTCATGTGTCAAGCAAGATTTCCTAGCTACTAGCCAAGTGAAGCACTTCACTTTCATAGGAGCCACACTCTTCCAGATAACATTCCAAGGTCCTGTAGACCTACCTGCAGCTTCACTCAGACCCCTCTTGTATGCTCTATTAACAGTGAAAATTCCATCAATGTGATGCCTCCAAATGAGTTTGTCTGGTTCCAAGTTGGTGCCTAGGAAATTCCCTATCAGCCTTAGAAGTTCTGTTACCCATGGTACTTCCCAGTCATTCAAGAATCTTCTAAAGATCAAGTTCCAACCTTGTGGGGACCATACTTCTTGAATATTGCAATCAGGGTTTGAGCATAGTGAAAACAGGCCAAGAAACAAGGATTGAAGAGTTCCATGACCATTCCAATCATCTTTCCAGAAAAGTACCCTATATCCCCTACCAACTCTAGTTCCATGACCATTCCAATCATCTTTCCAGAAAAGTACCCTATATCCCCTACCAACTCTAACTTTAGTGTTAGTCATGAAAGGCAACCAGAAGTTTCTGATTGATTTCCAAACCCCAACCCCATATGTGTTAGTCACCTTTTTTGTGTACCACTGCCCCTCCTGTCCATATTTATGCAAGATTATCTCCTTCCACAATGATTGGTCTTCTTGGGAAAATCTCCAAAGCCATTTCATAAGCAAACTCTTATTTTTCAATCTCAGGTTCCTCACTCCTAGTCCTCCAAAACTTTTGCTTTGTTGTACTGTGATCCATTTAACAAGATTAAAACTCTTCTCAATCTTGTTCCCTTGCCATAGAAAGTTCCTCCTGAGATTGTCCAAGACTTTCACCACCTCACCAGGAATGGGAAATAATGACATCACATAGGTTGGCAATGAATCTAGTACTGCATTTATCAGCACAACTCTACCTCCCAAGGAAAGGTATTGAGACTTCCAGAGAGCTAGTTTTTTCTCTGTTTTCTCTATAATTCCATCCCACATATTCACAGCTTTGTGTTTAGCACCCAATGGCATTCCCAGGTAGACTGTGGGGAACTCCTTTGTCCTGCACTTCAAAATGTCTGCAAGGGTCTGAATTAGCTGCACCACTTTGACTGGAAAAATATTGCTTTTCCTCCGGTTAACCTTTAAACCAGAGCAAGCTTCAAAGATTACTAGGATCACCCTTAAGTAACAAAATTGTTCCTGCTCAGCTTCACAAAAAACCACTGTGTCATCAGCATATAATAAATGAGTCACCTCCATAATTTCATTGTTCCGGTTCTTGATGTTGAAGCCCCTTATCCAGTTGTTTGATGCAGCCTTTCTCATCAGACTGTCCCGTCCTTCCATAGCTATGATGAACAGGAAAGGAGACAGGGGGTCTCCTTGTCTGAGACCTCTTTCAACTGGAAAAAACCCTGAAGATTCTCCATTTATCAGAATGGAGAACCTGGTAGTTTTAATATAGAATTCTATCCATTTCAGCCACCTGTTCCCAAATCCCATTTGTCTGAGAGTGTTCAACAAGAAATCCCAATTTAAATGATCAAAGGCCTTTTCTATATCAAGCTTGCACATAACCCCCGGCACATCTCCTCTAATTCTAGTGTCAATGCACTCACTAGCAATGAGGGCAGCATCCATAATTTGCCTCCCTTTGATGAAAGCCATCTGGTGGTTATTTATAACTCTATTGATTACCTTCTTAAGTCTCTCAGCCAACACCTTTGCTATGATTTTGTAAACCCCAGAGATTAGACTGATGGGTCTAAAGTCTCTTAGATCAATTGTCCCTACCCTCTTGGGAATCAAAGCTACAAAAGTAGCATTGAAGCTCTTCTCAAACTTTTGGTGTGAGTGGAATCTGTGGAGTGTTTGCATCAATTCTCCCTTTACTGTATCCCAAAAAGTTTGGAAGGAAATCATAGTGCATCCATCTGGACCTGGAGCTTTATCTGCAACACACATCTTTATCCCTGCCAATACCTCTTCTTCCTCAAAAATTCTTTCTAGACTATCTCTTTCCTTTGTTGAGATGTTCTGAACTTCATAGATGTTCAAAGCAGGTCTCCAACTCTCTAATTCTTTGTATAGGTCCTGATAAAAATCCACAATGGCACCCCTAATGGCCACAGGATCATTTGATTGTTCTCCATTGATCATCAGGGAATCAATGATGTTGAGCCTTTTATGTGCAGTAGCTATTCTATGAAAGAACTTAGTGTTCTTATCACCACTTTTGATCCACTGGATTCTGGATCTCTGTCTCCAAAAGATCTCTTCATTTCTGGCCACATCCTCATACTCCATAGCTAAATGAGCCTTTACCAACTGTTCATCATCAGTTAAAGGTCTGCTTTCCTGAGTGGTTTCCAAGCTCCCTATTTGATCTAGGATATTGCTTTTTCTTGCCTTCCAGTTCACCTTGTGCTCCTTGCTCCATTCTTTGAGTTTTGCCTTTAACAGACTCAATTTTGTTGCCAAAATGTAGTTAGGTGTACCAGACACAGTGAAAGAGCACCACCACTCTTGGACTTTTTCTTTGAAGCCCTCTAGATTCAACCACCACTTTTCAAACTTAAAGTAGGACTTCCTGAATGTTTCATCTCCACAGGTCAAGAGAATGGGGTTGTGGTCAGATCCAAGACTAGGAAGAGAGCTTTGTCTGATCTGAGTAAACATTTCATCCCAAGGGAAAGAATATAAGAACCTGTCTATTCTGGATGCATTCCTGTGATTTGCTCCTCCTCTCCAAGTGTAAGACCCCCCAAAATAAAGGGGGGTCTATGAGTTCCAACTCATTAATGCAGCTGGAAAAGTCAGACATTGCTCCAGATAAGTTAATATAGTTGGTTTTCTTAGAGGGAAATCTTGTTGTGTTGAAGTCTCCGCAAACCACCCAAGGCCCCTCACATACACTCCTTATTGCCCCTAATTCTTCCCATAAAACCCTTCTTTCATTCCTATCACAAGATGCATAAACAGCTGTGAGAAACCAAGTTGAGTCTTGATTTATCCCACATAGTTTGCAGGTGATCATCTGTTCACCACTCTCCACTTCTTCCCCCCTCCAAGCCCTTTTGTCCCACATGATTAGGATACCTCCCTTGGTCCCTATTGCTTCCATCTATTTCCTCCCAGTTGTTGAATATAATTTCCCACTGTCCCATTTAGCTTTGTCTCCACCAGGACTAAGATATCTGCTCCCTCTTGTTGAACTCTGCTCCTTACTAGTTCTCTTTTCTCTTCCCTGTTTAACCCCCCAACATTCCAGGCTAGTATCTTCAGCTTCATGGCAACTGAGTGGTTTGTTTCCTCCTTCTGCTTCTTGAGTCGCTCCTTGGTTCTGTATCATTGAATTTTACATCAAAGATAAGGTTTTTCAGCTCCTTAGGGACCATCTGTTTTTCCAAATTTTCTGCTGAATTCATAATTGGAGAAGCTTCCTTCTCTCTCCTTTGATCAATTTTTTCCAGCATTGTTTTGGCCTCCTCTATGCATCCCACAAAAGTTACTCCAAATTCCTGAGCAAGTCTGAGGATGTTGTTTTGGACCCATAGATTTTGCTCCTTCTCCTGCTTCTTTGCTACTCTGAGGCATCAGAGTTGAGTGGAGTTGGGTTCCCTAGGAGAGTTATCTGGTTCATTCTTCCTTGGCCCTCTGCCTTTTCTTTGCTGCCTTCCTCCCCCCTTGAGATCGAGATCATCTCTACTGCATGCAATGATTGGTTTTCTATTCCCTGAAGATCGGCTTCTTGTTGTTCGAGTAAATTCTCAGCTTCAGAGAGCAAGTTTTGATCGACATAAGCTAGAGAATTGTCTTGGGCTTCTGTGGGCTTCTGTGGTAGTAGGCCAGGTGTTAATTTCATCTAAAAAGGGCTCAGCACTTTTAGGTTTAGAAAACTGGCCCAGAAGTCTTGGCCCAACAAGATTTGAATTATTAGTGGGTTCCACCGACACGTGGGATTTATCACCAAAAAGACATCTTTCAGCTTTATAGCTTGAAAAGGTCTAACCCCATTCCTTATCCTCGTCTTGTCGAAGCCCTGTGAGCCTGGGGATTTCTAACGCCCCTACACCTCGAGAAAAGCCCCCTTCACTCTGACCTTCTCCGGCGATGCTGCTTTTGTCCCTTTTCCGGTAAGTGACCGGTGCTTCCACCCAAATAGGGAGCGAGAAGACAAAGTTTGCATCGGCGATGTCGATCAATGCCGGAATTTTGGCCGCCGGGCCTTTTACACGAATTCTGGCCCACGTTAAGTGATTCTTTAATTCTGGTTCTTCTGTTTCAAGACAACGCCGCATCTCTCACCTATTTTCTTCATCATCGATCTAGACCAGAGATAGAGGGGAAGCCCTAGCACACGAATCCAGCACCAGTCGAACTCCTGGCTCTTAGGGAAAGAGCCAACAGTCGGATTCCACCATTGCAGGTTGAGCTTGCAACCTTGTCTCTTCCAAGATCCCATCAGAATGTGTTCAGCTTCCTTCCTAGATTGGAACTCAAAGAGAAAGGTCACTCCATTCATGTCATAGACTGAGACTCCTTGTGCTCCTTTCCATGTTTGCTGAGCCCATCGTCTCACCTCATTTCTGGTGGGAGTATCATCTTTGCCAGCAAAATATCCAACTAAGCACCTACTCAGCAAGGCATTCTCAGTGAGGTGGACTTTTGCCTTTATCATCTCCTCTCCAGCAGATTGTCTAGATTCGGCAGCTACCTCTGTTTCTGTCTGTGTCCATGTTCCTTTTCGGAGCATCTCTTTGTAACTCCCTTTCCCCTTGTTTGCAGCTATGTCTGTCCCCCCTTTGTATTTATATGTTTGATTATTGGTTGTATCTCTTTTAATGAAGGCATTTATTCTGTCTGCAAGCTTCCCCCAACCCTCATTAAAAGCATTTTCTGGTATAATAATAACTGCCCTGTCTGTCCCCTTAACTGTAATCAAAGAAAGAAATCTTCCATATTTGTTGGATCTCAGAGAAAGAAAGATGGTGAAATAATCTTTGCATTTCCATGTTTTGAAAGAGTTTCCCCTTACTTCTCATGCTTCGTAGAGTCTCTTGCAGATCCAGAGGAGAGTACCTTTGCTCAACACCATCCTCCTCATATGGAATCTGCTACTTTCCACCCAATCATACCAGGTCTCTGCTCTGGCCTTGGACTCAGTAATGTCATAAGACTTTCCCCCAGAACGAAAATAGATCCTATTGTCCATCCTTTCGAGAGGAACAGGATGGTAGAGTGAAAGAAAGGAAAGGGATTGAGTATATTGTGAGAAGGAAGAGAAGAATATTCCGGTGAAAGAAGTCCACCGGAACCGGAATCCCAAGCCCAGAAGGGGCTTTAGGAAGATGCGTTGAAAAGAGTGCCTGAGAGAGAAAAGCCCTCCTCCTACCGTGCTTTCATAATAAGTCATAGATATTTGTGTGACTATAAATCATTTCATTAAGGGTAAAATGGGCATTTTAATGTTAAATTGTTACTAAATATAGAAATGTGTCATTCTTTTTGGGACTGACTAAAAGGGAAAGTGAATCATATAAATTGGGACAGACGGAGTAAGTTTGTTTAGTTGTTGAGATATTTTAGGTAGTTTGAATTTTAAATTATGTTGATTTTATGTTGTAAGTTGGCTATTTAAAGCCCTCTTATGCATAAGAAAAATATTGAAAGACATTTTTAATCAATTGAGAGACATTTTCAACCCTTTTTGCTTCCCCATTTTTTTTTAAAAAAACAACAGTGGTATCAAGAACTTCATTGATCTAACTAGATCTGTGAGTTCTTCTAAAGAACTACCATATTATTTTTAACCCGCCAGGGCTACTTTCAACCATTTTTAACCCGTTAGAGCTATTTTCAATCCGTGCTTATTTTCAACGCACAAGATATTTTTAACCTATTTCAAAAAATGGCAAGCAGCAGTCTCTCTTTCAATGCCCCAAAAATTTTCACTGGCAAAAACTATCAGATTTGGTCAATGAAAATGAAATCATATTTTAAAACCTATGCTTTATGTGATGTTGCAATGGAAAAAAATCCTTACAACAACATTTTGCAAATCCTACATTGTCCGGATGAAAGCACTTTCAAACAAGACAAGTTCATTGATGGTGTTTTTTAAGCAAAAAAACAAAAGAAGAAAAAGAAAGAAGAAGGGAAAGATCAATATCAAAAAAATGTGCAAGTTCAAAAACAATCAACAAAATTCAATATCAACGGCCAAAGCAAAAATTTAGTAGTAGTTTTTTAAATTGCAGCAATTAAAGCAAAGGATGAGTGTTGAAATTTGATTTAGTTACTACAGTAATTTTTAGCTTAATAAATTGTTTAGGTTTAGGATGAATTTGAAATTTAAATTTTTATTAGTTTGTTTAGTTGTTGAGATATTTTAGGTAGTTTGAATTTTAAATTATGTTGATTTTATGTTGTAAGTTGGCTATTTAAAGCCCTCTTATGCTTAAGAAAAATATTCAAAGACATTCTCAATCAATTGAGAGACATTTTCAAACCCTTTTTTGCTGCCCCGTCTTTTAAAAAAACCAACAGAACTTGATTGCCAGATTCTTACTTCATATATCTTTTCTTTTTTTATAAAGTAACTCCCAACATTCCAATTTATGCGATGCTCTTTCTTTTTTAGTCAGTCTCAAAAAGAATGACACCTTTCTATATGTAGAAACAATTTAACTTTAAAATATCCATTATACCCTTAATGAGATGATCTATAGTCACAAAAATATTTAAAGCTTATTTTAGACCACAAGTTCCAAAAGTCTTCCTTTATTTCTTAAACTCCTTGCACATTCAAACACCATCACATAAACTGGGTTGGAGGGAATAATTCTTATTAATGTAAGGGAAACAAAGTGCTCATATACAAGATTAACCCTCTTGCTAGCAACCAAGTGAAAAAACACCTTTCGTGGTACTTTAGGTACCCAAATCGAGCTCTATGAAAAGGCAACCTTCCCCTATTCAAAAGCTTTTCATAATAAGACTTAACAGGAAGCACAACATTAATACATCCTTTAAGTCCTATGAAGTGCTTACTGCTTAGTTTGTAGAGCAAACAACCACGCCTTGAAACTCTGTTACCTCCCTACCTACAAGTTCCTCCTAAACCTCAAGTCTCAAAAAACTTCTCCATTATATAGTCTCCGCACTATGGTTAGACTGTCATCTCCTTCTGGTATGAAATTCTATAAATGTTTGGGAAAGTAATCCTCAAAGTAATATTTCACGCACCACCTGTGCTCCCAAGAAACTCATTCTCCTCCTATCCATCTTGAATGACACAATGGCCCTAAACTCTTCACAACGACTAACAATGTTCCTCCACAACACGCACCCACAGGGCATGGTGACATTTTTAGTTCTCCAACCTCCTTTCTAGACCCCTTAATTTTCCACTATCACATTCTTCCAAAAAACATTCCCTTTCAATCCCAAATCTCCATAACTATTTTCCAATAATTTCTTAATTGAACACCCTTAGATCTTTAATTCCAAGCCCTTATGAGACATGATGGTCTCCTACCGGGCCAAATGAAATTTCCATGCCCCGTGTGTAGAATTCCAAAGAAATTTATTGCAATTTTTTAATTCATTTATCCATATAATTGTTGCAAGTATTTATAGCTATATTTTCCTGCATAACACATACATTTTTTGATTTTTCTTCCTTCTCCCGCAGGTTATATAACTAAAGTGTGAGTGGTGCTTAAAGCCTTAAACCTAGTAGATGTTGGTGTTGTCGTGCGATATTCGCCTTTAACAACATTGGCTTAAATACTCTTGAAAGCATGTTCTTACATTCAAAAGTAAATACAACTTGCGCAAGATTATTCAAAATTTTGTAAGCAAATAAGGCAAGATAAACCTAGTTATATTAAGACCAAAATTAGAAAGAAAAAGAAGTTTAGTCCACGTCAAGCCTTTTGGGATCAAAAAGACAATAGAATTGAAAGCAGTAGAAAGGAATGTTTAGATGTGATCCAAGCAATCAAAGTGTGGACATTTGATGACTATATGATTAGCTCTGCATTGTTTGTCTAAAATGAAAATATATCATTTTTCATCATATATATACTTGAAAACTGTTGAAATTCGTAACTCTATGGTTCGGGACAAGTTCGATTTGGGCCGAGAGTAGCTGAAGTCAATTGCTATTTTTAATTCTTTAGTCTTTTAGTCTATTTTGTTTCTTTGTCTTTCAGTTAAGTCCCAAAACATCTATACAGCTTTTAGGTGACACGTGTTGCTTTTATTGTGGAGTTTGTTAGGGAATTACCTGTGTAGGACAGCAGTCCAGATGAGTATAAACAGAATGCACAGTGTACAAGGAGAATCATCTGAGATGAAATATTCCCTTTTACAACAACAACAACATACCCAGTGTATTCCCACAACGTGGAGTCTGGGGAGGGTAGAGTGTACGCAGTCCGTACCTCTACCTCAGAGGTGAGGTAGAGAGGTTGAGATGAAATATTCCCTTTTATCTTCTTTTTTTTTTGAAGCTGAGATATTCACTTTTATCTTTTTAATTCCATTGTTATTTTAATTCCTTATTTATCAAATAGTAGCAGCTGCTACACACCACCAATGACCTTGATTTTTAGAGCAAAATCTTGAATATAAATAAATAAGGATAGTAATCCAGATAAGTTCTGTTGGATTTTACACTTTCTTTTTTCTCTTTATTTAGTGTAAGTAACAAGTATAGCTTGTGCTTGACAACTGCTTCTTTTTCCTACACATGTGACAAGCAACAATCAATAGACCAACCTCATGCCTTCCACTTTTGATTTCAGCTTTAGTCCAAATGACAATAAATGATGCATGAATTTTGACATGACAAATCAGCTAATTAATAGTTAATGTAGTCATAAACTGCAGAATATAAGCAGTAAGGTTAAAAGAACCATCTGGCTACCAGGAAACACACAGAGGGCAATCAGTATTAAAACAGAACCTGTAGTGCTAGCGCAACTGCTTCTTCATGCATAGACATCATGCTGTATATATGAACACAAGCTCGCATTCTCTTTTCCTTGAGGCAAAGGCGTAGCGCATATTTGGGATCATAAAAGAATTCAGGACCACCTGGCTGCCCTTTACCAAACTTGCATTCTAGGAAACGCAGAAGAGCACTCTCATCTTCCTACTTTGAAAAAAAAAAAGTGAGAAAAATTAGGTGCAACTGGGCATATTTATACTTGACAAGCATGCAAATAACATCTAGCAAGTTGTTGAGTGCACAAAGGCATTCTAAGATCTCCCTGCAGCTATGGTTAATGACTTATCGTCACATTTCCATGAAAAAAGTTCAAAATTTACCCCGAAGCAAACTAGACCTTGTGCCCCTCCCGTAGAAATGGAGACAGTCCCTGATTCTAACTAGCATTTACCCAGTATCAATTCTCCATTGGACTTCTTCTTTTGGCTTGTAATTAATTTGCTTCGGGGATTAAGATAATCCAACACTCCTCTGACGAAGAAACAATAAGTTATAAAATAATTACACAAAGTAGTTTTTTTATGACGGTGGTGACCGGGCCACCTTGCGCGCACCTAGACTATTACACCGAGTACCTTGCTACCTCCAACAAGCACAGGCACCAGGTGACTATCCACCGAGGCTTGGGAAGATGGGAAGAAATCACCAAGTACTTTTGCCTCAGCTGGGATTTGAACCTAAGTCCTGATGGTTCTCCTCCCACTTCATTGACCACTAGGCCACAACCTTGGGTGCATAGAGTAAAAAAAGAGCATATAAAAAAGTACTAATTCTCCCAATTCTTGAAGGTATAATTTGTAAAATGTGTTGAACAGAAAAATAAGCAGTATCACAGTATAAACCAGAGCATATACTCAAAGCAGTCCTGATTTCTCCCAGTTCATGCAAGTAACATTTGTATATTTTGTTACGGTGAAAAGTAAGCTACCTTCTATGAAGTTGAATAAGCAATACAGTAACAAAATGAAATCATAATTTATCAAGATGAATAGCTTTCAATAGGGAAATTAACATAATGCTTAAATTTTGCCGTGGTTTCTATGCATTTGCAACAGAAAAAGTGCAAGCAGATGAATGTGCAAGATTATTTGCTGTAAGTGAGTAAAATGAGATGCAGACAGATTACTCGAAGATATCGTGGATGGGTAACTATTCGCATATTTAAAAACTCTCAACAAAAACAGAAATATGGAGAAATCCTGCATGCACATATGAGACCAGCAGCATTCCAAAACTAAATAACTTGAACCTTTTTGGAATACAAGGAAAGTAACAGATTGTGAACGCCAGGATCCTCATTCTGTAAACGATGAACACAATACTCCAGGTACTTGATTACTTCATGAGTTTCATTCCTGCAAGTGGCATATGGTAGAAATGATCTCATAAAAAAGGGTAGAACTCATATTAACCAAAAAAATACAAAGAATATCCAGATAAAGGATATCCTGAATGCAGAAAACAATGGAACAGGATAGCCTTCAATGTGGAAGAAACTCATGCTGCACATTAGGACATACTACAATTCAACGTATATTGCTAGAGCACACAAAAGTCTTCAATATTTGTAGAATCCTAGATGATTTTAGTGCATCATATTTTTGTCTAGTACAAACTATTAAGTACTTATCAAAAAAACTAAAAGATATATGGAAATCAACATGAATTTATGATTTTGCAACAAGTCAAGGAGAGGTGATTAGACAGGACATGACACAGCTACAGCTTACCGAGGATATGACCTTAGATAGGAGGTTATGGAGGACACGGATTAGGGTAGGAAGTTAGTTAGATAGTTGAGCGTTGTCTCACTTATTCTTCTATACTATTAGTCGTAGTATTACTCTTGTAGTTTCTTGTCCTTTGAGTTCGGTTATTATCTATGTTTTTTTACACTTCGATTATCGTTGTATCTTGTATGACTACTGTTTAGGATGACTTGTCAAGTTGTCTATAGTATTTTGCCATGAATGACTTCATTTCCCTTATTTCTTTCTCTATACTGCTTTGGATTGTTTTTTCTTGAGCCGAGAGTCTATCAGAAATAGTCTCTCTACTTCTAAGGTAGTGGGAAGGTCTGCGTATACTCTACTCTCCCCAAACCCTACTTTGTGGGATTACACTGGGTATGTTGTAACACAGTACACTTAGAAAGACTTAACCGTATGTAATCCTTACCAAAATCAAGAAACAGATATTTGCTTCACAAAATAAACCTAGGAGGCAATGCCTATTGTTGTTTCCAGCCTATAAAGCTTCATTTTTAAGGGAATTCCAGCTTTCCTACAAAGAGTCCGGAACCTAAATGGGTGTGAAAATTCCACAAGTGACCGATGTATGTGGTGTTTTCAAAAGTTACCAAACTATGTACAGTGCACTATATCCCCAACAAAACCTCGTCATCTTCCCCAAAACAGAAGACAAAACCAGTCGCCCCCCCCCCCCCCCCCCCAAAAAAAAAAAAATTAAAATTCTCTTCGTCGAAAAGATCAAAAAAGGTTCTGTCCCACTTGTTTTTTGGTCAAATAAACTCCGTTAAAAACATGTTACAAGGTATATTCGTTGCGGAAAAGAAGATTTGAGGCTTGAAATTCCAAAAAAATCACCGTACAACAAGATCAATTTGAGGTACTTTTTCTTTAAAATTTTTACCAATTGCAATTTACTTTTGTAGTTATCATTTACAAAATTTGGTTATTAGTTGTTAATTCAATAATTAGTTAGTTTATAATTTTTCCCTAATAAAATTTGTAGGAGAAAATTTGAAAACCTAAAGGACATAAAAATTTCAAGTACATAAATCCTCAAGGACATAAAATTAGTTGTAGGACATAATTTAATTAAGGTGAGATAAAATTACTTAGTATTTGAGTGACTAAGTTATTTCGAGATCAAAATTTGGGCCAACTAGTTTCGTGTTGAATTCAAGCTTATTCTATACTATCTTCCTAATCAGTAGTGTTTGTTTTAATTTCTTGGTGTGCTACAATAGTGGCGAATGTAATATATTAACAATACGTTCAAATGAATTCAAAAATTCCAATCTAGAGCATGTATAACGTTGCTTAATTGTGGGAAGTGGCTAAAATTTTGCATATCCCAGGAATGAGCTATAATGCTTATGGTTTAAAGTTCATAATTTTTGGACTAATTCAATTAAGGTGAGATAAAATTACTTAGTATTTGAGTGACTAAGTTATTTTGAGATCATAATTTTGATAGTATAATTTTTGGACTAATTTAGTAAGGTTAGATAAAATTAGTTAGTATTTGAGGAAACATGAAATTTCGAGATCATAATTTTGTAGTACAATTTTTGGACTAATTTAGTAAAGATTAGATAAAATTAGTTAGTATTTGAGGAAACATGAAGTATTGTGAAGTTTTGAATTACATGGTTCATGCTGTTCATGTTAGTAGAGCTAGTACTAGGGAAATTATCTATTGGTAAGTAAAGATTAAAACTTGTTGAAGTTTAAATTTCATTATGAAATTGGTTTGTTTATGTTTGGTTATGTTTGTTTTGAGCTGAGATTTGATTGTGAAGTTTGATCAAATTAAGTTTCTTTTTGTTAATTAATGCTCTAAATCGTAAATACAAAATTATATTTTATTTTATTTTGAAACTGATAACTTCGTAAATATAAAAAATTATTTTTATTGTGAAGTTTTGAATGTGTGAGAATATGTTCCGTTTAAACACAAAAGGAATTTAAGTAGGATAGTGACTTGGAATGTACGTATTAGTTAATATTGAAATGTACGTATTTCTTTTATCATACAAATAATATTTAATTGTTAATGAATATTGACTAGTGATTGATTAGCAAGAATTAGTGAAAATTAATTAGTGATTAGGTATTAGTGACTTGCGATTGAAAATTTTAAAATAATAATTAATTTTGTATAACGAAAGGATAATTAGTGTTTGTTAATTTAAATTTGTAAGTATAGTGATTAATGATTAAAGATTTTCAAAAAATAATTAGTGATTAGTAATTGAACATTCGATATTAAAATTAATTAATAATTATTAAAGTCTAATTTGTTAATGGAGAGTCAATTTTTTACGTAATTAGTTATTAGTGATTATTAATTAAAATTTGATTAGAGATTAGTGATTAATTTTGCTTACTGTAGTTATTAATAATTATTAATTTTCAGTAATAGTTAGTAATAAAAAATATAGTTTAATGATTAGTCATTAATAATTAGAGATTAAAAAAAATTATCATAAAAGAATGACCATAGAAAAAAGAACATGTAAATGTAAAAAAGAAATTACCATAAAAAAAATTCATTGTCCTAACAATTCGTGCTTCGTATAAAGTCAAATAAATATCAAAGTTAAAAGAACTTAAGTGAATGAAATCTTTCGTGCTAAAACACTACATTTCTCAATAAGATTTTCATTGTCCTAACAATTTGTACTTGATACCAATTAGACCAGGATCTAAAAGACAGGCGGTAGTCCGTGCGGCCATCCAGATCAAGTTCCAAAGAATATCCTTAAGCTTAGAGAAAGGCGGTAGTCCGCACAATCAACAAGGATAGAATCGAAATAAGAAAGATTTTTAATTAATTTTTGACTGAATGGTAAACTTTTACCCAAGCAAGGGACCTGTCGAATTCACGATACATACCATTATTAACTCCGATCCAGCAGTTCTAACAGTGATTTAGGTTGCCTCTTTTTCTTCTTTTAACGAGGACTTACATTACCACTGCTTGCTAGATTAAATTAATAAAGTAGTACCGGAATTGACTGTGTCACCATCTTAGAACCAAGCCAAGACACTAAGATAAAAATCTCTTATATTTCAATTGAGTCTGGGTTCTTTCATGGAGAACATAGTACAGAAGTTAGATATCCAGCATAGATATGAGATTTCTAGCCGGACATAGTCACGGCTATGGACATATGAAAATATTACTATAAGTAAAGAATAAAAGAAAAATACCTTTTAGACTTCTTAGGCTTTCCAAACTTGAATTCTTTATTGATATCCCAATATATTACAAGAGAAAGAGAAAAGGAGAGAGTACCTACTAAAAACTTCTGCTTCTTATAAAAATAAATGGCCATATATAAAGGCCCAAACTAAAACATACAAAATCTATGTACAGTACAAATGGGTCCCTTATCTGGGCCCTAAGTACAGTGTATAAACTGTTTCTGTGAGACAGGTGTCACTATATTCCGCTTTTCCTTTTCCCTTTGATTTGCGGAGGAATTCTTCCACCTGTTCGATAGCTTCTTCAGATAACATTTTATCTGATTGGACCGACTGGCTGTCTGCAAGGATATCATCATTGCTGGTGGCACTCTTCGTAGAGGTGTCAGATCTATCAAATTGAGTGAGAGTGTTCAATAAGTTCTTCTTCACTTCTTCTAAGTATTGATTAATCATCTCAGTTTTATCACCACCTTGTACCGAGATTCTTCTTGCGATCTGTTTAACCGATCCTCCATCTATCATAGTCTTTTGTGGAAGGGATGTATATTCTTTAATTTTTTCTTGGATAGAATCCAAGATTTCTTGTCCATGTAGAGTCTCGGTTTTGGGATTTGTTTTCATTAATTTGTCCCAAAAGTTGTTGTAGTATATTCTATATAGACAAGGGATTTGTTCTTCGGTATAACCGAATTCTGGAGCCCATTTGTGGATCCATGGTATTGAGAATTCAATAAAGAAATAGATTTGATCTATTTTTTCAAGATAGCAGATACGGCGAACATTTTGTCCATTCTTGATATAATCTAAGAAATGGATCTGGTAAAATTTTTATAGTTGGACCGTGGTATGACCACCAATTTAAGAACCAATTTGGAATGGTTTCATTGAATAATTTAGAACATACTTTCACAAACAATGTGTGTTTGTGACGGTCATTGTTGTAATATAATACTCGATGGAACGCCTGGATATAATCCCAATAACTCACACGAGTCTCATTTAGGCTGATCTGCCTTTCTTTCATGGTGGAAATACCCCATTCTTCAACAGATATAATCTGTTTGATTATAAAAAATTATAACAGTTTTCTCCGTTGAAATGCTGAATTTCAGCACTTCCTGTTTCTATTAGAATATTTTCATAATAAGATCGGGTCTTGTATGACTCGCCCGGGTAATATAAACCATTTAGTAAATACCTTTGGAGAATCTTCCAAGGTTCATTTTTCCTCTGAATTTCAGAGTTTTCAATAAGAAATATCATTTCTTTTCTTTCAATCTTTTCGAAGAACTTGATATCATTTTTGTCTTCTTTAGTGACTGCAGCAGCAAAAGTATCACTTTGCTTTTGAGACATATAAGCCTGTAATTGTTCATATAATGAACTGTCTTTTGGAATATCATCCAATTTTACCGTATTAGAGGATGAGGCTTCTCCAATTTTTGAGTTTATTAAACTCTTGTTCCCTAATCTGAGAACTGGAAAGTTTGAATCAGTTCCCTAATCTGAGAACTGGAAAGTTTGAATCAGATCCATAGGATGATCTTTGAGTATATGTCCTTTGAGGGGCTGATCTTCCCCTTCCTCTTCCGTTTACTCTGCCGCGGCCCCTTATAACGGACCAGGGCGGGTCCTTTCCTTCCATACCTAATAATGATCAAAATATAAGTCATAAATATCAAAATGAACATTTTCTTCATTATAGGAATGAATAGATAATTCTTCTTGAATAATATCATCAATAATTTTGTTAAGAATAATCTCCTGAATATCGTGCCCGATATTAACCACCTTTAGAATGGTGATCAAAGTTCTCTTATCAAAGAAAGCTAAGAAATAATTCATAATTAATTATTGAGATATTCCCTAGATAGGAAGTCAGGAAGAGAATTGTCAATTCCCTTTTTATAATGAATTTCAAAGTCGAAAGGAGCTAATTGCGCCTGCCATCTTGCAAATATAAGTTTAGAGGCATCATGTTTAAAGTCTTTGTTAAACATATATTTAACTGACTGGGCATCTGTTTTAATCAGGAATTTTTGATTATATAGATCATCCTGGAATTTTAAAACACACTTGACAATGCATAGCATTTCATGGGCCACAGTAGCATATTTTCTCTGGGCTTCAGTCCATTTTCCTGAATGAAATCGTATAAGATATTCACACTTGTCATGAGGATTAATCTGTTTAAGGATTTCGCCATATCCAATATTGGATGCGTCAGTCTCTATAATTTTCTGCCAAACAGGGTTAGCAAGAGTTAAACAAGGCAAAGATTTAACACGTTGTTTAACATTTTTAACAAGATTAGTAAGACTATCAGTCCAAGGGGATTTATGATTCTTTTTTAGTCTTTCATAAAGAGGTGATAAATCTCTAGAAAGATTTTTATAAAAGGGGAAAATATAATTTAAGCTTCCCAGAAATCTTTGGAGCATAGTCCTATCAATTATAATATCAGGAAATTTTGAAGCAAAATCAATCGCTCTTTGAATGGGAGTAATCCTTCCCTGACAAATATTATGTCCTAAAAATCGAACCTCTGTTTGAAACAGGCTCATTTTTGGTTTAGAAATATAACCAAACCATTTTGTATAACAATTTTTTTGAAAATATCAAGATGCTTGATATGCATTTCAAAAGTTTTTGAGTAAACTAAAATGTTATCAATATAGACTATGATGAAATCCAAATAAGGATTAAAAATATCATTCATAATTTTTTGAAATTCTGAAGGAGCATTCTTCAGTCCAAAAGGCATAACATTCCATTCATATTGACCAAATGGAACGTTAAAAGCAGTTCTGTAAGTATGCTCTTTGATGATTTGTATTTGCCAATATCCTGATTTTAAATCAAATTTCGAAAATATATTGGCATCATATAATCTGGATAAAAGATCTTTTTTGTTTGGAATAGGATACCTAATCCATTTTAAAAACTTGTTTAAAGGTTTATAATTGATAAACAATCTAGGAACACCACGTTCCTTTTCAGCTGCATTGTTGACATAAAATGCTGTGCAGGACCAAGGAGACTTGGATGGTTTTATCAAACCCTTTTGAAGAAGATTATCAATCTCTTTTTTGCAAAACTCCACTAATTCTGCATTATTTGACAGGGGCGAGATTTAGTGGGAATATTATCTTCAGAGAAGTTTTCTTCATATGGAAGAGTCACAATGTGCTTCTTTCTATTCCAAAAAGCACTTGGGTGATCGGCACAAACATCGACGGCCAACTGCTCAGAGATCAATTTGATCTTTTCCTGTACTTTGATAGATTTCAAAGTATCAAAGACATTCATATTGTATATCTCCATTTGTAAGGAGTCCATATGTCTTTGCTTCATGTCTATAAGAGTATTAATATCTCGTGTCAAAGGCTCTGTGATAAAAGGGAAAGATATTTCCCTACCTTTGTAATTAGCTGTAAAACCCTTTTGATCAATTTTTGAAAAGGGGTAAATAGCATTTAAGAAAGGTGTTCCAAGTATAATTGGACGACTCATTTTATCTTTTACCAAGAAAAAGAAATGAGGGATGCAAGTTTTATCTTTGCAAATATGAGTATTGGACAGTTTATATTCTATTTTTAAAGCGTGTCCAGATGCTGATTTGACCATATGAGTAGTTTTTTCAAAAAATCTTGAAGGTATCAATCCCTCTTGCATACAACTAACATCTGCTCCACTATCAATCATTGCAGTGCCAGTAACTTTAAATTCGTTTTTAAGAAGGATGGTGCAATTAACATACCATCTATGTGCAGTTACAATCTGCATCATTCCAAGAAAAGAATTTTGTTTAGAAGTATCAATGATGTCATCAACCTTACCTTTCCCTCTATCAGCAGGAGGGCTGGATATAGAATCATCATTCTCAAGCTGAGGGCTGGATATAGTATCATCTTTCTCAAGCTGAGAAATCCTGTGATTATGAATCATTTGATTTTGTTTAAGAGATTTAATCTCATTTTTAAGATTTTCAACCTCATATTTTAAATCATCTAAAGAGGTGTCACGAATAATGACATCATTTTTCTTTTCAAGCCGGTTATAAACTTCCTTTATAGAATATGGTTCTAGATCTTTGAGATCAAAATCATTTTTAGATTTTTCAGAAGATTTTGAAGAACTGGAGCTAGTCGCCATATTAAGGATTTTATTCCGAATATTTTCATCAGAAATTTCTTTTAAAAGATCGATCACATTATCAGATGAAATAGTTTTAATATTAATATCTTCAAATTGTGACTGGAGTTTATAGAACTCGTCAGTTTTGCATCTGCAATGATCACCTACACAATTAGTACAATTAGTAGGCATAAGATTTTCATTATCAGAAAAATCAAGAAGTTTAACTTCACTTTCGGAACCTGATTCGGTGTCGAAATAAGACTCATAATCTGATTCAGAACCTGAAGTGTAAAGCAAACCATAAACCTTATCATGAATATTTTGGTCAAGGTTCAAAGATTTAAGCTTTTCAAGCTTACAATTTGGAGCAATATGTCCATATTGTCCACAATTATAACATTTAATGTTCTTGAGATCTCTTTTTGAGAAATTCTTTGCAAACCTGGTAGACGTGCGGTGAGCTTTCTTTGCTTCACGCTTTTCTTTACTTCGTCGGGAATGACGACGTCGCCTATGAGGCCTCTCAGAAGTATTATGTTCTTTATGACTCCTGTGCGTCCTATGTTCTTTGCTATTAGATGGACCGGGCATAGCGAACTGTTCACAAAAGTCTCCTAATTGTGACTTCGCTTTTTTCTTATCATCCTTAATTTGTTGAGATAATTTTACCTCGTTGCAAAGATTTAATCCTTCTTGGGTGCAAGTACCCACAAGCTTCCCGTAAGTATAGAGTTGATAAGGGATCTCGGTGTGGTTACCTCTGAGAGCTCGTTTAACTCGCTCTGCAAATAAAGGGGGAAATCCATCTATAAACTTTGATTTCCAATGAGTAGAGTTGCTGTCGGGAAGATCCATGACTCTACTTAGGAAGGTGTCTTTATACCATCTGAATTCTCCCAAATGTCTGCATCGTAGACCATTTAAGAGAGTTCTAAGAGTTTCATTCTGGGAGGTAAATCTACCATTGAAATGTTCCAGAATAGTGAGAATGAGTGTATAAACAGCATCTTCTCGGGTAGTTTCTATTACCCTTTCGACTGGTTTTCCTTCATCATTAATGCCAGTTTCTACCATTTTATCACTCTTTGTGGCAGTAGTTATGGCATTTTTAACTTCTTCGGATAGAAAATTATCCCACCAACCTCTTAATTGGCCAGTGAATCCTGCAATTATCATCTTACAAATAGCATGATCAGAATTTCTATTCGTATGTCTACAAACAGAAGAATACATCATCATCCGATGAACCACAATAGAGACTTGTCTATCAGTCAAGCCATCGAGGTTCCACTCATAAACCATATCACCACTGTAAGACGTATTGGTGAATCCCACTCTCTTTCTTCAATAAGAACATCTTGAGGAGTCGGGCGATGATAATAAAAAGTTTCATATCAGGTTTAGAACCGAATCGAGAAATAGGATGGTTCCTTTTGAAACGATGAAGTTTATTGACTTCTGTTATAGAAAATTCATTATTTTGTTCTGTAAACTGGTTTTCTAAATCATTGGAATTCATAGGTTTAGCACTTAAGCCAGAAAGCTTTTTATCAAGAAGCTGTTCTAAATCTTGTAAAGAAAGATCGTTTTTAGATTTAATCTTAAAATCAGAAGTATCTATAGGTCTTTGAATATGAGTGGGCATAGTTAAAACAGTAGGAAGATTCTTAGAAGTAGAAGCTTCGTTAACTGCTTTAGGCCTCTCTGTATTCAAATGTTTTACTAAAACAATTAACTCATCAAGTTTTTTGTCAAGGAAACCAACATGTTCACCTAAAACCTTAACATAAAGACTTAAATAATTATTTTGAGCTATCAGGTTATTTATCTCATTAATGCTAATCTTAGCGACATCGTTTTCAACGAACTTTTGAAAAGCAGAGAACATCAAACCTGTATTATTAGGTAAAATAAAAGGGTTTTGAGGAGGGTAGATCGATTTAATAATCGAACCATTTCCTTTTTGAAAAGTTCGCTCAAGGACTCTTACATATAGCGGTAGATAAGTGGTTATAAACCAAGGAACAAAATACATAATTTGATTATGCAAAGCACAAGTTTCATAAAATTCTTGTGAAATACTATTTAAATCATTTTGGCTATAAGCTTCAAAAAACCAAGTTCTAAACTTGTTCCATTTATCATTTTGAAATTCACTTTGAATATGTTGTCTTGCCAGTGAACCTGGACTAAAATCAATTTGTTGTACAAATATAAATCAAAGTTTATTTCTATCGGACCCTTCATTTGGGTCAAAATCCATCTCTGATGCAGTAGGATCAATATCAGACAGTCTATCAGTTGCCTGCACAATATTAGTCTTTGGGTCAATTCTTACCCTTTCTACAATTTTTTCACTCATAGTATCACTAATAGTATGCAAAGAAAGAGCCCTGTTACGAGCTGGACCATATATAGGAACATCAGGGGTAATAGGGGAAATATGCTGAATTTCAGGTAGAGATCTATAACCTGAAAAAGAATGTCTGTTATAAACAGGAGATTTATACATGGGAGCTTTATCAGCAAACTGAATACATATCCTACCATCAGGATTATGAGTAATATGAGAATACTCATTATTCGTTATTTCATTAGTAATCTGATTTGGGGATATAACCGAGTCTAAAGTCCAAGTAGCTGGGAAATTTATTTCTTCCCACTTGATAGGTCTCCTAGTGGTGACCTTAGACTTTGTAAAATTGATTTCCATTAAAATAGTCTGATTAGAAGTATCATATAATGTACATCTCGGATTTAGAGTAGATAATAATTTAAAGTAAACTCTATAAGATAAACAAATAAGTTCAGATCCGGGAGCATAGTTATAACCATGCGTCTTAACATTTAATGTTAAAGCATCAAGAATATTAATATCGGATAAAGATAGTTGAAGATTAGGTTGTGTATTGAAATAAACCGGACCGTAAGCCACAGTAGATTCAATAGAACCCATCAGCGATTGTCTGAAATTAAGATTTCTAGCGTCTCTCAAAGCGGCTAGAAAAGTTTCAGGTAACCCTTTGAGGGTCAAAGGTTTAAAAGCAATATGAGGCCTCTCAGAAGTATTATGTTCTTTATGACTCTTGAGCGTCCTATGTTCTTTGCTATTAGATGGACCGGGCATAGCGAACTGTTCACAAAAGTCTCCTAATTGTGACTTCGCTTTTTTCTTATCATCCTTAATTTGTTGAGATAATTTTACCTCGTTGCAAAGATTTAATCCTTCTTGGGTGCAAGTACCCACAAGCTTCCCGTAAGTATAGAGTTGATAAGGGATCTCGGTGTGGTTACCTCTGAGAGCTCGCTCTGCAAATAAAGGGGGAAATCCATCTATAAAGGCGATATTGCCCTGAATGAAATCGTATAAGATATTCACACTTGTCATGAGGATTAATCTGTTTAAGGATTCCGCCATATCCAATATTGGATGCGTCAGTCTCTATAATTTTCTGCCAAACAGGGTTAGCAAGAGGTAAACAAGGCAAGGATTTAACACATTGTTTAACATTTTTAACAAGATTAGTAAGACTATCCGTCCAAGGGGATTTATGATTCTTTTTTAGTCTTTCATAAAGAGGTGATAAATCTCTACAAAGATTTTTATAAAAGGGGGAAATATAATTTAAGCTTCCCAGAAATCTTTGGAGCATAGTCCTATCAATTATAATATCAGGAAATTTTGAAGCAAAATCAATCGCTCTTTGAATGGGAGTAATCCTTCCCTGACAAGTGTGAATATCTTATACGATTTCATTCAGGAAAATGGACTGAAGCCCAGAGAAAATATGCTACTGTGGCCCATGAAATGCTATGCATTGTCAAGTGTGTTTTAAAATTCCAGGATGATCTATATAATCAAAAATTCCTGATTAAAACAGATGCCCAGTCAGTTAAATATATGTTTAACAAAGACTTTAAACATGATGCCTCTAAACTTATATTTGCAAGATGGCAGGCGCAATTAGCTCCTTTCGACTTTGAAATTCATTATAAAAAGGGAATTGACAATTCTCTTCTTGACTTCCTATCTAGGGAATATCTCAATAATTAATTATGAATTATTTCTCAGCTTTCTTTGATAAGAGAACTTTGATCACCATTCTAAAGGTGGTTAATATCGGGCACGATATTCAGGAGATTATTCTTAACAAAATTATTGATGATATTATTCAAGAAGAATTATCTATTCATTCCTATAATGAAGAAAATGTTCATTTTGATATTTATGACTTATATTTTGATCATTATTAGGTATGGAAGGAAAGGACCCGCCCTGGTCCGTTATAAGGGGCCGCGGCAGAGTAAACGGAAGGGGAAGATCAGCCCCTCAAAGGACATATACTCAAGGATCATCATATGGATCCTCAGCCTCACGAACTCAAAGATCATCCTATGGATCTGATTCAAACTTTCCAGTTCTCAGATTAGGGAACAAGAGTTTAATAAACTCAAAAATTGGAGAAGCCTCATCCTCTAATACGGTAAAATTGGATGATATTCCAAAAGACAGTTCATTATATGAACAATTACAGGCTTATATGTCTCAAAAGCAAAGTGATACTTTTGCTGCTGCAGTCACTTAAGAAGACAAAAATGATATCAAGTTCTTCGAAAAGATTGAAAGAAAAGAAATGATATTTCTTATTGAAAACTCTGAATTCAGAGGAAAAATGAACCTTGGAAGATTCTCCAAAGGTATTTACTAAATGGTTTATATTACCCGGGCGAGTCATACAAGACCCGATCTTATTATGAAATTATTCTAATAGAAACAGGAAGTGCTGAAATTCAGCATTTCAACGGAGAAAACTGTTATAATTTTTCAAAAATTATAATCAAACAGATTATATCTGTTGAAGAATGGGGTATTTCCACCATGAAAGAAAGGCAGATCAGCCTAAATGAGACTCGTGTGAGTTTTTCTTATTGGGATTATATACAGGCGTTCCATCGAGTATTATATTACAACAATGACCGTCACAAGCACACATGGTTTGCGAAAGTATGTTCTAAATTATTCAATGAAACCATTCCAAATTTGTTCTTAAATTGGTGGTCATACCACGGTCCAACTATAAAAATTTTACCAGATCCATTTCTTAGATTATATCAAGAATGGACAAAATGTTCGCCGTTTTTAACTGAGCTGTATCACGTAGATCATATGTGCTATCTTGAAAAAATAGATCAAATCTATTTCTTTATTGAATTCTCAATACCATGGATCCACAAATGGGCTCCAGAATTCGGTTATACCGAAGAACAAATCCCTTGTCTATATAGAATATACTACAACAACTTTTGGGACAAATTAATGAAAACAAATCCCAAAACTGAGACTCTACATGGACAAGAACTCTTGGATTCTATCCAAGAAAAAATTAAAGAAGTTTTTAGTAGGTACTCTCTCCTTTTCTCTTTCTCTTGTAATATATTGGGATATCAATAAAGAATTCAAGTTTGGAAAGCCTAAGAAGTCTAAAAGGTATTTTTCTTTTATTCTTTACTTATAGTAATATTTTTCATATGTCCATAGCCGTGACTATGTCCGGCTAGAAATCTCATATCTATGCTGGATATCTAACTTCTGTACTATGTTCTCCATGAAAGAACCCAGACTCAATTGAAATATAAGAGATTTTTATCTTAGTGTCTTGGCTTGGTTCTAAGATGGTGACACAGTCAATTCCGGTACTACTTTATTAATTTAATCTAGCAAGCAGTGGTAATGTAAGTCCTCGTTAAAAGAAGAAAAAGAGGCAACCTAAATCACTGTTAGAACTGCTGGATCGGAGTTAATAATGGTATGTATCGTGAATTCGACAGGTCCCTTGCTTGGGTAAAAGTTTACCATTCAGTCAAAAATTAATTAAAAATCTTTCTTATTTCGATTCTATCCTTGTTGATTGTGCGGACTACCGCCTTTCTCTAAGCTTAAGGATATTCTTTGGAACTTGACCTGGATGGCCGCGCGGACTACCGCCCGTCTTTTAGATCCTGGTCTAATTGGTATCAGAGCATAAATAAATCAAAGGGAAAAGGAAAAGCGGAATAAAGTGACACCTGTCTCACAGAAACAGAGTTTATACACTGTACTTAGGGCCCAGATAAGGGACCCATTTGTACTGTACATAGATTCCGTATGTTTTAGTTTGGGCCTATATATATGGCCATTTATTTTTATAAGAAGCAGAAGTTTTTAGTAGGTACTCTCTCCTTTTCTCTTTCTCTTGTAATATATTGGGATATCAATAAAGAATTCAAGTTTGGAAAGCCTAAGAAGTCTAAAAGGTATTTTTCTTTTATTCTTTACTTATAGTAATATTTTTCATATGTCCATAGCCGTGACTATGTCCGGCTAGAAATCTCATATCTATGCTGGATATCTAACTTCTGTACTATGTTCTCCATGAAAGAACCCAGACTCAATTGAAATATAAGAGATTTTTATCTTAGTTTCTTGGCTTGGTTCTAAGATGGTGACACAGTCAATTCCGGTACTACTTTATTAATTTAATCTAGCAAGCAGTGGTAATGTAAGTCCTCGTTAAAAGAAGAAAAAGAGGCAACCTAAATCACTGTTAGAACTACTGGATCGGAGTTAATAATGGTATGTATCGTGAATTCGACAGGTCCCTTGCTTGGGTAAAAGTTTACCATTCAGTCAAAAATTAATTAAAAATCTTTCTTATTTCGATTCTATCCTTGTTGATTGTGCGGACTACCGCCTTTCTCTAAGCTTAAGGATATTCTTTGGAACTTGATCTGGATGGCCGCGCGGACTACCGCCCGCCTTTTAGATCCTGGTCTAATTGGTATCAGAGCCTAGGAACGTTCATGGAGAATATATCATAGATCTGAAGTATTCAGCGTAGATATGATTTCAGTTGTTATGGATCTTGGTGAAATTAGTACTAAAAGTATTAGACTAGAAGAGGTTGATATACCTCTAGATCTTGATAAGTTAAATAAATGGCCATATATATAGGCCCAAACTAAAACATACGGAATCTATGTACAGTACAAATGGGTCACTTATCTGGGCCCTAAGTACAGTGTATAAACTGTTTCTGTGAGACAGGTGTCACTTTATTCCGCTTTTCCTTTTCCCTTTGATTTGCGGAGGAATTCTTCCACCTGTTTGATAGCTTCTTCAGATAACATTTTATCTGATTGGACCGACTGGCTGTCTGCAAGGATATCATCATTGCTGGTGGCACTCTTCATAGAGGTGTCAGATCTATCAAATTGAGTGAGAGTGTTCAATAAGTTCTTCTTCACTTCTTCTAAGTATTGATTAATCATCTCAGTTTTATCACCACCTTGTACCGAGATTCTTCTTGCGATCTGTTTAACCGATCCTCCATCTATCATAGTCTTTTGTGGAAGGGATGTATATTCTTTATTTTTTTCTTGGATAGAATCCAAGAGTTCTTGTCCATGTAGAGTCTCGGTTTTGGGATTTGTTTTCATTAATTTGTCCCAAAAGTTGTTGTAGTATATTCTATATAGACAAGGGATTTGTTCTTCGGTATAACCGAATTCTGGAGCCCATTTGTGGATCCATGGTATTGAGAATTCAATAAAGAAATAGATTTGATCTATTTTTTCAAGATAGCACATATGATCTACGTGATACAGCTCAGTTAAAAACGGCGAACATTTTGTCCATTCTTGATATAAATCTAAGAAATGGATCTGGTAAAAATTTTATAGTTGGACCGTGGTATGACCACCAATTTAAGAACCAATTCGGAATGGTTTCGTTGAATAATTTAGAACATACTTTCACAAACCATGTGTGCTTGTGACGGTCATTGTTGTAATATAATACTCGATGGAACGCCTGGATATAATCCCAATAAGAAAAACTCACACGAGTCTCATTTAGGCTGATCTGCCTTTCTTTCATGGTGGAAATACCCCATTCTTCAACAGATATAATTTGTTTCATTATTATTTTTGAAAAATTATAACAGTTTTCTCCGTTGAAATGCTGAATTTCAGCACTTCCTGTTTCTATTAGAATATTTTCATAATAAGATCGGGTCTTGTATGACTCGCCCGGGTAATATAAACCATTTAGTAAATACCTTTGGAGAATCTTCCAAGGTTCATTTTTCCTCTGAATTTCAGAGTTTTCAATAAGAAATATCATTTCTTTTCTTTCAATCTTTTCGAAGAACTTGATATCATTTTTGTCTTCTTTAGTGACTGCAGCAGCAAAAGTATCACTTTGCTTTTGAGACATATAAGCCTGTAATTGTTCATATAATGAACTGTCTTTTGGAATATCATCCAATTTTACCGTATTAGAGGATGAGGCTTCTCCAATTTTTGAGTTTATTAAACTCTTGTTCCCTAATCTGAGAACTGGAAAGTTTGAATCAGATCCATAGGATGATCTTTGAGTTCGTGAGGCTGAGGATCCATATGATGATCCTTGAGTATATGTCCTTTGAGGGGCTGATCTTCCCCTTCCGTTTACTCTGCCGCGGCCCCTTATAACGGACCAGGGCGGGTCCTTTCCTTCCATACCTAATAATGATCAAAATATAAGTCATAAATATCAAAATGAACATTTTCTTCATTATAGGAATGAATAGATAATTCTTCTTGAATAATATCATCAATAATTTTGTTAAGAATAATCTCCTGAATATCGTGCCCGATATTAACCACCTTTAGAATGGTGATCAAAGTTCTCTTATCAAAGAAAGCTGAGAAATAATTCATAATTAATTATTGAGATATTCCCTAGATAGGAAGTCAAGAAGAGAATTGTCAATTCCCTTTTTATAATGAATTTCAAAGTCGAAAGGAGCTAATTGCGCCTGCCATCTTGCAAATATAAGTTTAGAGGCATCATGTTTAAAGTCTTTGTTAAACATATATTTAACTGACTGGGCATCTGTTTTAATCAGAAATTTTTGATTATATAGATCATCCTCGAATTTTAAAACACACTTGACAATGCATAGCATTTCATGGGCCACAGTAGCATATTTTCTCTGGGCTTCAGTCCATTTTCCTGAATGAAATCGTATAAGATATTCACACTTGTCATGAGGATTAATCTGTTTAAGGATTCCGCCATATCCAATATTGGATGCGTCAGTCTCTATAATTTTCTGCCAAACAGGGTTAGCAAGAGTTAAACAAGGCAAAGATTTAACACGTTGTTTAACATTTTTAACAAGATTAGTAAGACTATCAGTCCAAGGGGATTTATGATTCTTTTTGTCTTTCATAAAGAGGTGATAAATCTCTAGAAAGATTTTTATAAAAGGGGTAAATATAATTTAAGCTTCCCAGAAATCTTTGGAGCATAGTCCTATCAATTATAATTTCTCCTCTTCTCTTATTCTGACATGGTAACAAAGCATTTACAATTTTTTGTTGAGGCTTACATAGCTTTCACCTGCCTGTATAGAGCCTTATGCTTGTTGGATCATTTTTTCTTTCTTTTCATAATTTACTATTATTTCTTCCTTCTCGTGGACGTGGCACACCTTTTCCATTATTTTATTTTACAATTCTTCTCTATTTCAAGTAACCTTTTCAGCCATCAATATGTTGCCTATTTTTGGTGATTGTCCAGCAACAATGTGCATCCTTCTCAAAAGTTACTCCTACAGTACAACACCTCTTTTCTGGTGGCTATTCCAGTGCCACCACTTCTATCCGGTCATTATTCTGGCAACTTTTATTACGAGATCCCAACTGTCAAAACATTTACTATTGACTTTCCAGCAGGTAATTTTTTGGGGTGTGTTTAAACACTTGTAACTACTAGGTTGTATAGTTACACAAAGTAATAATTACACAACTTAGTAAATTCAAAAACTTATTTGTTGCAATAACATAATTACATTGTAATTACCATCATGTTTGTTGGTACAGTGGTAATTGAATACTTACATACCCTATCAAGATTAGGAATAGGAGGGTCAAACTAACAATTTTCGGTGTGAATTTGGACATAGAAGCTTCAAGTTTTTTATAGCAAAATTTGCTGATTTAGAAACTATATAAAGCACTTTAAGTCACATTATTTAATAATTCAAAATATTTACAACGCATATGAAAAAGTCATGGTCAAAGAAAAATTCCTTTGACTCTCCAAATAGTAATTGTCACATACAATGGGACAAAGGGAGTATTTTTATAATTTACAAAAATGATTAGTAATTTTTAAAAAATAAAATAGGTGTTTTTTTTTATGAGGAAGTAAATGAGAGTTCAGCTTTAACAGGTGACAAATATTTGTGTATCTAAGAAATATTAAATCTTCATTATTACTAGGTATTTTAAAATACATATTTTCAGTTAAAAATATAATTAGCATAATTAATATTCCAAACAGTAAATGGTATCTTTCAGGAAAAAATTTACTTAAACTAATTAATAAATCCAATGACAATTCAAAATTCTCAACCACCTCATGGGAATGTAATCTATAATTCAAAATTCATTTCATTTCTTATATAATAAGAAAAGATATATAGATGCGAAAGTATTTTTCTGTAAACAAATATTTGTACTAATGATTAGATTAGGAATAGGTTTAACAGGAAAATAAGAGCAGCAAAATAGAAGTAAGTTATATGGTTGTGTTTCTTCAATTACAACCAATCCAATGTTCAAGTAATTAGTAGGGCAGATACACAAATCAAACCGTGTAATTACAATACAATTCCATGTGGCTTTCTAAACACACCCTTAGGCAACTTTTCGCTTGACCGTTTGTCTGAGTTTTCAAAGTATGCAAACTCAATTAAATTTGTCCACATTGACTTCGAGGGACATGTTAGAATTTTAGTGGCAATGTTAGACTAATTATCGTAAAATACTCAATGGTTAAATTCTTAAATTAAATACCTATATTTTCATTGTGATTGACACATATAAATATGTGATAATTGTATAAACAAGTTTGTTAGATAGTTGGTGTATATAATACTATACCGAGTGTCCTATATTTAAAGATGGGTATTATGTACACTGTAACGTCTGTATATAAATAGGGCTTACTGTAAGACAATTGTTTTTACGCATCGTAATAATATTCTCTCCTGAATCATTATTTCACACATGGTATCAGAGCCTTGGTGAGCAATTCTTGTTGTGCAGTAACCAGCGAGTCAAAGACAATCACTGTGCTTCTTTCCGGTGACTTTTTCAGGCAGATTGCATCATTTTCTCTCCGATGGGTGTTCTGTGAAAACAGATACCACCATGAGGTTGAGAAAACCCCAGAAGACCACTCACTGGTCCTCATATTAGTCCAGCGAGTAAACCCCCAGAAGACCACATACTGGTCCTCATATTAGTTACATCTATAACAAGCTAGGTACATATGACTTATATGCACCGGCTTGAGGGAGAGTGTTAGATAAAGTGTATATAATAATATACTGAGTGTCCAACATTGGAAGATAAGTATTATGTATTGTGCAACATCTGTATATAAATAGGATGCAGTGTAAAAGAATTATTTCTACACATCTTAATAATATTTTCTCTTGTGTCATTATTTCACACAAAGTCATAGAGAAGCATTCTATTTTCTTATTTTCTCACACAACAGGAGACAGGAGAAAACAGGAGAAATAAACCTCCAGAAACCCGAGGATGTAAGGTTGTTGCCAATTCTATCTTTACTACTCATTGATTAGAATATGTCTAGATTAATTTTACTTGTTAGGAACATGTTTTTCCATATAAATTTTGCATTTTGGCAACTGCATAGTAAAATTGTAAATTAGACAACCTCCGAATGGAATTCCCTAACCAGTAGAATCAGGAATATAGTTGCAAATAAAGCAATATTATACAGATAAATATACAAGGACATTACTCTATGCAATCGGATTCGTTTAGTCTGCAACATGCATTTAATGAACGAATCAGATGGCTTTTCATGGGCAAGCACCTGATAGTTTTGGTAATTTGTGACACAGTCAGACACAAACCAAGACTCTATCTACTCCGATAGCATGTTAAATTGTCTGAAATGCCTCATAACATTTAATTGTTGGAAAGGGAAGACTTTTCATTATTTGTTTAACTTACCTCCCCATACAACAAACACATGCATTCATTTAGTCTGCAACATGCACTTTTAATGAACATGTCAGATGGCTTTTCATGGGCATGCACCTGATAGTTTTGGTAATTTGTGACAGTCAGACACAAACCAAGACTCTATCTACTCCGATACCAAGTTAATTGTGTGAAATGCCTCATATAAAAGATTTAATTGTTGAAAAGGGAGGACTTTTCATTGTTTGTTTAATCAACTTTCGTATACAACAACTACATGTCATTTTGCTGTTACTAGGAGTTCAAATCATATAGATGCCAATCAGTCATTGACTTAGTATAAATCATCTGCAAATGGAGGACACAATAGTGAAGATCAAACAGGCTTTTGCTACATTGTAAGTGCACCATCCAACACTATTTTAGTGAGGCAAACCAAGTAGCGGATGCTTTGGCCAAATGGAATATTGATCAAGGAGAAGCTCTGTATATGAATCCCAGAGATCTCCCGAAACAGGCAGCAGGTTCATATTTTTTGAACATGGTCCAAATAGTTTCGGTAAGACAACAATAACAACATACTCAGTGTAGTCCCGCAAAGTGGGGTCTGGGGAGGGTAGAGTGTACGCAGACCTAACCTCTACCCCAGAGGTAGAGCGGTTGTTTCCGATAGACCCTCAGATCTCAAGATAAAAACAGTCTAGAAAAATAAGTACGGGAAATAAAATAAAAAAACAGTACTAAAACCAACACATAATAGCAGAACAATACTACAACAAAATACTACTATAATCAAACTACACCAAAACAACAGATAATAGCTGAAATCGAAGAACAAGAAACAAGAGTAATACTACGACTACCAGAAAGGACTGCAAGACAATACACTCCTCCCCACTAGTATGGACACAATCCTACCTACTATCCTTCTACCCTAATCCGTGTCCTCCACACCTTCCTATGAACTCTGGGGCGAGGGCCAAGGTGAACCCGGATTAACGATGAGAAGCGGTCAAATCAGTAGCAGAGGCACCAGGACGGACGGTTGGTTGAACCGGGCGATAGCTTTGCGATCAATAGCAGCTCTCGAGGCAGTGGCTTGAAAATAATCTCCCGCAGTCACCCACCATGATCGGAGCTGAGATGATTTATACTAGTTTGGTTAGGTCAATATCTGTACCATCGCTTCTATTTGATGTAATATAGTAGAGGCTGAAGGTGAGAATAGAGATGATGATAGAGATCATACTGAGAAACAGAAGAATTTCGTACGGGTACAACTATTATTTGAACGAAGTGGAAAAAATGCGATTTTTGAAATTCGAGCGAGTTCATGCTATGTGGATGAGGCAGCGAGTTGAATATGAGGGCTTTCAGACAGCTTTAGAAGAGTGCTAACGTTATATTCCTTATCAGTGAACCGGAACATAGTGCTTAGGTCTAAGGCCAATTCCTCGGTAAACTGCAATTGCACCATGTCCTGCCTAATCACCTTGCCCGGATACTTCTTCGGTCTATTTCTACCTCTGTTGAATCCATCTGTGGTCAACTTCTCACACCTTCACACTGGAACATCCGTGCATCTCCTTATCACATGCCCGAACCATCTCAACCTCGCTTCCCACACCTTGTCCTCTACCGAGGTCACACCTACCTTGTATCGGATATCCTCATTTTTAATCCTATATTTCCTAGTATACTCACACATCCATCGTAGCATCCTCATCTCCGCCACTTTCACTTCTGAATGTGAGAGTGCTTGACCAGCCAACACTCCGCCCCATATAGCAAAGCTGGTCTAACCACCACTTTGTAGAACTTGCTTTAAGTTTTGGCGAAACCTTCTAATCACACAAAACTCCAGATGCGAGCCTCTGTTTCATCCACCCTGCACTAATACGGTGAGTGACATCCTCGTCAATCTCCCCATTTCCCTGGATTAAAGATCCAAGATACTTGAAGACAGGTTTATTTGAAGGTATTGTTCTAGTGTATATTTTGGAGCTTGAGTTTTACTTTTCCTTACGGGTCTGGTAAGGAAGCTAGTGCGTATATTGTATTTTTGTCCTAATATAACTTAAGCACCTTTTACTGCCTCAAGAGGTCAGGTGGAATGTCCTTGTTATATGTAACTTGTTGATATGATATAAAAGGAAAGCAACGCCTACAGCATAATTAACATAAAGAAATATCATTGACGTAGTCTCAATACTAGGAAAAAGTATATACTCCTCACTCGTTCCTTGTAGCCAATGTTTAGTTGAATGCTCAAAAAAGTAGAGAAACCTCCACAAACACTAACTCGCTATTGGTCTGCCAGTAAAAGGGAAACTTCTTCCTTCATTTCCACTTCTAAGCCTACGCACTCCCATGGAGAAAGGAAGTGAAATAGGAACATCATCAGAAATCAGATAAAGTCTCCTAAAAGAAAAGATTACGGAAGGTGAAGCATCAGTAAACTAAGGTGGGCTTGGATGCACATTGCTACATAACAACTCTTTAAGGACTAAAATAGGTCACACGTAGAAAAGAATCCAGTTCAACTACCCCCTACTATCCACAAAAACTAACATACAACTAAATGAAAAAGACTTGGCACTTAAAAGTGAAAGGTCGTGAAGAACGTGTCAGTAAGAAGATCACAGAACTTGATGTAAGGTAGAGATGCACATTACTTTGCATGTGGTTCACTTGAATAACGCATCATTGCAGGAATGAGCTTTCTCGGATTCAAACTCTTAGTGGTCATCCATGACTCAACAGTTTCATATGCATCAAGCATGATGAGATCTGGCGCAAACTTGTACTGCAATAGAACAAAACAAACCAAGTAGGGCATGGTGCAATTACAGTAGATTCAAAACACAATCACTACTTAATAGTTTTTACCCATACCTGAAGTTCTGTTGGAACATTAGGCTTCTGAAGAACTTGTAACGCCTTCTTTGCTTCTCCTTGCTGTGTATTTGCATGGAAAAAGGAAGACAAATTACTGTTCATGCCAACAATCAACTAATTCACCAAGTTACTATGAGCACAAAATGCAGAGAATGTGCAAAAAGATCTAAAATAATATTTCTTCCCTTGGTCTACTTCATAAGTTTGCCACAAACAGAAGCATGCAAGTTGACAGAAGTTCATGCTATATGCCAATTGCAATCTCAAAGAAAGAAATGTAAGAGTCCATATGAGGGTGCAGTGGGTTGGACAGAGATCTCCAAAGATAATGCAAGGAAAGGGTAGTGGAATCAGTTAACAAAATACGTGTTATATGCATCAAACCACTCTCCAGAGGAGTCCATTGAAGATGAGTGTAGACTGGGACGTCCAAGCACAATGCACATTGAAGATGAGTATAGACTGGGAAGTCCAAGTAAAATGCAAACATCATTCCATTTCATCTGAATATTTAAGAGTATAAACGAAAACCCAAGAAGAGAAAACCATGGCAGGTTGCACCACTAATAGCACAAGGTTTCACTCTCCGGAAGTAAAGACGCTAGTAGAAGAACAATAGCTCTGAAGCTCCAGTACTACCTCAAAAATGAGTACTACTACTCACATATCTCAATGTTCTTCCTAACTGTCAGTATGGCATCATACTTTTTTTACAATCGTGGTGTCCGGTCCAGCTCATGCGCACCTCGACTAATTCCACGGGATACCCGTCACCTCCCACCAGCAACAGCTACCTGGTAACTCTGTCCACCAAGGTTAGGAGAGATGAGAATAAACCACCTAGTGTTTTTATCTCCGTAGGGATTTGAACCTGAGACCTCATGGTTCTCAACCATTTCATTGACCACTAGGCCACACCCTTGGGTACCAGTATGCCATCATATCATCAACAAACATGCATAATTGCCATGACTATTCTAAATCTGCACCAACTCTTATGCCTTTTAACCACCAACATCCACGACCTTATTTAACATCTACTCAAGCATTCCATACAACAACATACCTAATGTGATCCCACAAGTGAAGTCTGGGGAGGGTGGGATGTATGCAGACCTTACCCCTACCTTTGTGGGGTAGAAAGGTTGTTGGATGGACCCTCGGCTAAAGAAAAATGTTTTACAAAACAGGTTTGAAGAAGCTGAGATGAAAATATCAAGGAAAGGAAAAATATTAACAGCGAAAATAGTAAGGATAACCAATATAAAAGAATGGGATACTTACAAAACTGCCCATCAAAAGCAAAGCAATTACCGTTGCTACCCACTTACTTTTCTACCCATCAAACTAATTACCCTTCCTACCCTTTGTAGCTTTTGTAGAGAATTGCCTCTTTTTTCTTCTTTTCTTTTTTATTTCTCTACTTCTTTTCTTTTTTTCTCTTTTTCTTTCTTTTCTCCTTTTCTTTTTCTCGCTTTTTCTTTATATTTTCTTTCTTCTCCTTTTCTGTTCAAATGATACTATTCCTTATTTTCTTTTCACCATAATCTAATTTCATACTTATTTTGGGTTTCCTTATTTCATCTTTTTTCTTTTTTTTCTTTGTCATTTTCTTTATTTTATTTTTCCTTTCTAATTTCATTTAACTCTTTTTTTCTTTTTTTTTCTCTATAATATAATTTCATTCACTTATTTTTTGCTCCTTTTCTTTATTGTTCTTTTATTTCTATACATTAAAAAAAGATAAGTGATACAGTAAACATTCATTCACTTCTTCTTTTAATACAATTGATATAATACAACTTTGTCTTTCTTTTTCTCGTTTTTTACTCTAAATCGGCTATCAGAATAACTTATGCATTATACATGTTTTCTCTTTTATTTTCTTTCTACTTTTCTAATTTCATTTATTTATTTATTTCAAATAATTTTTTCTTTATTTCCTGTTTTTTTTCATAATCTAATTCTACACACCTTTTGGCTCCTTTATTTTTGTTCTTTTTTTTCTCTTCTTCTTTTTTCTCTATATCAATTAAGAAAACTGATATATCAAATATTTTTATTATTTTTTTATTTTTTCCTATATCAATTATCAAAAAACAACTTATTTTAGAATATATAATACCAAATCAGTAACAATTGAAGTATATTGTTGTTGTGTACTATCATACCCACATGGTATATATACGGACAAGGGTATCATAAAGAACTGGTTCATTCCTTCAAAAAGAAAACACTCCTCAGCCAAAAATATCAAACACTCACACTCCTCTTTTCAATCTCATGTTCTACTGCGTTTTTTGGGCGATGATTGTTCTCACATCTTGCTATTTAATTAGTCAAATGTCCTCATCTTTCATTCAAAATCGGATTCCTTATCAGAATAGGAATAGGGATAGGATTGTACATAGTCTCCTACATGGGAAGGATTGCAATATAGTGTCTATAAATAGAGCTCAGTATAATAATGTAGTTAATGCATCTTAATATATTTCCTAGTCTTTATTTCTCACAGGTGTCATTCAATGTTAATCTGATTCTTTCCAGTATATTAAAGAGAGTAAACTGAACTAGCAGTCATATGCCCAAATTACATCCAAGTACCTGCACTTACCTCTGAATCTAAACATTCACAAACAATAAATCATCTGCTAACTTTAGACTTAAGCAACATGTTGAAAACCAAGAAATAGTAACATAGTAATATGATATAATGGGCCTAGACTCTAGACTCGTGGACTTGAGTCGGAGAATATTTGAGAGTATCTATAACATTACACACGATGGAATATTATTTAAAGACCACCAAAACTGGAACCTAGAGAGAACTCCTACTTATCTCTAGAAGCAAGGAAATTCAACTTTTAGTCTTACAAAAGATGTCTTGACTTGGCTCTCTGGACATGGAACGAAGCTGATGAAAAGTCGAAGTGGGTTCAGAACCCAAGTTTAGAATTTCGAAGGAACACGCAGAGAGAAGAAAAAAAATTTTGAAAACTGTGAGTAATTTGCAAGGTAGGTTGGTTCTTCGGAGATGATTTCAGACTGGGCAGTTGAGCTTGGAGAATGGATCGAAGTTGAAGGTGTCAAAGCTTCGGAACTATACTTTCCTTTCTAGATTTGTATTAGAACGGGAATCCAGAGTGGTTTTCATGAAGGCCAAAGATGGATGAACGGGGAGTACCTGAAGCTGGAGAGATGGTCAGAAGGTGTAGGTTGTGTAGAGAAAAGGCAAACAAAGATGATATTGCGGTGAATATTTCCAACATCTCGGTGCACTTGTGGTGTGTGGACTTGTTTAGAAGGGTGGGGGTTATATGTGAAGGGTGTGTGGACTCGTTTAGAAGAGCGGGGGTTATATGTGAAGGGTTTGTGGATGTCCTGTGTAGCATGAACGATATGTCCTGAGTGAGATTTTGTGAAGAAAGGGAGACTATCCACGGTGGTGGAGGCTAGGGAACGTCGTTACAGGTTATGACTTACTCCAGAATTTAAGTTGAAGGTGTTTAATTTTCTCCAAACCAAAGGAAAACAAGACGAGTATCCAAAATCATAAAGATTGCCTCTGGTAACCCATTATAAAAATAAAGAACAGCATGAAAGTGGAAATAAGACATTAGTTAACAAAAGAAAAAAGACAAGCCAATGAAAGACCAGCATGTCAAAAGATACATAAAAAGAACAAACCTGAATATAGTGGTGAAGCACAATTTCATATTGCTCCTTTAGACTAGCAAAGAACACTAGCTCATCAACTCTACCATAGCTACAACAGAAAAAATAACAACATAGAGGACAATAAAGTCGGACAAAACTATTAGAACATATTCGGAAAGGAACAACTAATGAATATATGAAGCGAAGATGACTGAACTTTTACAAAGAAAGAGTTCATTTTTTTCCCTAGATAACCATAGATTTCTTTTCTTTTAATCATGAGATTTCATCTTGAAAAACGTTGCAGGTCACACCACCTAAAATGCCAAACTTGTTTTACCAGGTGAGTCTATGACATGCGCATATGTACACTATGACATGCGCATATGTACAGTCAACAATTAGCACGACATGAAAAATGCGTACTATGTTTCTTGGAGGAAGCAGAGATAGAAAAGATAAGTAATTGGACTGTGAAAAAAAGCAATTTACAAGAATTGGATTTAAAACCAAGCGAGAGATCAGTTGCCAGATAAGCTACCTTTCTAGTAGTTTCATGGTGGTTGCCTCATCCAATACATCCTTGCAGTCACTTAGGAAAGCACGAAACTCCTTAATGAGTGATTGGTACTCGGTATTATTACTGTCCAACGCACTGTCATCTTCCAGAAGGAGCCGATTGATCTGCAAGTAAGACGTATGAAATCAAAAACCTAAGAAGGCCAATCATCTATGTTCAAATTACAGACACCATGTCATCACTTAAAGAATACACTTTGGTATGAAGATGGATAAGTGGAATCATTCCACTAATATTCAGCTTCCTCATATCGCATTATGAGAGCTTAAGAGAAGAAAAGAGATATATCGGTAATTTAGTCATTTGGTACGCATGACAGACCAATATATAGGTGTCAAACACAGTACATGTATGATACTTGTATTACAATACCTAACTTAAAAAATTTAATATTTTAAGCATTCTAGATTTTGATATTCAATTCAAAGTGAACATTGTGCAAAAATTATTCAGTTCTCCAAAATCTTGTTGAAATTCAAGGTGCTTGAAAGCAACCTCTTAAATGACTAGATTAATCACCAGAAAAGAGATGCGAGGAATGGTCACCCAAGTCTTTTCCTATACCCTTTCAGTGGAGAATCCACTCCTTAGCTGTCGCACTGCTGCATCTGGCCAGTTCTCTAGGCACTTCTTGAAGGCAAGCAATGTAACAGCATACACCCTTCCCTTTATTCCAGAGGACCTTCTCATCAATTCATCAATTACACAGTTTGCTGTCCAAAATTGAATTGGCTTTGTTAAAAGTTCTTATCACTAAAAACTCAAGGCGTCCGTCTCCCGAAACGGTCACGAAAATAGGCGTAGAATTAGGGAGTGATGAGATACACGGTGCTCCAGACTACCACCAAGCCTAATCCCCACCGAAAATCGAGACAACATTCAACTACCTACTAACCTTCTACCCTAATCCGCGACCTCCAAACCCACCTATCTAAGGTCATGTCCTCAGTACGATGTAGCTACGTCATGTCATGTCTAATCATCTCTACCCAATACTTCTTCGGCCTACCTCTAGCCCTCCTCGTACCCACCATATCCAACCTCTCACACCTCCTCATTGGGGCATCTGCGCATCTCCTCTTCACATGCCCAAACCATCTCAACCTCACCTCCCTAATCTTGTCCACCGCGAAGGTCACTCCCACCTTGTCCCGGATATCTTCATTCATAATCTTATCACTCCGAGTATGCCTATACATCCATCTCAACATCCTCATTTCCGCAACTTGCATCTTCATCCATTCAGCATCCTCATTTCCGCAACTTGCATCTTCTGAACATTAGATTTCTTGACTGGCTAGCACTCCGCCCCATACAACAAAGTCGGTCTAACCACCACTCTGCCGAACTTACCTTTAAGTTTTGGTGGTCCATTTTTATCGCATAAGACTCCGGAGGCGAGCCTCCATTTCTCACACACACACACACCCGCATCAGTACGATGTGTGACATCATCACCGATCTCTCCATTTCCTTGGATTAAAGAACCAAGAGATATAAGGGTGAGAAAAAAGGAAATACAATTGTTGAACGGGCAGCCAATAGGCAAAAGCTACTTTGTTTCATCTCTACTAAGATGGCGGAGGCTGTGACATCATGTGAGAAAATAAGAGAAGGAAAGAAATTTATAAATGATTTTGTGACCTAATGAATACAAAACACACCAAATTATAAGTGTCAAATACAATACATATGCTATTTTTCAAGAGTGGATGATATCTAACTTAGCAAAATAACATTTTGTCACTTTTACATTCTATTTCTTGTCACTAACACAACACTCAACATATTAACACCCATAACCACCCGACACTACATGGGTGCACCAAAAATAAATAAGGGACCGGAGGCTACTCCTTAAATGTTGAGTGTAGAGAACCATGTCGTGTTGTAGGTTCTTTGCTTTTTGGTATACTTCTTGTATACAGCCAATTTTGGGTTTGTGATCAATGAAATTGCTTACCTGATAAAAAAAAATAGTGATCCATCATCACCCCCATTACTTTTCCACTCTTAATCCTTTTACCTAGAACTCTAACTCTAGTAACTAGTTGTAGCTTTGTTCGATCTAATAGATTTGTTAACTGACAGAATATATTAAAATGAGTGGGAAGCTAGCAAGTGGATTAGCAAAGGCAGATCCAGACCTGGAATGTGGTGGGTCCTACTAAGGCTAGAAAAGTACAACACTGTGCACTAAACTTCCATTATACATGGGTTTTGGAGAAGAGCAAGACCACATAGGACCATTTCTGCTTCCAGGACCAAAAGTAGGTTCTTTACTTTTTGGTATACTTCTTGTATACATCCCTAATTTGAGCTCTATCTTTTAAACAATGACAACGCTTGATCCTTCACAAGGAACTTCCAAAGTCATGTTCTTAGTATGGCTCTACTAAATACCCTCAAGTTCCTAACCACTACCCCTCCCCTTATTAGGAATGTCATTGTTTCCCAATTTATAAGATTGTACTTTTTCATCATCCCCTATCCTATAGAATATTGCTTAGTACTTGCTCCAACCTCTCTGACAGACACCAGTACAGGTAACAAAGACATGTTGTAAGTCGGATGATCCAAGTTAGACCTACACATAATAGGAACTGGAAACAGAGATATTTCCAACGCTAGCATTCAGAACAAATTTACAGTTTATGAACCCAGGGAAAATAAAAGTAGCCAAACTTTTAATCAAACAAGCTCAGTTCAAAAAGAGATGAACCTTATCAAGATATAATTCAGTTGCCCATGTTGAAATCATTGTTATTTGACACTTTTCATCCTTTGAAAGATTATCAAGCTTCCGCAGGAGAAATGTTCTCAATGCATCCTGCAAGCAAAGGGTGTTATATCCAGGAAGAAGTTTTCAACTAATTCTTTTCTTCTACCAATTCTATTATTTGTGGCTGTTTTTCTTTTCAAAGTTTCCAGATGTCACAAGTCAGAAAACTAACAAAATTAACTTTCAACAGCAGACCAAGGAATACCTCTCATTATAACATGAGCAAAATTATATTATGGTTGGATGAGAAGGCAGCAATAAGGATCAAAACTAAGATAACACTAGAGATTTGTTGTAAAAGAGGATGGGATATCTACGCAAAGATAGGTTCATTATCTTCCTGAAGAATAATTGCTTCATATTATGACAATCATAGGACTACTAAGCAAGAAGACAATCACGAGATATTAAACTTCCCGTGGTTCTGAAAAATTAGAATTTTTTTAAAGCAATAAGCAATAAAAAGACTTCATTAATAACCAGCACTGAGATGGCACTGCACATCAGTACAAAGAAGTTCCAGAAACAACACTGGAATATCTATACTACATCAGCAAACAAAAGCAACAGCATCCCTAATGTCCTGGTGAAGACTGTGTACGGAAAATGGAAATAGATACAAAACTGTAAAGAAAATTGGAATCCAGGAACATTTGTTTCGTAAATATGAACAGATACTAAATTATCAAAATTTGCAGTCAGGACCTATCAAATAAACATGTTTACCAATGACGTTTAGTATTATATAACCTCAGTATGATATGGCTGGGTTTCATAAGTAATAATTTCAAATAATTAACTCAAGACCAAATACAATAACCTATAATGAGTAGCCTGCAACGGACTCCAAATGTGAAATATCTAAGTTCTAACAAGCTTCTTAGTTCTTACAGACTAATCAACTTTGTCTCTTAAAAACGGAACAACTGGAAAGTAATATTCCTTTTTAGATATGAGTGTAGTTACTACTACAGATCATTGCTTCGAACGAGCAAGATGGATTATTTTTTTCAACAGCAAGATGGATTGAACTTAGATGAATTTGTCCTTTTCATTTTTTCAATAAGTGAAAAAGAAAATCTTTTCTTGCATAACCATAAATCAGTGTTCTAGAATTGAAAAGTCATACCTGTTCGCCTATGCTAATGAACTTCAACGAGATCTCTTCAAAAGATAATACATAGTTAATCTGCAACATTCATTTCCTTGCATTAGAAAGGTCTCCAGTTCCAGGAATAAATACAGATTACTTAACAAGCCTCCTATGTCAAACATAAAGAAAAGAAAAGAAAACAAAAGGGACATGAATGGAGAGTTGCATTAACACCTTGTATGTCAATTCATCCTCAAGCAATATCTAGGCCCAACAACAGCAACAACAACAGACCCAGTGAAATCCCACAAAGTGAGGTATCCCACAAAGTGGGGTTTCCCACAAAGGGGGTCAAGCAATATCTAGGTCCAAGGGACAGAATTTTAATGCAGAGACGTAATTTCTACAGGAAATATTCAAGACGGTAATCAAATTGATACTACTAAAAATGTTAGGGATTATCTGAAGGTGACCTTCTAGGGAGGGTTTATCAGGGGTTTCTCTTGAGGTATGTTAGATGAAAGTATTTTCTTTTATCAGGAAACAAAATTCTAGTGGTCTTTGTAGAATAGAGACATTGATTGCTACAGAAGTTTGTGGAAATTTCCCTTTTGCTGATCGCGACGAAATTTGAAATTGGCAAACAAGGATCAGATATTTTATAAGGGCATGTGGCTCGTTGACAAGGATCAAGTTTAGGAAGGTAAAAAGAAACAACAACTAACAGGGAAATGGAAACCGCAAAATGGAAGTAAATAAATAAGTAAGTAGAATAATTACTTTTGCATAGAATGATGCAGCTCTGAGGAACTCCTTGGCAACAAAAGCAGCTTCAGCCTGCATAATATGAGGTCTATGATGAAAAAGCCAAACGAAAATATTCAGCCTCACAAGCAATAAGAGGTTCTTCTGTTTATGATTAGGGTACAGTTATAAATGAGGCAAAATATTCAAAAGAAAAAAAAAAGATAAGTTCAAATCAGCCACGACCTGAACCAGATATACTTGGTCTCTCTGCAGGGCATCACGACAACCAGCCAAAGCTGCAGCATATTCTTTTAAGTCCAAGTACACTTTCCACATATCGCGACCTTCATCATTTACGGACACCTAAATTCAGATTGTCGATTCAGAAACTGAAGCAGAAATATAATGGTACTACCACATCACATAAGATTTAGGACAATGACTATTACTGCACCTGGAAGATAGAATTTTGGTCATATGCATAAAACAACCCAGCTGAGGCATCAATACATAAGCCAATAATACCTCTTGAAACTGCATCAGGTGTCTGATCAAAATAAAGTTCTTCTACTATTTGTTCACTTATCCTGTTCACCACCTACAAGACGTAAACTATAGCATAACTATGAAAGGTATTCAATGGTGAAATGTCCATTCTTCAGAATCAAGTGATTTGCTCAATAATTGGACGTTCAGGTTGCCCTAGTCCTTAATTGTTGTTCTTCTGTCTTCTGTCATGTGGTAAAGGGAGGACCTCTACCATCCATATATTTAACAACGTAGAACAGGATTAATATTGCAAAACATTGGATTAATGCTGCAAAGCAATCACACCTCCCTCATTGTTATAAGATTAATTTCTAGTCAATGGAAAAACAACATACTCAGTGGTCTTGCAGAACAAAACCATGAAATATGTTTTTCCTAAAATATATAAAATTTTAGTGGAAAATGGCAGACGAAAGAAGATACTATGAAGAGAAACAAATGGAGTTTTTCTGTTTTGATGTAATATCAACTCTAGCACACTCACTCAAGACTAGATGCTAGTTAGTTCATTCAGTTGGAATTTTCTTATCCCTGTCAATGGTGTTGACAATTTTTTGGATTTTGTTAGTTCCCTGGTTCTAGCATAGGCACTCATATATTGGAGCTAACATTGTTTTTGGTCTTTTGTTTTGGACCTAGCAGACTTTTTGTCTTTTGTAATTTTGGCATCTTCCTGATGCCTTCTCAATGATATCATCTTATTTCATCCAAAAAAAAAAAAAGCAAATGGAGTCTTTCATGTCAACTAAGGATTGATGTTCAGTAGATGAACGTAAAAATTAAAGCAAATTAGTCATCAATATCAGCACTGACAAAATAGAGGTGTGCAGAAGAGAAATTTAAGGATATCATCACTAGCCTTATTAGTTCTAAGACTTCCACAAAATCTTGTTTAAAACTAAGAAGTATCGGTTGCCCTTTTCTGTTGAAAGAAAAGGGAAATGACATCCTAGTTTCTTCATGTGCAACAAACCAATATTTGTTTCTTATCATGTAATCATGAAGCTTAGTGAAAAAGCAGCTAAAATTTAACTTAGAACATTATGGCTAACGCATATTATGATTGGTAGACACACTATAGAATTTCCAAAGTGATAAAAACTCGGAAATCGAAGAATATATTCATACCTCATAATCATTGCTGCCATACCATCTAAGTTACAAGTTCTCTTTTGGTACGCAATTATACTATATACATCCAAAGAAAAAAGTTCATACGATTCCAGTCTTTCATTTGAGCACAGCAAAACCCCAAGCCATATATTGTATAATAATTCCAACTTTAAAAACTGCTACAACGAATTGATATATTAAAAGGTTAAAGAGTAGGCACAGAAACAAAGTCATGGAAATACCACTAACACACCTTAACCTTGTTACCAATGAGTAGTAGGAAATGGAACTCGGATATAGCCAGAGAGCTAGGTTTGACACCTTCAACTCCTTCAGAGAATTTAGAGTAGTCCAGAAGAGCTTTGTTTTCCACAAAGTTTTCATCCCCATTTGGCGAACTACGCGTGAGATTTTCAAAATTTGTAGAATATATCAAAAAAAAAATATGTATAGAACTCTAAAGTTTAAATAAAATTTGAACATTAAGGCGATGAGATGAAAAATGTCGGGATTAAAACAAACCAAAGTAGTAAAGGAATAAGCAACAGGTGATAAATCTACCTATGTTGTGCTCCAAATTTTAGGTCACCATGGTAGATACCTGCTCCAGAAAGCCATGCGAAGTGTACAGCCCTCCTTTGCTGGATAAAGAAGTGCAGTTCACTGAAAGAAGAGAATCCAATAACTCTAACATCATTTGCAAATGAACAAACATAGTATGTTTTGTAAGTACTTGGAAATTAACAATTATATAAAAGGATAGTTAGTCTATTATGGTGCAAGCTCAAAGGTGTCTTCACAGACGATGAAAGTTGTGACAGTTATATCCAATGATGAAGATGGAACATCGCTTGCTGTGAACTGGAGTAAGGGCAGGTGGAACACAGGAGAGTGTATTTGTCAATCAGTGCACATGCCACGATAAAGAATCAACCTCTTGACATATGTCTGATCAACCAATCCAAACTCCATACATCACTTGCAAGGTTCAGTCTATCATTCTCTTGAAGTGGCATAAACATGATTGTTCACCAAAGTGGTTTTGATAAACATATGAAGTCAGTCCTAGTATGAACAGTAAATAAAGGTTTTGAAAGGCTCTATATTCCCCGACTGGAAGGTGCCAGTTTAAGGTGAGCAAAGCTTATAGCAGTGTATAAGGAACTGGCCTTGGAAAGGCATTTGGAAAAACAAAGCCCCACACAAAGTAGCATGTTTTGTCTGGTTATTGGCCAAGGAAGCAGTCCTCACTCAAGACAATTTGATGAAAAGGGGGATACAATTGTGCCCCAGAGGTTTCTTTTGTGGGGAAAATGCAGAGACAGTCAACCATCTTTTCTACATTGCAAAGTCACTGGACAGCTTTGGAGGATGTTCTTAAATCTAAAGGGCATTTCCTGGACAATGACTGGGAAGATTACAGAAACAATTCAGAGCTGGGAGGACGTAGGTCTGTTGGCAAAAAACAGAGACAGATGGAGGATTGTCCCTCCCACTGTGTGGGAATATACTGGGTATGTTGTTGTTGTTGTATGGAGGATTGTCAAAACATGTATCTGGTGGGCAATATGGAAAGAGAGGAATGCTAGATGTTTTGAGAACTTAGAGAGTAGTATGCAAAAGATTAAGCTTAACTGTCTTTTGTTACTATGTTTTTGGTGTAATCAAGTATACTTTTTTTTTTGGATGACCGTGGTGTCTGGGCCAGCTTTCGCCCACCTCGACTAAATCCACGGGATACATGCCACCTCCCACCAACAACAGGTACCAAGTAACTTTGTCCACCAACGCTAGAACAGATGAGAAGAATCACCTAGTGCTTTTTGTCTTCGCTGGGATTTGAACCTGAGACCTCAAACCTCATGGTTCTTTAACCCACTTCATTGACCACTAGGCCACACCCTTTGGGTGCTAATCAAGTATACTCAAATGATACTATCTCTATAATAGATGTTCTAGATTCTATTTAGATAAGAGATAGATGAATAGAATTGTAGATGATGTAAATATGGTTTCTGTACAACCTATGTAGCTTTTGGAGAAATATACAAAGTTACCTGTTTCAAAAAAAAAAAGAGTTGCAAGTGCTAGGATGCAAATTTAGAAGGAAAATCGGACAAAGTAAAGCATGACAAGTTGTTCCCTTAATGATCATGTGGAAAATATAGAGACCCGAATAGGAGGGCTTTCAAGGAACGGAAAATTCATTTGAGCACATTGGAGAAATATTTCTGTTTGATTTTTCTTTTTGCGCACATTTTAAAGCATCTTTGACATTTCGATTAATACCGATGACTTAGCATTGTTTGTGGAGAACCAACTCTTTCTGTAAGATTCTCTACAAGGGTATATGTCTTGTATGTGGAGTTTTCTCAACCATTTCAACAAATTACTAACCTTATCAAACAAAAATACAATTATAAGTACTATTACCTCCAAAGATGTGTTTTGTAGATGCATATACATGCAAATTTCGGAACACACATAGACTTCGCAGGAGATGTAAAGCATACTTGCATCTATATATACAATTGTCATGTTTAATGAAATTTTCGTTATGCATGCACCTTACTACTTTGAAGGGGAGCCTCGGTGTATCAGGTAAAGTTGTTGTCATGTGACCAGGAGTTCACGGGTTCGAGCTGTGGAAATAACCTCTTCCAGAAATGCAGGGTATTGTGGTCCGGCCCTTCCCCGGACCTCGCGCATAGCGGGAGCTTAATGCACCGGGCTGTCTTTTTTTTATGCACCTTACTACTTACATAAGGATAAAAAAACACTTAAAAAGTCTTTTATGAGATAATAGTAAAATTTATATTTTTGTGGTCAACGGCAGTGGCACATTAAGAGGAGAAGTTATCAGGGAGTAGCATGTTTATAGTGAACTTTCAATCATTAATTTCCTTCCATAGGAGTTTATAATCTACTGGAGTAATTGGACGACTTTTTCGAGTTCCTAGCCATTGCAATTCCTTCTAAATAACATATTCCAGCGCTGATTGGACTTATGTGCAGCAACTGTAGCACAGGGATTGATGGCTGAGGGAAAGAGAAGTAGAAAAGAGTCACTATCGAGTATCGACTGTTAGACCTAAGTGATTTACTTCCACTTATTTAATTTGAATCAATGAATGTCGTGATTCGCGCGGCTTGGGATAGTCGGGTGCCATCATGACTAAGGGGATTTGGGTCGTGACAGGGATCCCCTTGTCTGAATTGCCGTTTGGCAGGAAGAACCCCCTTTAGGAGTTTTATTACTATTAATGGGTGGCTCCGCGATTTCTTATGGGCACAGGCATCCCAGGTAATTCAGTCTTATGGTTCTAAAGAACCATTCACCGATATGGAAAATCTGACAGTAGATATGCAAAAGTTGCCCAACTACTTCAAAATCTTGTGCCCAAAACTGTAGATATTCCAATACTTGAATTAGCCTTTGAGCATTTTCATTTTTTTACACTCATGTGTATCCTATTAACCAATCTTTGTTTTCATTCAAACCAATAGTTATTTTCAGTTTGGATCTTTCCGACTTCGAAAGATTTGTGACCTACGACAAAAAGCAGCTTCCTCACGATATTTGCAGCTTCTAGTATATCAAGAATGATCCAGAAAAGATCACAAAGGAAAAGCTGAAAGGGTAACAAGTAAAGAGAGGATGAGTGGATGGGGGAGGGGGGGGAAGAGAGAGGGAGAGGAGGAAGGAATGTTAAGATGAAAGATTGTTACTGGGAGGAAGGCATGCAGGAGGCAAGTTCGGATGGAGGAGATGGGCAGAAAGATTTTCCATAGTCAGGGGGCCAAAGATAAGGCAGACTTCCTGTTTCTACAAAATGTTTGGGAGTTACAAGCTCTATTGTAACTTTGACACGTTAGATTAATACCGACATTATTGTATATTGATGTTCAAATTAGTAATTTTAATTGATATTTGATTATTATAGTATTCAGAAAAGATCATCGAACAACACAAGTGAACGAATATTCGAATGGTCAGTTTGCAATGATTCTCTTGATCAGAATGAGAAGAAACATGGGTGGGGAGATTCAGGAGAAGTTAACTCCTAGAATAGTTAGTTCCTCCATGGGAAGTTGCCGGAAGTACGCTCACGCTTGAGTCCCCCATGAATCTCCCTTATGAGAGGAGGCGAGTATGAGCGTATGGGAGGTCTAGCAGGAAGTCACCTTCTCATTTTATCTCGTACCAATGTTTTTATCATGTTCATTATCAAGCTCTCTATTTTTTGCAGGAGACTACTCCATTGAAGATAACCTAGAGAAAAGAAAGTCTTTCTCTCTTCCAAAGGCTAGTTTCCCTTCAATATTCTAACTATATTAATTTGTTCAGGTGGTGGAGGTTATCAGGACATTATCTGGATATGAGTAGTTGTAGTTTCAAAATCATTGTTAGAGAGATTTTGGATTTGTTTGAGTGGGACATTACACCAAATGAAATTTTTTTTGATAACTGTGGTGTCCGGGCCAGCTTGTGCACACCTCGACTAATTCCACGGGACATTACACCAAATGAATTACATTAGCTATACTTTCAGGACTGTGGATCGAACACAACATATGAATGTTTCTGCCACAGAAACACATCCTGCAGTAAGGAGATGGTGGAGCTTTGCAACACATGGGAGTCTGAAATTGTTATCCATTTTTCATGTAGTTCATGAAAATTATGCCTGATAATCCGTGCTCCCTAAATTTATTCATTATATTATGTCTTTGGCAGGCCCCTCTGGTGGTGACCGGATTCGTCACTTAGCCCAAGCGCGTGAAAGCGCTTATTGTCTTTCTACTGCGTTGATGAATTATGTGGCTCTAGGTCATCTAAAAACTTTAAGTAAAGACTTCCTTCCTTCATATTTTTTGACAATCTCATAAATAAGGAACTTGCCTGTTAGGTATTTCACCAGGAAGCTCCATGAAATGAACTGTGCGGTCTACATAGCTTGCAAAAATCGCCTACGCAAACCAAAGTGCATCAATTCAATTGAAATGTATTGATCATTTTAAGATAGCAATATGTTAATGAACTAGCAAAACTTTATTACAATAATAACAGGAATTAATATCCAACAAACATAATCTCAGTGGAGAGTTAAGGCACAAAGAGTTTGCAGGATATTAATAATTTTTTATTCATGGGCAGGTCTATATAGGCACTGACAGAGATAATTAAGTAGAGATTGAAAGATGTCAGGCAAAGATATTACAGCACATAAAATCTACAAGAACAGCTCCCAAAGGAATAAGATCACCAGCTTTGTACAAATTGATCCAGCAGAAGTGTTGGGAACAAATAAAAATCAAGTTCTACACTCTGTTCAAAACCTCTCCAACAATACACAAGATTCTGTTTACTTAGTTAAGAAGGAAAAGAAAGACCACAAGAAAGTAAGTGTACCAAGTTGAAATGTTCAACGAAGTCAAAAGAAGTCACGGAAGCAAGTGTAGCAAAGTGTACCAAGACGTGCGTAACAATTGCAAATTTCCAAACTGAAGAAGCAAGTTCGTCAATATGAAAAGCTAAAATTCTTGATATAGATTTCAAAGATGATTCCATACCAGAAAAACTCCGATCACACATATAAAATATTCAACATAATAACAATGAAAATTGCACAAAGGAAAACATAGACATACCCGGAACTTAATTAAGAAAGAAACTATTTTTAGCATTTGGAAGCACCACGTGCTAGTAAATTGAAGATGAAAGTAAAATCAGAAAACCCTAATAGTCAATAGGAAAAAGCACGAAGATGTTGAGGGAAGGAGTCAGTCAAGCTGCAGAAATGATTGTTACTAAATAAAAACTTACATCAAGCGATCCAATCCCTGTGAAAGAATAAAGTCGAGTAGGTGTAACACCCATCACATAAAATCTGGTACCATTGTGCACGCTTGCTGTTTCCATCTACAAGAAGATGAAAGGAAGGAAGGCTTTCATTAACATCATCTCAGTATGAAATGACATGAACTACTTGATCAAATTGAAAAGGGAGTGAAAAGGAAACAGGTAAGCCACTTGGAGGATGCTTACTCCTATTTGGGGAAAGAAGTTAAAAGAGGGAAAATAAGGAAGAAAGAAACTAGAAAGCATTGAACCTGCAAACCAGTGAATGCCTCAGGAAGTTCCTTAAGTTCAAATAGTAACTTTATGTACTTCTCCATTTTATCCTTTACATCTACAGCCATCTCGTAAAGTTGACCATCGTCCGTACCCAAAATGATTTCTCTAGTTGAAGCTGAAACCATTATCCACAATTAAAATGAAGAAAAAGAAAGCATAACTATTCTGAATGTCCACAAATTGTCAAAATCGTGTACTAGAACACAAGAAACTAGAAAGCACTGACCTACCTTCTGTTATATGTTGTCTGTTCCAGGCGACGGCATTGAGAACAAGACCTTTTAGTTTGCTCAAAATACGAGGCTTTGTCCATTTAGCATGAGTATAATATGTATCGGCACCACTGCTGCCAATAACAGTAGCAATACAGTGGCTCCCTCCAGGGTCAACAAAAACCTTATGAATTGATTGTTCCCCAGCCCTGCCAACAGAAAGATCTATATCTGCAAAAATAATCCAATACAATTAACCTCTTTCCCTTATAGATCTGATACAAGTAGTGTAAAATAAGTGCCACCAAGAAATGTTTTGATATGTGGAGACCCGAAACTTAATCACAGTCAACACTGGATTCAAGAAAGCATTTCCCAGAGGTCACATAGCACAAGTTTTATAAATTTCAATTGAAGTTCTTTTTAAGTTGCTTCATAAAAAATAACCTCGAGAAAAGGAAGGTTTCATTTCTCTCCGCACAAAAGAGAAGTAGACCAAGTTCACAGTATGCAATGCATCCCAATGATCTTTCTTAGTTCAAGGAAAAGTTCAAAAAAAGAAAGATCATATTTGCCAAGGAATAAAAGATAAGGACACAATAACACACAAGATGTTTAAATTACAAGGAAACATGATAGGAAAACTTTAAAACATGCCATCCAGAACCTTGATTATACAGTTCAAAGAGCTATTGCCTATTTTCTCTTCATATTTTCTTTGTCTTGGGCACAAAGGTTGTGTATCGTGCAGATTCACCTTGACTAACCTTGACTATTTCACCAGGTACTGGCTACCATCCACAAACACAAGTACCGGGTGACTATGTCCATCAACACTTAGACGGGAAAGATCGCCACTACGGGGATTTGAACCCTTGTTTCTCGCGATTTTTTATTTTTTTTGAGAAAGGACTTGTTTCTCATGATTTTCATCCCACTTTCTTGATCATTAGGCAACATCAGTAGGTCTCAAATGTTCCTACTGCCTTAGGCCGCAATTATATTCTAATTACTCTCCATTTCATATAAAGTTGCATCAAAGCTACTTGTTGAACTTTCTTGCATCAACTCTTGCCAAATGCAAAAAGCTAAAATAGTGAATTATTCCTCCTCCTTTTTTTCCTGATAGGTTAAAATAGTGAATTCTCCCTTAAACCCTACAACCTAACACAAAGCACATGTTCCACAAAAGAAAGGAGAATGAAGTTGTATCAGGAAATAGCAAAAGGTCTTGGTTGCCAAAAGCAACGTAAAAACAAATAGCATCACATCTGGAAGGAACTACTTATTATACTCCTTATTTGAAGTCATTATCGTTAAGTGTTCTAAGAACCATATAAAACTAAAGGTTTTCACGTTCATAAGACCTTCATACACAGTCAATCTTTTTTGTCACAAAATCTAACTAGTAATTATTTTTTAAAAAGCATAGGAGCTATAAGGGCAAGTCAGAAGGTCTCTCTCGGAGAGAAGAACACCATCTCTCTATATCTCTCTCTCCCCCCTGCCTATGTAAAATTATAGTTTGTAATGAACACCATCAGAAGACTTCGACCATCAACCCAGCCAACATCAAACTCTGTGACAATCATCTGCCTCATAAAGCTCAATTTGAAAGCTTCAACATTTTTTTTTGTTTCCGAGAAAGGCTTCAACACTTTCATAATGTAAAAAGGAAGAAAAAGTAGAACTAAGAGACACAAAACGAGGGGCATGAAATTGAATGAAAAAGATAAAGAGACCATCACATCAAATTCTGAAAGTGGTAGAAAAAATGAGCTTTGAACCATCAGCATCCAAATGTGAGCACCGAAGTTTGAATGTGATCTACTGAGGAGGCAATATTTGCATGAGATTCATTCAGCTACATAAGCATTGTCTCAAAACCAATTCCATGCATGTTCTTTATCAGGAAAAGAATAAATAAATGCCCCCCACCAGCGCGCACACACAACTCCAAGCATGTTCATCACACTTTACTATTTCATTGGGTTTTATTCTATGACTGCAACTTGAACTCCTTAATAAGACTACAATATTGAATGTTACCAGTCTACCCTGTTCCAGCCAATCAAGTATAGCATAAGAAACATTCTGCTAAAAACCTTTATCCAGAAAAAAAATAGAATTAAGGAAAGAAACATTATGCTAACGACATACAAGTGTCAGGGATATGAGACTATTAAGCTCAAAAAGGAATTAAAATACCAATTACAGAGAGGCACATCACAAATCTTTAACATACAAGGTAAGAGCATGGTGTCTTTGTTACAAATTTCTATTAGAATCGAGTCTTTTATGCAGACTTACCATAAGAATCACCCACTCCAAAGTCATGTCTGATCACCCAGCCTTTGCTGGTTCCAAGAACGATGACATCATTGCCAGTCGCCATGCATGTAATGGCTCCACGGCCTTTTGTGGCATATCTTTCAAGAAGATCTACAGAGAAAACGTGATGTCTTCTTTCCATTCTAAAAATGAGATGACATAAGCAAACCAAATAAAAGTTGAGTCAGGCCAAAGTATTCCCAATCTTCAGTTATGAAAACTTATCAAAACGCTAAACTTTAGCCATCAAAAAAAGGAATATCAAGATGATAAATCAACAACTTCATTGAACATGCTTGTCCAATCATCAGTAGTCTTCATTCACGGCTTCATGTAAAAAGGTGCAAATATGCTTAAACAAAATTATCATTCAGAAGACCACTGCAACCAAAGAGAAAAAGAATATACTGCCCCGTCCCAAAAATAATGGTGGAGTCCGGAGCATGATACCAATAATCTAACTTGATGGGGTAAGTTGGGACATTGATTCATTGATAATTTAAAATATATATATATATATATATATATATATATAGAGAGAGAGAGAGAGAGATAGATAGATAGATAGATAGATATAGATATATCTTGCGTATTTAGAACTACATAAAAAGTATTATAAATCATAATTTTTACAATTGCGAATATTTAAAAATAATCATTGAAGAAATCATAGTCAAAGAAGAAAATACTATTCGACTCCTGAAATAGTAATCGTAACAAAGGTCATATCCATTCGGTGGAACTGCTTGGTCGTGGAAGTTTTAGGTGGCGGAGATTGGTGGTTTCAGTGGTGGAAAAGGAAGAAAGAAGGGATGGTTCACACAGCCTGTGTGTGGTGCTCTTGTCCTTTGTTTTGTGTGTGCGTGAGTAGTGGAGGAGACAGACTGAATGGAGATGAACTGATGGAGGAGACGGAGGACTGATGGTGATACGCTGTCGGGAAACGAGCTCGTGAGGTGGCGTGGGCTCCTGAGTGTCGATCAAGTTATGATTCTGCCTAATCCCTATGTCTTGTTTGGTTGTTACCTATTGTATTCTAACTAGCCCGTGCACGGGCCCAACGGTCGAGCGTAGTTTTGTTAGATAATTGGCAGATATTAAGGTATTATTCACACGCAGATATTGTACATTAACGACTGCATTATCTACCTCTCATATCTGAAAACCATGTACATGTTATACTATTTACATATTGAAAATAATTGTTCGATTTTTGTCCCGCATTTTATCTTCTTTGTAGCATTCTTTTTAGTTGTGTTTAGCAGAAAGTACCTGTACAGTTGCAAAGTAACGATCAATTGTTAATGTTTGTATCTCAAAGAAAAAAGAGGAAAAAGTTGAGTTGAGCGAGCACATGCTACTCCATACAGCTACATAGGAACAGAAATACATAGGCATATATAATGAACCTAAGCTATTGGTTAATCATGGTTGATCTTTTCCTCTGTCATTTTTTCTAGAATAAATAAAAGGTCTTCACGGAGAAAATGTATAAACCAAGATTAGCTATATTTTGGCTATTTAATATGGATTTTCTTTCAGTTGTATTACTTCGTATACTTCCTTCTCCAATACTCTTGCATTTTTAAATCTACTCACAGTCACACCTCAATTTTAACAGAGAAAGGCCATGAAAATTGCAAGTTTAGGAAGTATGCCGGAAAGAAAAAAAGAAGCAAAAAGGAACTACCAAGCGAAGTCAAAGGAAGAGAAAATTATTTGAATCTGTGGAAGCAACTTATAATCAATGGGAAATTCAAAGTTCCAACTCAAACAAGAATCATTTCACCTTCTAAGAGAGCAAAATCAGAGAGACTTTTCTTGATCAAGCGTAAAATAATATTAACAAACACTGTTAAATTTCATCTCATTGGAGCTGCCCTATATTTTACAAGTCTTCTGCAGATCTCAAATTGGATTCTTAATCGAATTTCCTGTTGAAGCATATACTCGGGGGGTGGGTGCAGGGCGGACGATTTTAAAGCGGACTCCCCAATCATTAGATAGAGAAGATCACCAAGATTTTGCGATCTGCTGCCGAATTTATTCCAATTCCAAGAGCTCGGATCGAATCGGTATATCAATACCGATTCGATCCGAGCTCTCTTATTGAGAATGCTCATTCACGCCTTTAGCACGAGATTTTGAGTCTCGCGAGTCTACCATTTCACCACCAAGGCATCTTGAAAGTGAATCGTATTCCATGAATATGATATCTATCTAGTGTGATGTATGGAATATATGACAAAGGTGGATCTACGACAAACGATTTTAAATTCCCGTCAGAGGTGTATTGTCCTTGTGTTGTTCTAGTGCATTTCAATTCTTGGTATATTTCATCCCTCTTCTTGCAAGCAAGAAAATCAAACGATAAATGACTACATGATTCACATGAACTTATGTAGGCAGGTCATTTCAAATGCAATAAAATGATAACACCAAGGCAGAACTCATCCAATAAACAACATTCAACACAATAATCATATATAAGAAGTTTAATGCGGATTCCTTCGTATTACAATTCCAAGAACATAGATAAACCGAGTCAGAGAGAAAGAGATAGGTAGATAACAATAAAGGAACAAAAGAAAGGAGGGCCATAAAAGAACTCATCATAGTGATGGTGCATTAGAATTATACATAAGCTTGTACATGCCACAACACCTTTATAGCCTGAGTTGACGCCAAAACTCCTCGAGGGCAAATCAAATTTCCAAACATCATTTCCACTAAGAACTAAAAATAAGGATAATTGGGATCCCTAAGCAAGTTAAGTGAAAAGGATGAGAAGACTGTAAAAAAACATAAGAACCCAAATTGATATTAATTTAGCATTTTAAGGTGGATTCAGAGCTCAGATTTCGTTGTTCTTGGAGAAGTGGATCATGCCATTAAAGATAGAAACCTTTCGAATTTTGTATAACGAAAGAAAAAAAAAAAGAAGAACTTAATTACGTGTACCTGCAAAAGTAGGAATTGAATATCCAAAGAAGGAATACCGAACCAAATCAAATCAGCAGATGAGTATTCTTGTCATAGCTAAGATATAATATCAAAACCCTTCTTTGAAATGTAGAGGAATTGGTTAGAACAGATGGGTTCCAAGTTAGATGGGTTAAAATCTAGGAAGGGAAAAAAAGTTTACTCAAAAGATGATGTGTCCGCCATTTGCTGATGACAAGTTTTGAACCCTTGTCACTTGTGGGGTGCTCTGCCGTTTGGCAGTGGCACCTTTCTCTATTTCCTTTAGGCCTGTTTGAAAAGTCAATTAGGAATTGAATTTTCTGTAATTCTATTAAGACATGGCGAGAAAAAGACTGTTTCGATCTCTCTAAGGTCGAGGTAGTATAGTCCAGGGGTAGAAAGAACTTGATTTAGTCCGGTGTTCCTGGTAAGGCTCATGTCAGTCATATGGAGGTTATTATTTGGGCTAGATTGGAATCGTAAAAGTTCTTTCCATCCTTAGATTATATGAGTCGTAAACGAACATGTAGTTACATCGAAGCGATCCTGCCAAACTGTTGGTATCAGAGCCATGTTGATAGTAGTAGTAGGTGTTGTTAGTCCGACATATCTTAATTTTATGAACATCATTAAGAAACATACTACTGTTAAAAACAGTAGAAAAGAGGAATATGATATGCCTCAACAACTAGATCTTCTTAATAAATGGACTATCCCTAAAATTCAACCCAAGGTTATATACCAAATGAGTACTTTTAAAAAAATGAGATTTAAACAAATTGTCAAAACCACATAGGAAACTATTACTGTGGACTCTGATCATGGTACTTTTAGATTACTGTCTGAAAGTGATTTTGCCCCTTATAGAGAAACTCATAGATTTATGCATATTGATTTGGTACAAGTTGCTTTTAAGCCACTCACTTTAAGAGGTTTGCCTGAGAGTTTCATAGCAGCTCTAAGGGATGGCAAAAATCAGAATTGGAAAAAATCCCTGATAGGGACGGTTCAAACCAGTTTGGCCTATGGCCCTGTATATTTTAACGCCTATCCTAATTTATAAATTTCTTTGAATGATGAAAATTCGCTAAAAACTTTAATAATAAGTATAAAATTACATGGTTATGATTATTTGTCTGGTACTGAAGTTATATGTATTTGTTATAGAATTTACTATAAACCATTATACACTTTGAACCCTATGTGTAAATTATGGATTTTAAAAATGAAACGATTCTTATAGAAACAAATTTTAGTAAGTCTAAAGTTATAACTAGAAGGCCTATTAAATGGGATGAAATTAATTTTCCTAAAGAGTGGGTGATCGAAGAGGCAATCCCACCCAAAAATAATATAAATCCTGATATTTTTGACATTGAGCAAACTTCTGATGGGACAGTGAGAATTAAATTCACTGACCAAAATTTATTAATGAGTTATGCTGATAATATAGGTTTTCCTTCTAAAATGTTTAGATCTAACTCATCTTATATATCTCCTGTTGATTATATTGTTGATATGCTTTCTAGAGCGTCTACTTCTCAGATTAGAGAAGAAGATAATTCTAGAGTATCTACCTCTTATATGAGAGAAGGAAAAAGAGTTGATAATATCAAAATTGAAAATCATATAGTTACTCCTGATATGGACCCTACTTTGTCTGAAATAGACTTTCCAAATGGTTTACATGGATAGATCAGAACTTATTGATTTTAGACCGGGGTCGCCGGTAAGAAAGAAAATTTCAAATGAATTTTTTCAGCCCAAATGGGAATCATTTAGAAAATGGGTTTTCAAAAAATTTAATAATAATCAACAAACATTCTTTAAAGAAGATTTTTATAATGATCTTTCTAAAGCAAATAAAGCTATAGCTTTTGTACCATGGTTTATGACGAAATATGTTTATAACTATATTTCTATATTAGAACAAGATTATAAATGATCTGATGGTACAATTACCAAATCTCTCCTACCTCCTCAACAATCTTTTCAAATTGAAAAAGATAATAAAACTGTATATTTTACTGCATTTGCAGAGCTGTTTGATGATAATGACACTGCTCTTATTACTTCTAAGCATGTTAAAATTTTAATAAGACAAAATAATTACACGAATGTATATGTGAGTATTTTATGAGAACATATTCTTTCTTTACATGATAAAATTAGTCATTTATGTTCTGAATTAGAGAAGTCCAAAATCCTTGATAAAGGAAAGGAGAAAGCTACTCCTACTATCCAACCCCCTTCAGAAATTAAGGACTTTAAATTATCAAAACTTGATAATATTGAAAGATTGCTTCAAGAAAGGTTCCAGGGGTTAAATATTAATCCCCTCCAACTAAGTGAAAGTGAGACCACTGATAGGAATACTATTCCGAATGAGATTAACAAAATCTCAGAAAAACATGCTAGAAAATCAGTCCAAAGGATGTATTATTATCCTAGGCTGACTCCTCAAGATATCCTTCTTGAAGAGCAAGAATATTACGTCTCTAATAGTTTTAGTGGGACAGAAATTTATGAATGGAATATTGATGGTTTTACTGATAGACAAATTTATACTCTGGCTCATAGAATTCTTATGTATAGTACGATTTGCAAGGCCAACAAGAATTCTGAAAAGGATACAACCAACATGATTATTGCTGGATTTACAGGCCAATTAAAGGGGTGGTGGGATAATTATCTCTCAGAATCCCAATGTATAGCCATTTTAAATGACGTTAAGGATGAAAATGGAATGATTCCAAATGTAGTTTACACCTTGGTCCTAACCATTATAGAACATTTTCCTGGAAGATGGTCAGATAATAGTGAAACCATTAGGACTATGCTCCAAAACCTTAGATGTAAAACTCTTACGTCATTTAGATGGTACAAGGATGTTTTCCTATCCAGAGTTATGAAATTACCTGAGTGTAATAGCTTTCATTAAAAATCCAAGTTTATAGACGGACTCCCTGCTTTATTTGCAGAAAGAGTTAGGAAGGCCCTTAGAGGAGATGGGGTGAGTATTAATTATGATGAATATACTTATGGAAAACTTATAAGTGTTTGCACCCAAGAAGGTCTCTCTTTGTGCAATGAGATCAAGTTGAATCAACAAATTAAAAGATATCATTTGAATGAGAAACAACAATTAGGAGAATTTTGTGAACAATTCGCAATCGATATGCCTGAATCCTCTAAAAAGACTAATAAACATAGAGGAAAAAGAGATTACAAAGAAAAGTCTCATAGACAGTACAGAAAAAAAACACTTAGACAAGCGTGAAAAGAGAAAAATGGATTATAAAGGGAAAAAGGAGTTTTATAAGAATAATAAATCAAATGCATGCCACAAATATGGCAGAATAGGCCATTATGCAAGAGATTGTAAGGTTAAGGATAAGATTAAAAACCTTGACCTAGAGGAAAATATTAAGAATTCTTTATATAAAATCCTCCTTAATTCTTCTTCGGAAAATTCTAGCCAAAACAATAGTGACGGAGAGGAATTCTCTACAAGTGAAGACCTAAAAGTTCTTCATGAAGAAGACTACATGTCCTCATCTGAGGAAGAATGTACTTCTTGCCAGATTGGTCAACCTTGTGATAATAAGGACAAGGATGAATTCTATCAGTTGTATTTTCAGTTCAAAGACTTAAATATCAATGTCATCAGTAATGATAATTGGATGGAAATTCTCAAGATGATTGATGATCCAACGTTAAGATCCCAAATTATTGACAAAATTGGTAATACCAACACCTCCACTAGTAATACTAGAATTCCTAAAGAAAATCCCGCTCATCATAATGCTTATACCATGGCAGAAGTAAGAAGACCGCTAAAACTTAGGTCTCAAAGGGATCATATTCCCACTACTATTCAAGACTTGATTGAGGAGATTAATAATCTCAAAAAAGAAATATCTTCTCTAAAAAATCATAATATGATTCTTGATGAAAGAATTAGTTATATAGAAAATAAAGACAACGGAAAACAGGTTATGGTTGAAGATAATCTCCCTGATATTCCTGAAGGTAATCTTCCTGATATCCCCAATGAATTTACAAATAATAAGAATTTATTTTTAGAAACTATCGAGCTAATTACGGCTCATAAACCTTTGGCAAAAATAACTCTTTTTATTGATTATAACTTAAAAAAAGATTTTATTGCTCTTATTGATAGCGGAGCTGATTTAAATTGCATTCAAGAAGGACTAATTCCGTCAAGATATTTTAAGAAAACTACTCATAGTACTTTTGAACAGATAATAGTCTTTCCGATTTTCTTACTAGGGAATATTTGAGTTAATAATTCTTTATTTCCTGAATACAGGATAATGCGGCCATCTGGAAGTTCTTCCTCTAATAGAGGAAGAGGAAGAGGAAAAGTACCCATGAGCAGGAATAATATTTTGGCTCAGTTAGGAAACCAGAGACTAATAGCCTCAAACATTGCAGGAACTTCTACAGGTATCTCGGGAATTAATACCGAACACCCAATGTATAAAGAATTCATGGATTTTATACAATCAAGGCAACCTCAGAACAATGCACCACCATCATATTCTGCAGTCGTCAATGACGAAGTAGGTGAAAATATTGAGGTATATGATAAGAATGAGAAAGATGAAGTAATACTTCTTATTGAGCCAAGGGATTTACAATGGAGAGAGGATCCTTGACAAATCATGTTAAGATATTTTGATATGGCATCATATGATGTTGGAACAACATCCTTGTATGTTGGAACACTATGAGTAGTTTTCTTAAAATATCTTGAAGGAATTAATCCTTCTTGAATGCAATTTAAATCAGCTCCGCTATCAATATGAGCAATAAAATCTTTTTTTAAGTTATAATCAATAAAAGAGTTATTTTTGTCAAAGGTTTATGAGCCATAATTAGCTCGATAGTTTCTAAAAATAAATTCTTATTATTTGTAAATTGTTTGGTTGGTCAGATAATTACTTGCTTAGAAAATAATTTAATTTAATTAGCAGTAGGTAATTACACTTTCCAATTTTCAAATGAACTGTGAATTGCTGGTAATTACATGGTGTAATTACAAGGTTATTTTTTAATTTCTTTCTTTTATTGTTATTTTAATTTCTTTTTGTTATAATTTATTTGATCGGGTGTCGGCTGGCGGTAATCCGCGATACCAACCAGATCTAGCAACTCAGCATGCTTAAGCTAGCGGTAGTCCGCACTGCATAAGAACTGAAATATACAAGAATTTTCATATAGCTTCTCAAACTGCATGGTAATACTTTTACCTGAGCAAATGGTCTGTCAAGAATCTAACACATACTTCTTATTGAGCCCATGTGTCTGGTGGTTCTAACCGGGAAAGGACGCTCTTTTTCTCCTCAACATCGGGCTTAGGTCCACGGCTGACCAGACGTAGCCACTAAGGCAAAGCCAATAAGAGTAGTGCTAGATCCGACTGTACCTCGATCTCAGAACCAAGTCAAGAAACCATAACAAAATTCCTTTATATTTTAATAAAGCTTAGATCCGTTCATGGTGTATATAGGAAAGAAGTTAGTTATTCAACATAGATATGATATAGTTAGTTATTCAACATAGATATGATATCTTTAGCCGGACATCATCCTGGCTAGGAGAGTAGTAACTAAAAAAAAAACACTAAACAATCAAAAATAAATATACCTTAAATGGATGGCTGTCTCCAAGAAACGATTCTTGAATTTGATAAAAGAGATTTACAATATGAGAGATGTACAATAAGAGAGCTATCTAGAGAGAAAAGAGAGAACTTTACAATATTTTCTTCTGATGCCTTTCAACTGTAATGAAAGACGTTTTAAATAGAAAAGAAAAAAAACATAAAGAATCTATATACAGTGAAATGGGTCCCATATCTGGGTCCCTGTACAATATATCTACTGTTGATACAATGTATCTACTGTTTGTTTGTTGGGGTCCCCGGCGTCTTTACTGTTTTGTTGTAATGACCCTTCCAGTCATTTACACGTTTTCGCCTTTCTTGTACCATTAGAGCTTACTTGTAGCGGCCCAAGTCATTTATGGCTTGTCGGGACCGATAGTTCGGTGCCCGGGCCATTTATTTGGTCTTTATGGTTGTTCCTCATTTTAGAGCTTCAACTTTGGAAATCGTTGACTTCCGTCAACATTCTTGGTAATATCAAAGAATTAAACTAAGGTTCTTGGTCAAAGGAATCCCTTACTCGAAAGTTCGAGTTAAAGAAATGCCTCGTGTAACACCTCGCCCGTTTGGAAGGTTTAAAGTAACCCGTGCCTTTGGGGTAAGACTAGTAGTGTCTAATATACTAAGAAGGATGTGTTATGAGGTATTGTAATGGCAAAATGGTCGTATGATAAGTTTTGAAGTCAAGCAAGTTGCGAAATAAAAGTCGGAAAAAGTTATTCTAAATTCCTTTAAGGAATTCTCTTCAAATTTGGGTTAAATATTTTTGGGTGTTTCTCCCTATCTATAAAGAGTTAGTGGGCCTCCAATATACCAAATCTAAGGTCTACGAGTCTAGTTTCCAACGCACTAAATCGTTCATCCATACGACTTCAGAATAGAGAGATATTCATATTTTCGTAAGACTGCACAAGCAGACACGTCAAGGTGGGGCCTACGTCCTAAGTCGGTTCAGCTATAAAAGCTGATTTCTCCTTCGTTTTAACCCATATTTTTAACCCAAATTTCTTAGAAAATCAGAGGGAGAGTCCATAAATAATCCATGGACTTTGATCCTTTCAATTCGGAAGTTTAACGTAAGTTGCTCTACGTCGTGAGCTCGTCATTTTGGTATAGTTTTCCCCATCGATTTCATGGTGTATCTTCGTGGATGTTGATGTAGCAATCCAGCAGGTGTTTTCTGAGTATTTGGCAGTAGCTATGGAGTTATTTTGGTGAGTTATGGATCCCGTATACTTATCTATTTGTTGGATCAAGATTTTAAGCTTCTAGTTATGAAAAGTTGTTGTTGCCGATATCTTGTAGTAGTTTCTTGTTGATTTTGGATCTATTTGTTGTTCCTGCAAGGAGGCAGGTTGTTAATCTTGGGATATTGAATATTTTTGTCAAGGAATCTCTCCCCTACGACCCTCTTTCGTTATTATATGTTCTAGTATTGTTTTATGGATTTCTGAGCCACGAAGTGGTATTTTGGATTTGTGGCTATGGACAGCCCCTTTTATCTTGTTATGTTTGGTTATTGTTGTGGTGTTCTGGTTGTGGTAAGGTGCTGGAGGGATTGGGAAATTGTGCGATTCTTTTTGGGATCGCATACGATAGTGATTGGATTGGACAACGTGAAATACGCCTTGAAATAGTGTCTCGGGAGCTCGTCGCTCCTTTGAGATGTGGTTAACATATTATTGTTGGATTTAGCTGCCATTTCTTATTGTTATTGGCCTCATTTTATGTTTTGGAGTTGGCTGGTCGCGAGTGTGACATTAGCACCTTATCAAATGGCTATGGCTCGTTCTTGCAGCCTCGTCGATTCTAGCAATTGTTCCATTACCTTGGTTGGTCAGCCTTCATAGATACGCCTTTGGGGATTCAGTTGAAAGTATTTGTTTTATGTGATTCATAGCTTACTGGAGCTGTTCAAGTCTGGACGATGCCGTTCCCGCAGCTAGTCATCGGATGACATGTAGGTTATGGTTTTCCCCTATCTAGACTCTGCGTATATAGGCTATAACTGTATTAATTAGCATCCTTGGATAGGTTGTTATAGGTTGGTACCCCAGACCTTGTCCGCCTTTCGTCCGTCTATTTCATACGTTGTTTGTAGTATTCGCGTAGTAATGTATATTACCTTTATGGTCCTGTGTGGCCTTGTATTGACTCTGGAACATAGATGGTGGGCTATTTGGGAATGTCCGCGAGTCCCGACATAGAGATTATCCTTTTAGGCTGGTTATGTCTGCTGAGTAGCTATTGGGCCTGTGCAGGGCTGATAGGAATTGTTGTGAGCCGTTGGGCTACTTTTATATTTGTGTGCGAGCATATCATCCATGAAAAAAGTTTTCCCCTGCATGTTTTACTACAGTTTTGGCTGTGAGCCACTACTGACAGTTTTCCTAAATTTGCATGGCCCTAGGGGCCCGTTTTTGGTACTGTTGTTGATAGAAAAGGGGATTTTTGGATGTTTTTGCACTGATTTTATTACTGGTACTAGTCTCTGCGGGGCAGAGCACTAGACTTGATTTTATTACTGATACTAGTCTCTGCGGGGCAGAGCACCACACTTGATTTTATTACTGATACTAGTCTCTGCGGGGCAGAGCACCAGGCTTGATTTTATTACTGATACTAGTCTCTGCGGGGCAGAGCACCAGGCTTGATTTTATTACTGATACTAGTCTATGCGGGGAGGAGCACTAGACTTGATTTACTACAGTTTTAGACCCGGTTACGCCTGGGCACCCTTGGAGGCGTTTTTGAGGCATTTTCTACTACTTTAGACCTGGACGGGGTCTGGGCATGCATATTTGTGACTGAGTCTCTATCTTGATCCCGGACTTGCTTCCGGATGACATGTCTTGATACTGAGTTTTAGTATGGGGTCGGGGACCTCCATGGACCTTGCCGCTCCGGGCCTGGGGCTTCGGGCTGCGTGCGCCGGAGGGAAGGGTATACGGTGGAGTAGAGGTATACAGGCTGAGTCCTTCCATGGAACCTGCCTGCTGGGCCCGATTGGCACCGGAGGAGGTACATACAGAGGTTCTATTTCATATCATATCATGCATTGGATTCCACCCTTGTTTGCTGTATGTTTAGTGTACGCTCCGGTAGTATGGGAAGCCGGAGGGTTTGCTTTCACTTGATTGTGTTCCTCGGTTGTATGGGCGGCCGTTGGGACTGTAGGTAGACTATATTTACTCCTGGTTTTACTTAGAGCTTGTCTTGGCACTCGGTTCTTGAAAGATTAGTGATGGCTAGCCTGTTGAGGCTTTGGTTGTGAGATTTTTTATTATTGAGAGGGATTTGGAGTCCTATCTTATTGAGGCACTTTTGTGTGGCCTTCTGAGCAGAGTGTGAGACTATGGTTTTATTCTTGTGGGAAGCTGAGTGGTATCTCTCGGTTATTGTGGTTTAGTTATTTCATCCTAGGGTGGTACCTGTGAGGTGATTCCCTGGTTATGCTATCATGTGATTGGATCGGTGTTATGATTTCCTTATACTTGTTGATTCCATTTTGAGTATGTTAGACTGCTCTTCGTCTTTTCCTTTTACTTGAGGTTACCGGTATACCACCATTTTCTCAACTCTCTCTCTTACTTATATTATTGTGCAAGGACTCCAGGTGTGTTCTCCTTTCCTTCACCTGTGATTCTATGTAATTGTATCTCTTAGCTAGCATGTGTTACTTGAAGCTCTTGGTTATGGATGATCTGTGCTAGCTCCTTGTGCCTTGCTTATTGCCTCAGTGACTGCTTTCTTGCTATTTGTTACTTACTGCTTTTATATCTTATATGCGCTCAGTCGGTCTATGATACCTACTGAGTACCCATGGTTTTGGTGCTCATACTACACTTCTGCACTTTTTTGGTGCAGATATTAGCTGAGCTTTCGCCGTTGATCACGTTGGAAACTCGTGCAGCTTTTGGATCTTTGAGACTAGGGTGAGCGCCTGACGGTCGGGGTTTGTCTACATCTCATCTGTTGTAGTGTTGCTCCTTGTACTTTCGGAGGCAATTTATGTTGTATTTTGTTACTACTAGCACTTGTATTCTATTAGAAGCTTCTGTACTATTGATACCAAGTCTTGGAGTTGGTGTAGTTTCCTTTATGTATTTATATTCGAGTTTTGCTTTCACTTATTTCTGCTTGCTGGTGCGTTTTGGTTAGGTAGTAGCCCATTACTAACTGTTCTGGGCTATGGGAATTGGTTTGCCTACTGGGGATTGTAGGTGCCATCATGACTTGAGAAATCGGGTCTTGACAGCTTGGTATCAGAGCCCTAGGTTCACCGGTGTTATGGTACAGAAGCAAGTGTCTAAGTAGAGTCTCGTGGATTGGTACGATGACGTCCGTATCCTATCTGCGGGAGGCTACAGGGCATTGTTAGGAAAAGTTTCATCTTTTTGGCTCCTCATCGTGCGTTCCTGGCTCTATTGACTTCTAAACTTCGATTGTTTATTCATTCTGAGATGCCTCATACGAGTGCGATAGCGGTTGGTGCCGAGGCTTCTATGCCTGTTGCTTCAATGCTTCCATCAGCGCCAGGACTCCAGAGTGAGGGTTTACTGCACTAGATAGGGGGTTTTGGGTCAGCCCAACCTCCGATTGGATTTATAGCGACCTCAGCGCTTCAGGACACCGTGGCTAGGACTCTGAGTCCTCCGGTGAGTGTTCCAGTACCTAGTTTTGTGAGTGGTGCTTCAATTATAGTTGAGCTTCTAGTTCTTCAATAAGGTTGTCTGTCGGTATTGGAGTACGCGGCGAGATTTTCCCGTTGGGCTTCATCTGGTATAGGCTGTTTTTGGTGTGGTGAGCATGGGCACTTTGCTAGGAATTGCCCCAGGATTATGTATCCCAGACAGCCTGGTTGTTATCATTGTGGAGAGATTGGTTACCTTTATAGATATTATCCCCGGCGAGGGCCGGTTAGGCCTTTAGTTTCGACTACTCAGTCCAGAGTTATATCCCATTAGCTTAATACTTCTCTTGGTGGTCCAAAGGTAGAGGTTCCTGATATCGTTGCTCCAGGTTAGGCTTTTGCTACCTTCAACTTGTGATAGTCCTGCTCGCGTTGCGATTCTATCCCTTCTGTCGTTTATTTTCTTATATGCCTACCTGCTATTTGTTTAAGTTGTTTGGCTACCCAAATTGTAGTGCCGATGTGTTATTTTATTGATAGTTTATTCTTTAGTAGTGGATGGGGGTAAGTTAGCCTTGAGAGGTGTTTTCCCAGAGTTGTAGCTCGTGGGTTGTTCTTGTTATTCTATTTCTAGTTGGGTTACCCCTGTTTCATTGTGATTCTGGACTTTTGGTTGGGTTTCCCTTGTTGAGTGGTCCTAGATGGTTGTTGCCTAGGCCATTATCTAGCGTGGCTAGAGATCCGTCTAATGGTTTGGTGTATTACCGATAGTTGGGCCGGAGTTAAGATTTTGCCTCAGTTGGGAGATATTGGTTATGCTAGTGTGCATAGATTGGTTTGGTCTCTCGAGTGTCTAGAGTCTACCCTCTTTGTTGATTAGTTTAGGAGGTTGGCAGGTATGTGGGTTGTTCCCATAGTCCCTTCCACTTCCTGATCCGTTGGGTGTTTTGTTGTATCCCTAGCACCAGTTCGAACGAATCTTGATCGTAGTTCTTTTGATGAGCTCTTGATGTTGGCATCGTGATTGGATCTTGACTTTAGCACTTCCGACTAAGTGTTGATCGTAACCTCATAGTTGGATTGTATTTGTAAGAATTTTGGGTGAGTTGGGTATTCGGCCCATTCTTCTCCTGCCTTATTGAATTTGACGTGTAGCTATGAGTAGTAAGGTAATGGCTTCAGGTTCTTATTCGAGAAAGGATTTGTAAGGTTTAGTATGTGCTAAGGAAGCATTTTTGTTTAGTTGAAAAAGAAGGGAGATGACTCTTTGTTTGTGTTTAAGTATCCATGTAGTTGTCTGAGGTGGCGATGAAGGTTTGCTTTGGGATTTTGTGTTGGTGATTCGATCCAACCTTCTACACATTACCGTGGGTTTTCCATCGATTGGTTTTTGTTTCAGTAGCAGCTGTGGTGTTGGCAACTTGCATATTCAGGCCTAGTTGTCTTGGGTTCTTAAGGGTTTATTGGCAGCATACAGGACCAAGGCTTTGGTAGGCAGTTTTGAAAGTCGGTGTTCAGAATCATAACTTGGCAAGTTACATCGAATGGTTTGTGGCAGTTTCTATTTGGTTGCAGCATCCTAGTGCCGGGAGGCAGTGGGTGCGGGCAACTTAGCTTCTTTTACTTCAGTTGTGGATGCGACTATTGGCCATGGACACCTAGTCCTTGGCTAACCTCTGCAAGAGGCGAGATATTCTAGATTTCAGCAGTGTTCTAGTTAGTACGAGGTTCTTCTACCATGGTTGGACAGACTCAGCGGCGTAAGTTTGAGCTTCAGCAGTGGTGTATGCTTTATGTGGTCAGCTTGTATGGGTTAAGACTAGCGAGGATATTTTGAGCTCTGATGATACGTAGAGACTGATAATAGTCATTCGTTTGCCCAGGATTTGAAAGCTTGTTTAATTGATTCCTCCGAAGTTATTGTTTATGTGGGGTTCTAGTGTTGGTTAGACTCGGCCAGTATGGACGAGAAGTTCGTTATGATATATGCTTCGAAGTGGTTGGTTGTTTGCAGAACCAGTAGAGCGGTTGATTCGAGCCAAAGGAATGAATTGAAAGTATATGCAAAAATTTCTATGGCTAGATGGTAACTTTGAACCCCAGGCACCTTTTTCCTTTTCCTTCGGGGTGTTTGGACTTGATATTGTGGCATGGTGGACTTCTTCCTGAGGTGAGATTCGTAAGGCAATTTCACATTCAAATGGTGTTCGAGTGTTCGGAGTAGCAGTAGTGTTTTCTAGAGTTGGGAGCTTGGCTCATGGTTACAGACTTCGTGGTAGGCTTACCACACTTCTTGCAGGATCATGGTTTTGGTTTGGGTCTTTTGGGTAGATTGCCCTGGTTCATTCACTTTCAGCTGATTCAGACCTGGCACGGTTCAGTTAGCGAATTTGATGTTAGAAAAAATGTTTGTTCGTTGGTTGGTGGTCAGTCAAGGCAGGTAACTTTAGTTTCAATAATATGCTACGGGTTGTTATCTTGGATGGCAAAGGCTAGTAGCCTATCTCTTGGCTTAAAACGCATTTGTACAATGGGTGACTTCGTTCGTGGTAAAGTATAAGCAGGATCTATGGATCTCTGGTGTATCAGTTGATGCTTCGATTGTGGTTTGAGTGTTCAGCTTGTATGCAGATTCCTTTTTGTGGTGCTAAAGTATTCAGTTCAGAATAAAAAAAAAGGGGCTTTTGCGGAACAGTGGGTTCATGAGTTAGAGTTTTGGGTTGATGGATTTTCTGGTAAACTTGGCATGGTTTTAAGGATTCGAGTTTTGTGTGTTGATAACCTTGGTGCTCTGGTTTCGGTGTTGTGTAGGTGCTTTTTGGTTAAGATTCTCGAGGTTCAGTTTGGGTTGGCAGATCTTTGGAGGTTGAAATCTAGCTTGGCTAATAAGAAATTAAGTCTTGGTTGCTTTCTTTGGTTCTGTTATATTGGGTGCCGTCCGGTCTCGGAGGTTACCCGGGTTGTCTGAGAGAGTAGTGCGGGCGTTGTATCCGCTTTTCTTAAATCTCTGGTATTTTCTTCTTTCCTGACTTTCGGGGACGAAAGTCTTTTTAGTAGTGGATGATGTAATGACCCTTCCGGTCATTTACACGTTTTCGCCTTTCTTGTACCATTAGAGCTTACTTGTAGTGGCCCAAGTCATTTATGGCTTGTCGGGACCGATAGTTCGGTGCCCGGGACGTTTGTTTGGTCTTTATGGCCATTCCTCATTTTAGAGCTTCAACTTTGGAAATCGTTGACTTCCGTCAACATTCTTGGTAATATCAAAGAATTAAACCAAGGTTCTTGATCAAAGGAATTCCTTACTCGAAAGTTCGAGTTAAAGAAATGCCTCGTGTAACACCTCACCCGTTTGGAAGGTTTAAAGTAACCCGTGCCTTTGGGGTAAGACTACTAGTGTCTAATATACTAAGAAGGATATGTTATGAGGTATTGTAATGGAAAAATGGTCGTATGATAAGTTTTGAAGTCAAGAAAGTTGCGAAACAAAAGTCGGAAAAAGTTAATGTAAATTCCTTTAACGAATTCTCTTCAAATTTGGGTTAAATATTTTGGGGTGTTTATCCCTATCTATAAAGAGTTAGTGGGCCCCCAATATACTAAATCTAAGGTCTACGAGTCTAGTTTCCAACGCACTAAACCGTTCATCCATACGACTTCAGAATAGAGAGATATTCACATTTTCGTAAGACTGCGCAAGCTGACACGTCAAGGTGGGGCCTACGTCCTAAGTCGGTTCAGCTTATAAAAGCTGATTTATCCTTCGTTTTAACCCATATTTTCACCCAAAATTCTTAGAAAATCAGAGGGAGAGTCCATAAATAATCCATGGACTTTGATCCTTTCAATTCGGAAGTTTAACGTAAGTTGCTCTACGTCACAATCTCGTCATTTTGGTATAGTTTTTCCCGTCGATTTCATGGTGTATCTTCGTGGATGTTGATGCAACAATCCAACAGGTGTTTTCTGAGTATTTGGCAGTACCTATGGAGTTATTTTGGTGAGTAATGGATCCCGTATACTTATCTATTTGTTGGATCAAGATTTTAAGCTTCTAGTTATGAAAAGTTGTTGTTGCCGATATCTTGTAGTAGTTTCTTGTTGATTTTGGATCTATTTGTTGTTCCTGCAAGGAGGCAGGTTGTTAATCTTGGGATATTGAATATTTTTGTCAAGGAATCTCTCCCCTACAAACCTCTTATTATTATATGTTCTAGTATTGTTTTATGGATTTCTGAGCCACGAAGTGGTATTTTGGATTTGTGGCTTTTGACAACCCCTTTATCTTGTTATGTTTGGTTATTGTTGTGGTGTTCTGGTTGTGGTAAGGTGCTGGAGGGATTGGTAAATTGTGCGATTCTTTTTGGGATCCCATACGATAGTGATTGGATTGGACAACGTGAAGTACGCCTTGAAATAGTGTCTTGGGAGCTCGTCGCTCCTTTGAGATGTGGTTAACATATTATTGTTGGATTTAGCTGCCATTTCTTATTGTTATTGGCCTCATTTTATGTTTTGGAGTTGGCTGGTCGCGAGTGTGACATTATCACCTTATCAAATGGCTATGGCTCGTTCTTGCAGCCTCGTCGATTCTAGCAATTATTCCATTACCTTGGTTGGTCAGCCTTCATAGATACGCCTTTGGGGATTCAGTTGAAAGTATTTGTTTTATGTGATTCAAAGCTCACTGGAGTTGTTCGAGTCTGGACGATGCCATTCCCGCAGCTAGTCATCAGATGACAGGTAGGTTATGGTTTTCCTCTATCTAGACTCTGCGTATATAGGCTATAACTGCATTAATTAGCATCCTTGGATAGGTTGTTATAGGTTGGTACCCCAGACCTTGTCCGTCTTTCGTCCGTCTATTTCATACGTTGTTTGTAGTATTCGCGTAGTAATGTATATTACCTTTATGGTCCTGTGTGGCCTTGTATTAACTCTGGAACATAGATGGTGGGCTATTTGGGAATGTCCGCGAGTCCCGGACATAGAGATTATCCTTTTAGGCTGGTTATGTCTGCTGAGTAGCTATTGGGCCTGTGCAGGGCTGATAGGAATTATTGTGAGCCGTTGGGCTACTTTTATATTTGTGTGCGAGCATATCATCCATGAATGTTTTACTACAGTTTTGGTTGTGAGCCACTACTGACAGTTTTTCTAAATTTGCATGGCCCTAGGGGCCCGTTTTTGGTACTGTTATTGATAGAAAAGGGGATTTTTGGATGTTTTTGCACTGATTTTATTACTAGTACTAGTCTCTGCGGGGCAGAGCACTAGACTTGATTTTATTACTGATACTAGTCTCTGCGGGGCAGAGCACCACACTTGATTTTATTACTGATACTAGTCTCTGCGGGGCAGAGCACCAGGCTTAATTTTATTACTGATACTAGTCTCTGCGGGGCAGAGCACCAGGCTTGATTTTATTACTGATACTAGTCTCTGCGGGGCGGAGCACTAGACTTGATTTACTACAGTTTTAGACCCGGTTACGCCTGGTCACCCTTGGAGGGGTTTTTGAGGCATTTTCTACTACTTTAGTCCTGGACGGGGTCTGGGCATGCATATTTTAGACTGGGTCTCTATCTTGATCCCGGACTTGCTTCCGGATGACATGTCTTGATATTGAGTTTTAGTATGGGGTCGGGGACCTCCATGGACCTTGCCGCTCCAGGCTTGGGGCTTCGGGTTGCGTGCGTCGGAGGGAAGGGTATACGGTGGAGTAGAGGTATACATGCTGAGTCCTTCCATAGAACCTGCCTGCTGGGCCCGATTGGCACCGGAGGAGGTACATACAGAGGTTCTATTTCATATCATATCATATCATGCATTGGATTCCACCCTTGTTTGTTGTGTGTTTAGTGTACGCTTCGGTAGTATGGGATGCCGGAGGGTTTGCTGTCACTGGATTGTGTTCCTCGATTGTATGGGCGGCCGTTGGGACTGTAGGTAGACTATATTTACTCCTGTTTTTACTTAGAGCTTGTCTTGGCACCCGGTTCTTGAAAGATTAGTGATGGCTAGCCTGTTGAGGCTTTGGTTGTGAGATTTTTGATTATTGAGAGGGATTTGGAGTCCTATCTTATTGAGGCACTTTTGTGTGGCCTTCTGAGTAGAGTGTGAGACTCTGGTTTTATTCTTGTGGGAAGCTGAGTGGTATCTCTCGGTTATTGTGGTTTAGTTATTTCATCCTAGGGTGGTACCTGTGAGGTGATTCCCTGGTTATGCTATCATGTGATTGGATCGGTGTTATGATTTCCTTATACTTGTTGATTCCATTTTGAGTATGTTAGACTGCTCTTCGTCTTTTCCTTTTACTTGAGGTTACCGGTATACCACCATTTTCTCAACTCTCTCTCTTACTTATATTATTGTGCAAGGACTCCAGGTGTGTTCTCCTTTCCTTCACCTGTGATTCTATGTAATTGTATCTCTTAGCTAGCATGTGTTACTTGAATCTCTTGGTTATGGATGATCTGTGCTAGCTCCTTGTGCCTTGCTTATTGCCTCAGTGACTGCTTTCTTGCTATTTGTTACTTACTGCTTTTATATCTTATATGCGCTCAGTCGGTCTATGATACCTACTGAGTACCCGTGGTTTTGGTGCTCATACTACACTTCTGCACTTTTTTGGTGCAGATATTAGCTGAGCTTTCGCCGTTGATCACGTTGGAAACTCGTGCAGCTTTTGGATCTTTGAGACTAGGGTGAGTGCCTGACGGTCGGGGCTTGTATACATCTCATCTGTTGTAGTGTTGCTCCTTGTACTTTCGGAGGCAATTTATGTTGTATTTTGTTACTACTAGCACTTGTATTCTGTTAGAAGCTTCTGTACTATTGATACCAAGTCTTGGGGTTGGTGTAGTTTCCTTTATGTATTTATATTCGAGTTTTGCTTTCACTTATTTCTACTTTCTGGTGCATTTTGGTTAGGTAGTAGCCCATTACTAACCGTTCTGGGCTACGGGAATTGGTTTGCCTACTGGGGATTATAGGTGCCATCATGACTTGAGAAATCGGGTCTTGACATTTGTGGGGTCCATGATTTCTTTATTGTTTGTCTTTACCATGTCTTTTCTCCATGGCTTGGATCTGTTGCAGAAAATCTTCTGTCTCTGGATTATCATCAGTAGATAATATTTTGTCTGTTTTGATAGGCTGAGATTCTCCGATATCATCATTACTTGTTTCACTCTGCATGGAAGTGTCTGATTTATCTATCTGGTTTATCATCAGAAGAAGTTTTCTCTTGACCTCTTCTAAATATTAAGTGATCATTTCTTATTTATCTCCATCTTGGAAAGAGATCTTTCTGGCGATATGCCTGACCGAACTTTCGTCGATAATTCCCTTCTAAGGGGCTCGAGTGTATTCTTGGATTCGTAGTTTAATGGAATCCATAAGTTCTTGGCTATGTAACACCTTTGTTTTAGGATCTATTTTCATCAATTTGTCCCAAAAATTATTATAAAAGGTCTTGTATAGACATGGAATCTTTTCTTCAGTGAACCCTAATTCAGGAGTCCATTTATGAATCCATGGAATAGAGAATTCAATAAAGAAATAGATTTGATCAATTTTTTCCAAATTGCAGATATGATCTGCATGATATAGTCGGTTTAAATCAGGTGACACTTTGGTCCATTTCTTGTATAACATAAGGAATTGATCGGGTAAGATCTGGATTGTGGGACCGTGGTATGACCACCAATTCAAAAACCAATTTGGGATGGGTTCCACAAATATCTTTGCACACACCTTCATGAACCAAGTGTGTTTATGTCTATCATTATTATAGTATAGCACTCTATCAAATGCTTGAATATAATCCCAGTATGTAAAGTTCATACGAGACTGGTTAAGGTTTATATGCCTTTCTTTCATAGTAGAGATTCCCCAATCTTCAACAGATATAATCTGTTTAATAATGATTTTGGAGAAGTTATAAACATTCTCTATGGTGTTATAACCGGCAAAGTGCTGAAATTCTGCACTTTCTGTACTTGTCAGGATTGTCTCATAATAAGCACGGGTTTTGTATGACTCACCCGGATAGTATAACTTATTTATTAAGTACCTTTGGAGTATCTTCCATGACTCATCTTTTCCCTGAAGCTCAGAGTTTTCTAAGAGAAATATCATTTCTCTTTTTGGAAACTTTTCATAGGACTTGATATCATCATTGTCCTCTTTAGCAATTGAATCAAAAGTATTACTTTGCTTCTGGGCGGCTAAATATGCCTGCAAATGACCGTATAACAGACTGTTTTCTGGAATATCTTCTAGTTGAATAGATGAAGATTCACCTTTCTGAGAAATCTTCTCATTTACTAAACTCTTTCTTCCCATTTGTATAACAGGGGAGTTTGATGAGGATTCGTATGACGATCCTTGAGAATAGGACTGGGATGATCTCCCTGGGGTTGATCTTCCCCTTCCTCTGCCTCTACCTCAAATCCATGGAGGGTCCATCCTGCACACATAGCAATCGATGATTATGTCAATCATAATAATTTTGTCAGATCTTCTCTGACGATTTCTGAGTAATCAAGGATCGACAAATCTTCCTTGATAATGTTATCAATAATTTTATCAATTATAAGACTCTTCAAGTCTCTATTAAATGTGATTACCTTAAAAATGGTAATTAAAGTTTTTTCATTAAAAAAAACTGCGTAAAAAGTCATTTTATTGGAGGTATTCTCGGGATAAGAAATCCGGCAAAGAATTATCACTTCCCCTTTTATAATGAATTTCAAAATCAAAAGGGGCTAATTGAGCCTGACACCTTGCGAATATTAATTTAGAAGCATCATGCTTAAAATCTTTGTCAAACATATACTTAACCGATTGAGCATCTGTTTTTATCAAAAACTTTTGATTGTATAAATCATCCTGAAATTTTAAAACACATTTTACAATTGTTAGCATTTCATGCGCCACAGTGGCATATTTTCTTTGGACTTCAGTCCATTTGCCAAAGTGGAATCTTATTAAATAATCATTTTTATTGTTAGGATTTATCTGTTTCAATATCCCACCATAACCAATATTAGACGCATCTGTCTCAATAATTTTTTGCCAAGCAGGGTTAGCCAGAGTTAAACAAGGCAAAGACTGAACACGGAGTTTAGTATTTCGTACCAGAGTGGTATGACTATCAGTCCAAGGAGACTTATAATCCTTTTCTAGCCTATCATATAAAGGGGCTAAATCACGAGAAAGATTCTTATAGAATGGGGATATATAATTTAAGATTCCCAAGAACCTTTTTAACTGAGTCCTATCAGTGATGACATCAGGAAATTTTGATGCAAATTCAATAGATCTTTGAATTGGAGTAATCTTCCCCTGACAAATATGATGTCCTAGAAATCGGACAGTAGTTTGGAACAAACTCATTTTTGGTTTTGAGAGAACCAAATCATTTTGAATGACAATTTTTTAAATATGTCAAGATGCTTTATATGCATTTCAAATGTTTTAAAAAAAACCAAAATATCATCAATATAGACAATGATAAAATCCAAATATGGATTAAATATATCATTTATAATTTTCTGAAATTCAGATGGGCATTTTTCAAACCAAAAGGCATAACATTCCATTCATATTGCCCAAATGGAACATTAAAAGCAGTTCAATAAGTATGCTTTTTAAATATTTGAATCTGCCAATAACCTGATTTTAAATCAAATTTAGAAAATATATTGGCATCATATAATCTTGACAATAAATTCTTTTTTATTGGGGATAAGATACCTTATCCATTTTAAATATTTATTCAATGGCTTATAATTAATAACTAATCTAGGAGCACCTCGCTCCTTTTCAGCAGCATTATTGACATAAAATGCAGTGCATGACCAAGGAGATTTAGAAGGTTTGATCAAACCCTTTTGCAATAAATTATCAATTTTTTTTTTTGCAAAATTCTACTAACTCAGCGTTCATTTGGCAGGGACGTGATTTAGTAGGAATATTATCTTTCGAAAAGTTATCTTCATATGGAAGGGTGACGGTATGCTCTTTTCGATTAGAAAAAGCACTGGGATGATCTGCACAAATATCAATGGCCATTTGTTGGGAAATTAATTTAATTTTTTCCTGTACTTTTGCAGATTTTAGAGAGTAAAAAATGTTTAGACTAAACAATTCTAGTTGCAAAGAATCTACATGTCTTTGCTTCATATCAATTAAGGCATTTATATTTTTAGTTACTGGATCTGTATCAAAAGTATTACTTATTTCAGAATTATTATAAGTAGCAGAGAATCCTTTTGAGTCTATGCTAGTAAAAGGATAAATTGCATTTATGAAAGGGGTTCCAAGTATAATTGGAGGGAATAACTAATTTTTAACCAGAAAAAAGAAATGGGGAATGCAAACTTTATTCTAAAGCATGTCCTGATGCAGACTTTACCCTATGAGAAGTTTTTTGAAAGTATTTCGTAGGCACTAAGCCTTCCTGAATACAACTAACATCAGCACCACTATCAATCATGGCAATGTTGAAAATTGAAAAACTATTATCGATTAAGATAGTACATTTAACGTACCATTTATGGGCAGTAATAATTTGCATCATACCTAAAAACATATCATTTTTAGGGTCAGGATTAACAGAGTCTTCCCTTGGTTCAGCAATACCTTTGTCCTTAGAAGGCATATGATTGCCTTTGGTGGACACAAAATTATTTATCTCAATCTGAGTAATTCTATGATCACAAATCAACTGATTTTGTTTAAGAGATTTAATCTCTCTTTTCAAATTCTCAATTTTATCTTTTAAATCATCAAAAGAAGAATCTCTTTCAGTGAAAGTATTTTTCATCATAAGACGGTTATCAACCTCCTTTAAAGAATAAGGTGTAGAGTACACAAAATCATTTTTCTTATTCTCAAAAAGTTTTGAAGAACTGGAACTAGCCTCATTAGCAGTAGCTAGATTTATAATCTTTTCGCGAAGCCTATTATCAGTAACTTCTTTCAAAATCTCAATTACATCATCAGAGGTGATAGTGTTCATTTTGAAATCCTGAAATTGTGATTGCAATTTATAAATTTCATCATCATCACAATTACATTCATTACCTTGGCAAGTGGCGCAAGGGCTATCAACATTTTTATCACTATCAGATAAATCAAGCAGTTCAATATCAAAATCAGAATGAGAGTAATAATCATATTCAGAACCTGAGGTGTATAACAAACCATAAATTTTTTCATAAGTCTCACTATCTAGTTCTAAAGTCTTCAACTTATTCAACTTACAATTTGGTGCTATGTGGCCTAATTTACCACGTGTATAACACTTGATTTTTGATAGATCCCTCCCAGATCGATCTTTGGTAAATCTGGTAGACTTACGGAAGCTTTTTCTAGCTTCTCTTTCTTCCTTATTCCTACGTCTAGATCTCCTTTTCTTGTGGGATCCTTTAGTTCTAGAGGACTTATAATACCTGCTCTTGTTTTTGTTATTAGCAGAAGGTTCGGGTAAACCGAATTGAGTACAAAAATCTCCTAGCTGAGATCTTTCTTTAAGCTTATCCATCTTAAGCTGTCTGGACAAAAGTAATTCATTACACAAGTTTAATCCCTCTTGTGTACAAACTCCTATAAGCTTACCATAAGTATAATCCTTATAAGGAATCTCACCATGACTACCCCTCAGAGTTTTTCTAACTCTTTCAGCGAATAAGGAGGGAAGCCAATCTATAAACTTGGCTTTCCAATGTTCAAACTTATTTTCGGGTAATTCCATCACCCGAATCATAAAGGTATCTTTGTACCACTTAAAATTAGACAAGGTGTTAAACCTTAGACCATTAAGGAGGGTACGGACAATCTCATACTGATTGATAAATCTACCATTAAAATGTTCTAATATGGTGAGAACAAGGGTATAAACGACATCTTCTCTATTTTTAACTAGAGCCATGCCTAGATTATCAATACCTTTATCAGCAGCCACCGCATTAATAATAGAGGCTTTCTCCTCCAAACTCAAATAATTATCTCACCAGCCTCGAAGTTGGCCAGTAAAACCTGCAATAATCATTTTGCAAATAGTTCTATCTGTGTTTTTAACACTTTTACAGATAGTTTCATACATAAGCATTCTATGAACCAAAATGGTTAATTGTCTGTCATTCAAACCATCAAGATTCCATTCATAAATTTCGGAACCACTACAAGAAGTATTCGTCTGATTTCAATCTCGTTCCTCTATCAAAACATCTTGAGGAGTAGGACGAGGATAATAATAGGTCTGCATGCTGGGTTTATTAGCATAGCTATTATTTTTTCTAGGATATCCTCTGAGTTTATTAAACTCTAAGGAAACATCATTTTTATAATCAACAGTTGTTTCAATTTTATCCGAAAAATCTTTCGATAAATCAATTGGTTTTATATTTAAACCAGAAAACTTTTTATCAAGAAGTTCTTCTAAATCATTTAAAGATTTAAATTTGAAATCCTGAATCTCAGGAGGTCTCTGAACATGAGTAGGGACAACCTGAGCATTAGCTTTACTAGCCGATGTAGAGGCAACATTAGTTTTAGCTATATCAGCTTTTATACCTTTTATCAAGATAGTCAATTCATCAAGTTTTTTATCAAGAGAACTAATATGTTCTCCCAAAACTTTAATATATAAACTCAATTAATAATTTTGAGTAATCAGTTTATTAATTTCAGCAATGCTGTCTGAAGCAATATCTTCATCAATGAATTTTTGAAATGCATTAAAGGTGATACCTGTATTATTAGGCAATATAAAAGGTGATTGAGGAGGGTATATAGCCTTTATAAGGCTACCACTACCATCTTTATAAGTTCTTTCAATCACATTAACATATAAAGGTAAATATGTGGTTATAAACCAAGGAACAAAATACATAATTTGGTTATGCAAAGCACAAGTTTCATAGAACTCTTGAGAGATATTATTCATATCCTCTTTACTATAAGTATAAAAAAAACAAGTTTTAAACCGGTTCCATTTTTCATCAAAAAATTCTTTTTGTATATGTTTTCTTGCCAGGGAACCTGGGCTAAAATCTATTTGTTGTGAAAACATTAAGAATCATTTGGATCAAAATTTATTTCGAATACAGAAGGAATATCTTTATCAGAATTAACATCATTTACCTGAACTATATTTGTTCGGATCTCAATTTTAACCTTTTCTACCATTGAGTTACTATCAGTTACAATGGTATGTAATGAAGCAACACGATTTCTTGCTGGACCATAAACAGGTTCAACAAGAGAAATATGATGCATAGCAGGTAAAAGTCTATGACTGGATACAGAACGTCTATTATAAATAGGACTTACTGTAGGCATGAAATTATCAGAAAATGTCTGCCTATGAGAAGTATAACTATTATCAGAAAACTGAATACAAATCCTACCATCGGGATTTTGAGAAATATGAGAATACTCAGAATTTGTAACCGCATCAGTTACCTGACTTGGGGATATAACCGAATTTAGAGTCCATGTAGTTGGAAAATTTATTTCTTCCCACTTAATAGGTCTCCTGGTGGTGACCTTGGACCTTGCAAAATTGGTTTCCACCAATATAGTTTGATCAGATGTATCGTATAACTTACATCTTGGATTCAGAGTAGATAATAATTAAAATAAATTCTATAAGATAAACTTATCAGTTCTGAACAAGGCACGTAATTATAATCATGCGTTTTAACATTTAATGTTAAAGCCTCAAGAATATTAACATCAAAAAGTGATAACTGCAGATTAGGTTGCGTATTAAAATACACGGGACCATAGGCCACTGTAGATTCTATCGAACCCATTAAAGACTGTCAAAAATTTAGATTTCTAGCATCTCTGAGAGCAGCTAAAAAAGTCTCAGGCAATCCTTTAAGAGTTAAAGGTTTAAAAGCAATCTGAACCATACCAATATGAAGGTAATTATAGTGATTTTTATATAAATCAATATCACGTTTGTTAAACAAATGAATAGTCTGTTCAGATGAATTTAAAGCTAAAGACTTCTCAATAGTCTTTATCAATTGTTTAGAAGATAATTTATCAAACCAACCATAATCATAAATAGTTTTAATCGGGACTTTTGGAATAGTCCATTTGTTTAACAAATCAAGGTTTTGAGGTATATCAACCTCTTCAAGTCTAGTACTTTTAGTACAAGTTTCTCCCGGATCCATATGACAAAAGTCATATCTATGTCGAATACTTCACCTCTATCTCATATATACCATGAAAGTTCTAGGCTCTGGTACCAGATTACAGGATTTCAAATTTAAATCTTTAAATGATTTAGAAGAACTTTTTGATAAAAAGTTTTCTGGTTTAATTATAAGCCAATTGATTTATCGAAAGATTTTTTGGATAAAATTGAAACAACTGTTGATTATAAAAATGATGTTTCCTTAAAGTTTAATAAACTCAGAGGATATCCTAGAATATTTCATTTCCTAACTTCTTATTTTTCAACCTTTACTTCTTATAATTTAATGCAATTGTTCGTATTATTTATTATTTATTTTTATTTAGCATAATTATGTTAGTATTCTAATTTTTAAATTAAAATAGAATTTATTGTTGGATAAAGTTATAGACTTATATTTTTCTTTTCTTTTGAATTATATTTATTTACGTCGTTATGTTAAAATTTGACATAAGAGTGTTATATTAACTTTTTTCATTTTGAATTTTGAACTTAAGTTATATTTTCGGTTCCAGTTTATTTATTTTAGTAGTATTGACTTAATATTTTGCATTGCAAGCCATTTATTTTTCAATTAGAATTGATAGATTATTTTTTGGTCAAATATTTTAATAATTTTATGATATTATATTTACAATATTAATTTATTCGTCAATGTCACGACCCAACCCGTCATGAGTGGCACCCACCCAACTCCCAGATGAACGAACCAATAGAGTTCAACCCTTGCCTAGACTAACAGTCTAAAACGAGCAAGCGAAAAGTAAACTAACAATCAAACAATTCAATAACTAAACATAACTATTATCCTGCGGAAAATCCCTCCTAGGAACTGAAAGTCATTGTACCAAACATCAATACCAAATATCTAGAATACGGGGATGCAATCCCAAAAGACAAAATAAAATAGTTTTAAGTCCGAAACAAATGGACTGAAACTCTAAGATAACCCAAGGTAGCTCGAAACAAGCAGCTCACCCTTGAAAGTCAGAAATCGCCGGTGCTAGATGCGAGGTCGCGTCTCAGTCGTTGGTAGATTTCCTGTACTCACCAAAAGAAAGACAAGTGCAGTATCAGTACACCACCACTGTATAATGGTAGGATCATCAGCCAGTTTCCAAGTAAACAATATGTATAAAAGTACAACATATACAAGTAAATATATGGAAAACATGCAACAAGTATACATGCTCTAGATTACAAGTCTCTACCTACCATGTCCCAGCATGAAATCCATCTCTTACAGTTCTATACCATGAATATGAGCCACTAACTATACCCTTCAGTCTAGCCCAGACTCACCCTGGAATCCCCTCTAGACACATACCAAGTAATGATTCAACCCAGCCTAAACCAAGACCAACACAACAGTTAAACAAGTTCCCGGCCACTCAAGGACCACCAACAATAGCACCTTTAACTAGACAACCCGGTCTACTCATGGAACTAATACCAAGTATCACATTCAGTAAAACAACCCGGTCCACTCACGAAACCAATATCAACCAATGCAATACAATAGTCAATGAAATAATGCAAGATGCAACAAAGTAAACTCGTACCAGGCGTGGTACCCGTGCCAACCGAATGTTATCCCGTACCAGGCGTGGTACCCGTGCCAACCATGGGTTATACCCGTACAAGGCATGGTACCCGAGCCAACCGAATGTCAACAAACCACAGTCAATATATGAACACACACAACTTGTAAAACCAACAAGTAAAACCATTCAATCATAGACTGTAAACAGGAACCTAGACATTCCATACAATTCCCTAAGCAATGTAATGCATACAATCAGTTAGACATGAGTACATGAATATACACATTCACAGAAAATCATAAGCCATCACCTACCTCAAAACGTTCCAAGCTCTATTCGACCCGAGCTTTCCCGTGTTTCGGATTCCTCTCTCGTTCTTGGTCTAAAAACAACACACAGGACATATAGTTAACACCCAAGGCCTATACATTACCCGGATTATACTAAATCCCCAAACCCCAGGCCACTCATGATCATCCCACCCCTTTCCCGGGCTTTTCCACTGTTAATTCTCCTAGTTCTATCATCTTTTATGGATAAAACAGGGAATTAAACAACCTATGATCATAACAATGTACTTTAATCCATACCCAAGAACTCACATGCTTGGAATCCCCTTCCTTCCCCGAATTCCACCATCCCTAGGTTATTCTAACCTTCCCCAAATTTCCTCCTAGCAATTACACCGCATAGGAAACGTAATACAAAGATTGGGGAACGAAACCTTACCTTAGGGAAGATTTTTGACGGAGAAAGGAAGAAAAACGCTTGGAATCGCCTAGCCCTTCTCCCAAAATGAACTTGAGAAAAACTGAATATTTTGGGAGTTATTTCTGCATTAAAAACCCGTCGGCCCGCTATAGAGGTCCTGCTATAGCGGTCCCTGCTCCACTATAGCGGTCCCACTATAGCGGTAGCCCGCCGCTATAGCGGTCTTAAGTAGGTTGACCGCCCTTTGACCGCCGCTATAGCGATGGCCGCTATCGCGCGTGATCGTGCTCATCACGGATAGAAAGTTCAGAAATCTGCAAGTTTTGGCCATTTAACAACACACCTGTTTCCCCCGACGTCCTGAAATAACCCCTTCATGTTAAACGCGATTTTGGGAGTTCTACTTACCCAAATGCGATTCTGAAAAGTCCCCTGGACTCCTTTATGTCTTGGCTACGTGGAAAACTAGCTCAATCCAAGACACCCTAACCCATTTTTACCCAGATTTCTCTAGACTCTACCTCACTCCAAAACCGACCGAGGCTAGCCTAGCCCAGAATTTCAACTCCCAAACCCAGAGTTTTCTAACTCTAAAACTTGGCACGATGGAACTACCCGTAACGACGGACCCGGTCGTTACAGTCAAACATGCATTTCATGATGTTATTAAAAATCATGTACTTTTAGTTTTTATAATTAATTTAATTAAAATATATCAATTATTCCACACCTAGCTCTCCTCCTACTATGGTGTGGAATTAAAATATATTAAAAATCATATACGTTACAGTCTTTAAAATGTTTCTTCTTTTTCACTTTTTTGGGTTTATAGTTAATTTGAAAAATTGGGATTAAGTAAAAATGATATTTTATTGATTAGTGTCTTTTAGGATGAATTTATTGTGTTTTTAAAATGGAAAAATAAAAAAGAGTAAAAACCAACGAACTACAAGTGAAATTGAAAAATGAGACAAACCGGGATCAATGGTGTGTCACTGACGAGAAAGGCTTTCGCGGGTTCCATCATTGCCGTGAAACCAACATCCAATTTCGAATTGAGTTCTCTGCTACTATCTTATATACTTAATGAATTTTCCAATATACATATAAGGTTCGAAATTTTTTTATTGGGTTCTCAGAAACCCATACCGGCTATTGTAGGTCTGTCCCTGAATATGTGACATTATATAACCAGGGGCGGATCTATTAAGGGCCGAGGGAGTGTCATGGCACCCGCAAGTTTCGGGTGAAACGTTGTATATATATGTACTAGATATAAAGGAGCATGTGCTAGCACAGACCCATTATATATTACTTTCTTTCTCTCAATATATATGGCATATATAGGATTTAGATAGTCAATCAAAATTTTTACATGATTTTTACATATTTTAAATTATTAACTATTGTGATTTGTAATACTATTTACGTAATTTTTAAATAATATATATTACTCCTTTGTCCCAATTTATATGGCATTGACACAATTTGGAGAGTCAACTAAATTTTCTATATATCTTTTAAATATTTTAAATTATTAATTATTGTGATTTATACTACTTTGTCTTCTGTCCCAATTTTATATGACATTGATACAATTTCGAGAGTCAACTAAATTTTCTATATATCTTTAAAATATTTTAAGTTATTAATTATTCTGATTTATACTCCTTTTACGTGATTTTCAAATATAACAGACTAAAAATAAAAGTAAGATAAACTAATTAAAGTAGAGAAAGTATAAAAGAAAATATCCAACTAAGCAACACAAGCAGGCACGTTGACCAGGTGTCTGCTTGTCCCCTTTATAAGTATGTAAAATATATAATGTAAAATAATAATGTATATCAAAGATATCGTATAAATAGTTTAGCTGTCACCGCCTAAGTTGTCATGACCCGAAAATCACAAGTCGTGATGGCACCTACTATAACCCACCTGTAGGTAAGCCGACCCATAGCCCGAAACTGCAAGTAACAGGCTAACTCCAGAAAGAACCCGAAAGCGGAAGAAACAACTATAAATAGCGGAAGACAAAATCAACCAACATAAGTAAAAAGAGAAGGGGAGAAAATAAAATACACAAGAATCTCCAAAGACCTGGTGTCAGTAGGTACAAGTGCTACTACAACTTAGATATTCTAGATAGATACAACAAAATGCGGACAATCTCCGAAGGTACAGTAAGAGACTAGTCCAAAAGTAGAGAGAGATGGATCAACTTCGAACGCTGAAAGCTCACCCAATGTCTTAAGTCAGCAATTCTGCACGAGGACAGCAATCAACGATGATGACTCGTACTAGAATCTGCATCAACAAAAAGATGCAGAAGTGTAGTATGAGTACCAAAAAAAGCGGTACCCAGTAGGCATCATCGACAGACTGAGCTCAAATAAGATAAAAACATAATAAAATGCGAATATAACCCAAGGGTAAGGAAGATAAGTCAGAAAGAAATAGAACGGTCAGAACCTAGATAAAAAGGATAAATGTCGCAACAATATGAAAGACATAAAGTAATAGTCCAGAAACTGCACCCAAATAAAGCAAGCCAACTATACACAGATGTCGATAGTAAAGATACGCAAGGAATACCATAAAATGTGATATGAAATGAAATGAAATGGCATGAAATGAAATGAAATGTGGCCAATGCAATAATGATGAAACCCTGAGTCACCTTATGGGTCGCCGGAGCTTACCAACCAATACCATGCCATAATATCTAGAATGTCCCATCAGGCCGCCGGAGTTTATCAACATCAACAAATGCCACCATGTCCACGTATAATCAAGAAAATCCAAAATATTCTCATAGGCCTCCATAGCTTACCAATATAATAATTACCACAAGTAAAACCCCGTATATACACGAGGGGAGGGGGGGGGGGGGCGCACCGGAGCTTATCAATATAATCCCACAACCAATGGAAAGTAAGGTTCAAATCGCCTCTCATACCAAATGCACAAAATAGAAGTATAGTCTCATTTCGAAGTTAACAAAATAGTGATGAAAAATTTCTCCTTAGTAGCACCAGTTTATATTAAAAGAAACCATTTTTCCCTTTTTATTAACCAAAAACAGTAGTAAAAGTGGGACACTCTCCCCGGAGCTCCATTTATTTAAAAGGGAGGGGTATTTTGAGTTTTAAACGTTAGCAATCAGCTTAAATCAATACAATCTTTCCTTAATTTGAAAATCATTTGTTAAGAGAAGAGTTCCTTATTAAACCACCGAGCCAATCGATTCCCATAATTCAGTTTCCTTCTATCCATACCATAACCAATCATATGTGAATAAGCGATGAACACGAATCAATTTAAATGTATGTATGTATGCATACAATACACGCAACTAAACCAAGATAGGGCATTTCACCCTTCATAAAAATATCGTACTAACCTGGACTTCAGCCAGCCCAATACCATGGCCTTAGGCCCACAAATCCGTATACCAAATCCAACCATAAGAATATAACATGATAAAAACAATTGAAAACCAAGTAAGAAACTACGCTACCAGGAACTCTACCCATCGGATGCTAATGCTGATTATTCTAGTACAAATACTAAAAGGGAACACTACACTATCTACCCAATCACAAGGGACCCGTCTAAGGAAGTCAACTAACCGGAACTAAGCATAAAGCGCACGATGAATAGAAACATAAGCAAATCACAACCATACTGACCTGGCTCCTGCCAGTCCCATCTCCACGGTCTTGGGCTCACAATCACATGATAAATAGAACACCAAACTAGCAAGAATAATAATAATAATAATCAAAATAACGAAGCAACGATAACCTCTACTCTATCCCGGACCTTTATCTAATTCTAGGCTAAGGCTCCCTAATCTAATAAACTTAATCACAAGCAGTCTAGTATAAACTAAGGCATATGACCCTAATCCCAAGAATACTACACCGCCTACGCCAAGTTTTACGAAAAGCTACAACCTATACTAAGGATGGCTAGCCAAAATCTTACTCTAGAGCACCTAAATCACCTATAAGGATCAATAATCCTACTCATAATCATATCCAAACCACAAGATCCCACCAACCATTAGCAAGTTATTATATTCATACCTCATATAAGCAGAGTCTAGAAAATAGTAAACCATAACCTACCAAAAAGGCCGAACACGCGCGCATAATCCAATCTACAAGATTGGAGCCTATCTCCCCCGAGAAGTATCCGCAAGCAGCCAAACTATCATAACTATGTTCTACACGTCAATACGAAGCTAATGATACCCTTATTGCTAATAATTTAGCCGGATTGAAATTTGGGTCAAAAGAGGGCTCGTGGTCCTTGCAATCTGAAACCAAAAACAAAAAACTCAACAATGTTTCCCATAATACCGGGAGCGCATGGTCAAAATTTGAGTGGATTCGGATCATGGGAAGGGGTCAAAACAGCCCCAAGAATCAAGAATTTAAAGGGGAGAATTAATGAAAAACAACAAAAATTAACAAGAGAATTTACCTATTCACTTGGCCAGGAACACACCCGGATCAGCAACATTTATTTCTCCAAGCAAAGGGTAAGAGCAGGTGAAGAAATGGAGTAATTTGGAGCTAAAATGGTGAAAATATCGAAGTTGGAAGATGAGGCAAAAGGATGGAAAAAAATAGGCTGCCAACAACTTATAAAGGCTGGCCAGCCGAGGGGCAGGGGCGCTGGCGCTGGCCCTGGCACAGGGGCGCTGGCATGGCTGAGGCAACTGGCATGTAGGGGCGCTCGCTTGGGCGCAGGCGCGGCCAAGGCGGTGCCCTGGTGCCACACCAGCAACCAGCAATACTTAAAGGACGATTTTTACACTTTGGGCTCCCAGGAACGCATCTGGGGTCTCGCAGACAAAAATGAGCTGAGCTATTCAACTAGAAATGGCGTTACGGATCCAATGAAATTGATGAAAATCCTATCGGAGGTCGATTTAATAAAAAGTGGGCCCTGCACCCAAAATCGACCTTTAGGCCAACTATCCCAAAACGGAACCTAAGGGCCAAAATCACCTCCGGAAGCCTCGAGACCCGAATCAATGGTCCCTCTAGCCTAAAATCAACATTCCAGAGCTAACAGCGCTAGCAAAATTTCCATCGGAGGCTGTCTTCTCCGAATGTTGACCAAAGTCAACCCTTCAAGCCTAACTGGCTTGAAAACACAGAACGAGAGAAAGTTCTAAGCTAAAAAGCTCCCGGATCTCGACCAAAGGTCCAACTAGACCAAAGTCCATGTTTAGGAGCTAACAGAACTGTCAGAATTTGATTCTGAATGCGTTTACCAAGAAAGTTGACCAAACTCAATGATTTCCCAATTTGGAATTCTAAAATAGGGAAATATCATAACGACCAAACGAACAGCCCGAGCACCAAACCGTCAGTCCCGGTAAGTCATAAATGACCTGTAGCCGCTGCGGGGAAACTCAAAATGCAAAAAATGCAAGGAAATAGAGAAATGACCTAGAGGGTCATTACAACATCCACTACTAAAAGAACTTTCATCCTCAAAAGTTAAGAAACAGGAAGTATCCGAAGGCTCATAAATGAAAAGATACCAGGTCCGTGAGTCGAGCTAGGCCTCCAGAGGAGCCTTCACGATTGGCCAACGGCCAACGAAAAGATAACCAAAGAACGCTTACTAAAACCTTAACTCAATACCAACCAAAACAGGAAAGACAACAAACTCTAACTCAAAAGCTAACCGGTCAAATAACTTAAACAAAATCCCAAAAGAAAACACTCAAAAAGTACCAACACAACACAAGAACCATGAAGACCAAGGCAACCATCACACAGAACCAAAAACTGTGCTAACACAAAGAACAAAACCCACTTCCTCCAATATTCTAATCAAAGAGTCCTAGGTCCGAAGACCCTTCCGTCTATCCAGAAACATCAGCATTCAAACCACAAAGTCAAAGACTCGAGTAAAACTCAAAAAACATCAACAAACCCATCGGAAGGCTAGGACTCCTACCATACTCTACCTCCACGAAGAAGTCTAAAAACTTGATCTCAACAAGAACCAAACACTAGCCCTATGAACAAAAGAAACGTAAACACCTGTCCAAGACATACCCACTATGACCGGATTAGCCTACCCTGACTGACCGTCGATCCGCAAATGGACAAATGCGCTAAGATCACTCGAATAACCCAAACTCACCTGAAATAACCAACCAAAAAAAAGCACCAATATTTGAAAAAGAAAGTAACCAGGCAGCCCATGCTGAAGGACAACCTTCCAAATGCAAATTATAAACCAAACTCTTTGAACCACGCAATGTCTGATCCAGCAAAAAGGACTACGCTAGGTTCGCCTAACCGAGTAGACCCCAAGGACACCAAAACCAAGCAAGAAATGTAGCAAAAATGCAATGAAACCTAAAGTCAACCTCCAATCCTTAGGGAACCCATAACACTCTGGCCTAACCGTTGGAAGGGAACGGTCTTCTAAATTGATCTAGTCAAAAGTGCCGCGAATAGAAGAAGTCTTCCACAACCCTCTTGAAATAGTTTGCTAACCCGCAAAGTCTGAAACCAAAACCCAAATTCTAATCGATCTCCTCCCTACTCCTCGAGTAGACTCGGCTGCCACCTAAGATACTGTAGTAATTAGAACCCGAGTCAGACCTGAATATGATGCTCAGTAATCTAGAACCGCTAATGGGGCATGGATCAAACCAAAGGACATAGCTGGGAACTTATAGAGAAACGAATCCTGAGGTATTCCTTGGAATGCCAACCACCCTTACTCTTAACAAAAGATAACCCAAATCTTGAACTTTATCTTTAGAAAACACTTCCGCAACCTGAACCTTCATCAATTGCAGAAACTGACCCAAGGGAAGAACATCGAAACCAGCACCATAAAAAAAAGCAAGGCAACCCAACAACCCAGAACTGCTAGGTTCTAAGATGGCAAAACCAAGCCTGGAATTTCTATGGAAGCCTACCAATCATAACGATTAGGCTTACCATTCTTTCCAACCCAATATAGTTACTACCCAAAAGCCAACATACTCGATCCACTACTAAAAGAATTCTTCTATAGGGTAGCTATATGTACAAGCATGACAATCTCACCAAGCAAGTCCGGATGAGAGGTAATGTAAGCAAATATATATAAGGACACACAGACCCCACATCGAACAATACCATAAGCTCACTGATGATAAAAAAATCATACTTGTGATAGAAGCATCCGTGTGACTCTCTCTGTCATGAACACTCGACCGATATGACTAGAACCATCACTAACAACTTGGGAACCATCCCTACTAATCTGTGCATCGCTCCTGGTCGGTGATGCTGGAACTCGGAGTGGGTGAAACTCTCTAAATCTTAGACAAGTCCTAGGAAAGTGTCCCTGCTCACCACAAACATAGCAACCCTTACCAGAAGTACTCCGCTGAGAAAATTTGGCTGAACCTGACTGGCCACCATGGCTTGGATACCCAGAATGTAAACCTCGATAAGTTTGACCTGAACCCCGACTACTCTGCCCACTATGCCTCAAACAACTGCTCCCTGAAGCCTAAATTATCGCATGAACTAGTTGGCAAAACTGGAGATGTCGTGGGTGAACCCCAGGGAGAAACCTCTGCCTCAAAACTGAAAATCACTAAAACTACCATGATGGTGAGGCGTTTTTCCATGGCCTCCCCCAGTCTCATGACATATACCCTCAATAACCTGTGCATGATCAATAACCGCAAGAAATGTAGCCCCTGATGCCACTAGCTGATCTGTAGCCAAATGAAGAGGTAAATCTAACCCTCTAACAAACTGGCGAATCCACTCGTGCTCTATAGGAAGAATCATAGTAACATGCCTAGACAACTCATGGAATCGTGCCTCATACTCAGAAACCGACATAGAGCCCTGCTCTAACCTGGTGAACTGATCCCTCAACCTCTTTCTCAAGCTGTGAGGTACAAACTTCTCCAAGAAAGCTTCAGAGAACTGAACCCAAGTCATCGAAGGTAACCTGACTGGTCTGTAAGCAGTATAAGATTGCCACCACTGTTTTGCCAAACCATCCATCTGAAAAGCAGTGTAATCAGCTCTGTGAGACTCAACTAGCCCAAGGTTATGTAACCTCTCCTAGCAACTGATCAAGAACTCGTAAGCATCCTCCCCTGGGGTACCAGAAAACCTCGGAGAAATCAATCTGATAAACTTGCCCAGTATCTTTTACTTCTCAATTGACATAACCAGACTAGCTGTAATAGGCTGAGCAACCAATGAAATCGACTGAATATCCAAATGGGGAGCCAGAGCAGCTGAACTGTGCTCCTAGTCTCTGACTACTATGTGACACTGCCTGGGCTGAAGTATGTGTCTCAACTCTGATCTGTGATCCATCAAGTGCACTAGGTAGAGTCTCGGCCCATGACATACTCTCTAATAAGCTAAGAATCTTGGCTAGAATACCTTAGAGGGCTGGTGAAGCTACAAATCCTGCTGGAGGGTGGGCTGACCCCATGCCCTTTAACTGAAACTAAACACCCTCAACCCCTAACTCTGGTAATCGTGCTCCATTAGCAGGCATATAATTCTCACCCAAGCCCACTGTCGACCTAGTCATAACCATCTGAGAAGGAAAGGAACAATTGAAATTTAGACTTTGATGAAGCAAAAAACACACGATAAGGAATCAATAAGATGAAACTTTTCCTAAGGATGCCCAATAGCCTCCAACAGATAGGATACGGACGTCATCGTATCGATCCGCGAGACTCTACTAGACACTTGCCCTTGTACCAATGACACCGGTGAACCCAGAGCTTTGATAACACTCTGTCATGACCCAAAAATCACAAGTCGTGATGGCACCTACTATAACCCACCTGTAGGTAAGCTGACCCATAGCCCGAAACTGCAAGTAACAGGCTAACTCTAGAAAGAACCCAAAAATGAAAGAAATAACAATAAATAAAGGAAGACAAAATTAACCAACATAAGTAAAAAGAGAAGGGGAGAAAATAAAATACACAAGAATCCCCAAAGACCTGGTGTCAGTCAGTACAAGTGCTACTACAACTTAGATATTGTAGATAGATACAATAAAATACGAACAATCTCTGAAGGTACAGTAGAAGACTGGTCCAAAAGTAGAGAGAGATGGATCAACTTTGAACGCCAAGAGCTCACCCAATGTCTTCAGTCAGCAACTCTGCACGAGGACATCAATCAACGGTGATGGCTCGTACTAGGATCTGCATCAACAAAAAGATGCAGAAGTGTAGTATGAGTACCAAAAAAAGTGGTACCCGCATCATCGACAGACTGAGCTTAAATAAGATAAAAACATAACAAAATACGAATATAACCCAAGGGTAAGGAAAATAAGTCAGAAAGAAATAGAATGGTCAGAACCTAGATAAAAAGGAGAAATATCGCAGCAATATGAATGACATAAAATAATAGTCCAGAAACTACATGTAATGACCAGGTCCATCATTACGGGTAAACTTTTTGTGCGAAGTTTTAAAGTTAGAAAACTCCGGGTTTGGGAGTTTGAAATTCTGGGCTAGGCTAATCTCGGCCGGTTTTGGGGTGAGTTATGGTCAAGGGTAATCTGGGTAAGGATTGGGTTTGATATCTTGATGTGAGCTAGTTTTCCTCGTAGTTAAAACATAAAGGAGTCCGAAGGAATTTTTGGAATCGAATTCGGGTAAGTAGAACTCCCGGAATCGAGGTTGTCGTGAAGGGGTTGTTTTGGAATGTCGGGAAAATAAGTGTGTTGTAAAATGGACTAGTTTTGGAGATTTTATGACTTTCTATCCCGTGTTAACCACTACAGTGGTTGACACTCTGCCACGACAACCTCTACTATAGCGGAAAAATTACCGCTACAACAGAAGTCAAGTCGGAAACCTCCGCCATAGCGGTTGACTCCACTACGGCGGTACCGCTATAGTAGAGCGGACCACTATAGCGGAGCCTGATGGGATTTAATGCAGAAACTTTCCCAAAAATATTCAGTTTTCACAAGTTCATTTGGGAGAAGGGCTAGGGCTATTTCAGGCGTTTTTCCTCCATTCTTCATCGTTTTTCTTCCCTAAGGTAAGATTTATACTCCTCGAACTCCGTAATACTTTTCCTATGTGGTAGAATTGCTAGGAGTGGACTTGGGGAGAGGTTTGGAATGACTTAGAGAGGGTAGAATCCGGGGAAAAAGGGGGATTCTATGTGTAAAAGTTATTGGGTGTTGCTAAATTTACTGTTTTATGATCATGTGACTTTAATTTCCTAATTTTATCCGTAAAACGGTAGAACTAGGTGAATAAATGGCGGAAAGCCTGGAAAAAAAGGGGTGGAATGATCATGGGTGGCCTGGGGTTTAGTTTTATACGTAATCCGGGTGAAACTTAGGCCATAAAGATTAATTATTGGTTATTATGTGTTGTTTTAGACCAAGAACCGGCAAAAACTTCAGGAAACGAGAAAGCTCTGATTGTGTAGAGCTTTGGATCATTTCGAGGTAGGTGATGGTTTGCTTCCTGTATGCTTTGTGTGTTTAAGTACTCTTGTCTAAGTATTTATATGAGATGCATTACTTAGGGAATGATTAGAAATGTCTAATAGTTTTGTTAACAGTCTGGTAAATTGAACGTTGTATTGTGCTTGTTGGTTTACAAGTTGATTATTCATTTTTGTGACTGTGGATTGTTTGACTAACGGTTGGCTCGGGAACCACGCCTGGTACGGGATAATACTAACGGTTGGCTCGGGTACCACGCCTGGTACATTATAATACTAACAGTTGGCTCGGGTACCACACCTGGTACAACATAATACTAACGGTTGGCTTGGGTTCCATGCCTGGTACGAGTTTATTTTCTTATATTTTTGCATCTTTATTTAATGGTTCTCGGAGTGGACCGAGTTGTGAACTTGAATTGTGGTTGTGTATTTTAGTCCTTGAGAGGCCGGGTTGTTACATTGCTTTACGAGTTGGTCTTGGTGTAGACTGGGGTATTGATTGACACTTAGGTGTTATCTAGAGGGGATCTAGGGTGGATCCGGGATATGTGACGAGGCATAATTGTTATTGTTATGGATTGTTGATCATAAATGTGAAGTGGTTTACATGTGGAACAAGTTAGGTAGAGACTTGTAGTTTAGGAATACTTGTTGACTTGCCTAGGTGTTTCTGTACTCTTAATTGATTTTTGTACTGTTCATACACTATTTATTTGGAACTGGCTGATGATCCTACCAGTATACGGTGGTTGTGTACTGATACTGCACTTGCATGTCTTTTTGTGAGTACATGAAATCTTCCGGCGGTTGACGCATGACCTCACCTATAGGCCAGACTTTTCGAGATATCAAGGGTGAGCTATTTGACCGAGCTGCCTTAGTGTCCATATAGATTGAGTTGTGGCCCATTTGTTTGGGCTTAGACTATTTCATTTATTTTGTGGTTGCATCCCTGTACTCTAGTAATTGATAGATGTTTGGTACGATAACTTTCAGATTCTAGGGAGGGATTTCCGCAGTATATTTTATTATAGAGTTGATTTTATTGATGAATGATTGCTAGTATACATTCTTGCATTGGTTTTAAGCTGTTAGGCTAGGCTAAGAGTTAGACTCTATTGGTTCACTCATCCGGGGGTTGGGTGGGTGCCACTCATGATGGTATGGGTCGTGACAAAGATGGTATCAAAGCCCTAGGTTTGTTGATCTCATCGTACCAAAATAGGTCTAGTAGAGTCTTGCAGAACGGTGCGGAGACCTCCGTACTTTTCTTCGAGAAGCTATGAGACTTTAGGAAACTATCTCTTCTTTCTTCCATCATGATATAACTTGATTCCAATTGGTATCTGGTGATACAAATTAGTATCTGACTCTTTCACTCTTCTGTCCGCAGATGGTTAACACAATGAACAATGGATCTAGACCGACGGTCCCAACAACGGGCTCGGCTATCCATGGTAGAGGCAGGGGAAGGGGCAGAGGACGCAGTAGAGGCACGCCCGCCAGGGGTGGAGCTTAGGCTGCTGCATGAGCACAATAAGCAACTCCTCCCCCACCTCAGGAACAAATTTTCAAAGATGTGGAAGTTGTTATGGAGGATGATGGGGCGCAGGCTGAGGTAGAGGTGGCACCGACTTGAGGTGCAGGCCTTCCTTCTATGACACCAGAAGAATTTCACCAGGCTTGAAATATCTTGAGTGGTTTGGTTGGTGCTGGATCCATACCCGTGGCACTTGCAAATCAGGATCTGGGAACTCAACCAGCAGATCCTACAGCTCCTAGGATGGATGCAACTTCAGGCACAAGTGACTTCTGTAGGCCAATGCTAGGCCCAATGATGACGGGAATGAACATGAGATGCTGACCAAGTTTTTAAGGCTGAAACCTGCTGAAACCTCCTACGTTTCAGGGTACTGACAGGGAAGATTCTTATGAGTTCATACTGGATTATTATGAGAGGCTGCACAAGCTGGGCATTGTGCAACAATATGGGGTGGAGTTAATCATGTTTCAGCTGCAGGGTGATTCGAAGCAGTGGTGGAGATCTCATGTGGAGTGTCAGTCGTCTTTTTTACCTCCACTGACTTGGGAGTAGTTCCATTCTCTTTTCTTAGAGAAGTACGTACCCCGTACTTTGAGGGACCAGAAAAAGAATGAGTTCTTGAATTTGGAGCATGGTAGAATGTCAGTCTCTGCTTATGAGGCAAAGTTTCATGCCTTGTCTCATTTTGCTATACAGTTGCTAGGTTCCGAGGAAGAGTGGATTCAATTGTTTATCAAGGGTTTGAATATTGAGCTTCAGGTATTTTCTGTGCACATGACTTCTTCAGGGAAAGGCTTCAATGATGTGGTGGATTATGTAAAGAAACTTAGGGGAGTCAGGCAGGCGGGGCAGGCTAATGTGTTAGCCAAGAAGCCCCGAAATGAGGGAAATTATGGTGGTTCGTATTTCAGGGGTCAAAATCAGCAGTTTTCAGCTCCTAGAGGCCAGAGAGCTTCTTATTCATCTGTTAGCAGGATTGCACTTGATCGTGGTTGCTTCCATTATGGTGATCTGGGCCACTTTAAGAGGGAGTGCCCTCATAGGCAGACCGGTAATCAGGTTCAGCAGCAGCCCAAGGCTATGGTCCCGGCAGGTAGAGGTGGTCATGCTAGAGGTCGTCCACAGGGTGGGCGAGGTAACTTTCAGGGAGGTCGAGGAGATAGAGGGAATAACGGCACGGGTAGGGGTGCGGCGCAGACGACTAGGGAGGTTGCCCGAATTAATGATCGGGCTCACTGCTATGCATTTCTAGGGAGGATCGAGGATGAGGCATTAGATACAGTAATCACTGGTACCATTCTTGTCTGTGATAAAATGGCTTCGGTGTTATTTGACCCAGGTTCTACATATTCTTATGTGTCTATGAATTTTGCATTGGATCTAGACTTGGTATGTGATATCTTTGATTTCCCAATCCATGTATCTATCTCGGTTGGAGAGTCAGTTGTGGTGACTCATGTTTATCGTAACTGTTATGTTATTTTTCTGAGGTTTCATACTTGGGTAGACTTGGTAATCCTTGATATGGTTGACTTTGAGGTGATTTTGGGCATGACCTGGTTATCCCCTTATCATGCCATGTTAAATTGTAACACCAAGACTGTGGCTCTAGAGATTCCGGGTAAGGAGAGGCTAGAGTAGGAAGGTGTGTACAGGTCTAAGCCGGTCAGGATTATATCGTTCGTTCAAGCTAGGAAGCTAGTGGGGAGAGGGTATCTAGCCTTTTTTGCTCATATCCAGTATGATAGTGTGGAGTCCCTCTATGAGTCAGTTCCAGTTTTTTCAGAGTTTCGAGAGGTGTTTTCAGCAGATTTGTCTGGTATGCCTTCGGACTGGGATGTTGACTTGGAGCCGGGCACTCATCCCATTTCCATTCCTCCGTATCGTATGGCTCCAGCAGAGTTAAGGGAACTTAAGATTCAGCTTCATGAATTCCTAGATAAGGGATTTATCCATCCCAGTGCTTCGCCTTGGGGTGCTCTGGTATTGTTTGTAAAGAAGAAGGATGGTAGTATGCGGATGTGCATAGATTATAGGTAGTTGAACAAGGTTACCATCCGGAATAAATACCCTCTACCCCGGATTGATGATCTGTTTGACCAGTTATAGGGTGCATCGATGTTTTCAAAAATTGACTTGAGGTCAGGGTATTACCAGTTAAAAATTAAGCCTGAGGACATTCCTAAGACTACTTTTTGGACTCGCTATAGGCATTATGAGTTCTTAGTAATATCATTTGGTTTGACCAATGCACTGGCAACATTCATGAGTTTAATGAATGGAGTGTTTAAATCTTACTTGGATTCATTTGTCATCATTTTCATTGATGATATTTTGATCTACTCCAAGAGTAGGGAAGATCATGCTGGACATTTACGTATAGTGTTGGACATTTTTAGGCGTCAAAAGCTTTATGCGAAGTTCACCAAGTGTGAGTTCTTGTTTACTTCAGTAGCATTCTTGGGGCATATAGTGTCATAAAAGGGGGTGATGGTAAATCCCCAGAAGATAGAGGCAGTCAACATTTGGGCTTGGCCTAGCTCTGTGACTAAGGTGAAGAGTTTTGTTGGGCTTGCAGGTTATTACCAGAGGTTTGTTAAGGATTTTGCCTCCATTGCTACTCACTTGACAAGGCTGACACAGAAAGATGTGCCATTTGTGTGGTCTGACAAGTGCGAGGAGACCTTCCAAAAGCTCAAGACACTTCTGACCACGACTCCTATTTTGTCCTTGTCGATTGAAGGCAAAGACTTTATTGTTTACTGTGATGCTTCACATTCTGGTTTGGGTGCTGTGTTGATGCAGGATAGGAATGTGATAGCCTATGCTTCTAGGCAGTTGAAGGTGCATGAGAGAAACTATCATACTCATGATTTAGAGTTGGAAGCGGTGGTCTTTGCACTCAAGATTTGGAGACACTATCTCTATGGTGTCAAGTGTGAAGTGTTCACTGATCATCGCAGTCTGCAGCATGTCTTCACTCAGAAGGATTTGAACCTGAGGCAGAGGAGGTGGATGGAATTGTTAAAGGATTACGATGTGACTATTCAGTATCATATGGGTAAGGCTAATGTGGTGGCAGACGCATTGAGCTGGAAAACAGCTAGCATGGGCAGTTTGGCTTGTTTGGGGGTATCCAAACGACCACTGGAAAGAGAAATTCAGGCATTGGAGTCCAAGTTCATGCACTTGGGTATTTCAAAGCAAGGTTGGATCTTGGCCAGTGTTGAGGTCAAATCTACATTCATAGAGGAGATAAAGGCCAAACAGTTTCAGGATTCGCAGTTGAGCAAGCTTTGGGGCAAGGCAATATTCGGAGAGTCCGGGGATGCCAAGTTGGACTCTAGCAGTGTGATAAACTTTAGAGGAAGGATATGTGTTCCTCGAGTCGATGACATGATTTAGAAAGTGTTGGCAGAGGCTCATGGTTTGCGATACTCAATTCATCTGGTTGTAACCAAGATAAACAGGAATTTGAGGCAACTTTATTGGTGGCGTGGTATGGAAAGGGACATAGATGATTTCATGTCCAAGTGTCAGAATTGCCAGCAGGTAAAGTATGAGCACCAGAGACCTACATGACTACTTCAGAGGATGCCCATTCCAAAGTGGAAGTGGGAGAGAATAGCCATGGATATCATGGTGGGTCTCCCCAAGACCTTGGGAAAGTATGATTCTATCGATAGACTGACCAAGTCAGTTCACTTCATTCTGGTCAGGGTGGATTACAATTACAACAATTGGCTAAGGTCTATGTGAAGAACATTGTGAGATTGCGTGGAGTGCCATTGTTCATCATTTAAGACAAGGGTACGCAGTTTACTTCCAAGTTTTGGGGTAAGTTGCACGAAGAGTTGGGCACTCAACACACCTTTAGTACAACCTTCCATCCTCAGACTGATGGTCAGTCGGAGAGGATGATTCAGGTATTGGAGGACATGCTGAGAGCATATGTGATTGACTTCAGGGGTGATTGAGACCAGTTTCTACCGTTGCGTGAGTTCTCATACAAAAATAGCTACCACTCCAGTATTGACATGGCACCATTTGAGGCTCTGTATGGGAGGAGTTTTAGGTCACCGATTGGGTGGTTTGAGGAAGGCGATGTGAAACCTTTGGGATAGACTTGTTAAGGGAAGCTCAAGAAAAGGTAAGAGGTATTCAGGCCAAGTTACTAGCGGCCCAAAGCAGGCAGAAGAAATATGCGGATCGCAAGGTCCGGGACATGGAATTTCAGGTTGATGAATAAGTGTTGCTGAAAGTGTCACCAATGAAGGAAGTTATGCATTTCGGTAAGAGGGGCAAGCTCAGCCCTCGGTTCATCTGTCCGTTTGAGATTCTCTAAATTGTGGGGACAGTTACTTACAAGTTAGCACCGCCATCTAGTTTGTCGGGTGTCCATCTGATATTCCATGTATCCATGCTTAAGTAACACCATGGGTATGGGGACTACATCATCAAGTGGGATAAAGTGATACTTGATAAGGATCTTCGCTATGAAGATGAGCCGATTCTGATTCTTGATTGGAATGTTCAAAAATTTAGGACAAAGGTGATCAGATTGGTAAAGGTTCAATGGAAGCATCACCCGGTTGAGGAAGCCACTTGGGAAACCGAGAGGGACATGTGAGACAAGTTCCTCACTTGTTTGAGGATACAAGTACTACTCTTTCCACCTTTATCTTTCCATATTTTTGGGTTGATCATTCGGGGATGAACGATGGCTAAATTGGTATATGTTATAACGATTGTGTCCGTCATTACGGGTAAGCTTTTCATGCCAGGTTTTAGAGTTAAAACACTCCAAGTTTGGGAGTTGAAATTCCGGGCTAGGCTAGTCTCAGCCAGTTTTGGGGTGAGGTATGGTCAAGGGCAATCCGGGTAAGGATTGGGTTTGATATATTGATGTGAGCTAGTTTCTTCATAGCTAACACATAAAGGAGTCCGGGGGACTTTTCAGAATCAAATTCGGGTAAGTAGAACTCCCGAAATTGAGGTTGACGTGAAGGGGTTGTTCCAGGACATCGAGAAAATAAGTATGTTGTAAAATGGACTAGTTTTAGAGATTTTACTACTTTCTGTCCCATGTCAACTGCTACAGCAGTTGACACTCCGCCACGGCAACCTCCGCTATAGTGAAAAAATTACTGCTACAGCGAAAGTCAAGTCAATCAACCTCCGCCATAGCGGTTGACTCCGCTACGGCGGTACCGCTATAGTTGAGCGGACCGCTATTGTGGAGCCTGACAGAATTTAATGCAGAAACTTTCCCAGAAACATTCAGTTTTCACAAGTTCATTTGGGAGAAGGGTTAGGGCGATTTCAGGCATTTTCCTCCATTCTTCATCGTTTTTCTTCCCTAAGGTAAAGTTTCTACTCTCCAGACTCCGTAATACTTTTCTTATGCGGTAGAATTCCTAGGAGTGGACTTGGGAAAAGGTTTGGAATGACTTATGAAGGGTAGAATCTAGGGAAAAATAGGGATTTTATGTGTAGAAGTTCTTGGGTGTTGCTTAATTTACTATTTTATGATCATGTGACTTTAATTTCCTAATTTTATCCGTAAAAATGATAGAACTAGGTGAATTAATGGCGGAAAGCCCGGGAATAAGGGTGGAATGATCATGGGTGTCCTGGGGTTTAGGATTATACGTAATCAGAGTGAAATTTAGGCCATAAAGATTAATTATTGGTTATTGTGTGTTGTTTTAGACCAAGAACCGGCAAGAACTTTGGGAAACGGGAAAGCTCTGGTTGTGTAGAGCTTTGAATCATTTTGAGGTAGGTGATGGTTTTCTTCCTTTATGCTTTGTGTATTTAAGTACTCTTGTCTAAGTATTTGTATAAGATGCATTGCTTAGGGAATGATTAGAAATGTCTAATAGTTTTTTTAACAGTCTGGTAAATTGAACGTTGTATTGTGCTTGTTGGTTTACAAGTTGATTGTTCATTTTTGTGACTGTGGATTGTTTGACTAACAGTCTGCTCTGGTACCACGCCTGGTATGGGATATTACTAACGTTTGGCTTGGGTACCATGCCTGGTACAGGATAATACTAACGGTTTGCTCGGGTACCATGCCTGGTACTGGATAATACTAACGGTTGGCTCGGGTACCACTCTTGGTACGGGATAATACTAACGGTTGACTCGGGTACCACGCCTGTTACGGGTTTACTTTCTTGTATTTCTGCATCTTTATTTAATGGTTCTCTGAGTGGATCGGGTTGTGAACTCGAATTGTGGTTGTGTATTTTGGTCCTTGATGATTCTACCAGTACACGGTGGTTGTGTACTGATACTGCACTTGCTTGTCTTTTTGTGAGTACAGGAAATCTTCCGGCGGTTGACGCATGACTTCACCTGTAGGCCAGACTTTTCGAGATATCAAGGGTGAGCTATTCGACCGAGCTGCCTTGGTGTCCATCTAGATTGAGTTGTGGCCCATTTGTTCGGGCTTAGACTATTTCATTTGTTTTGGGGTTTCATCCCCGTACTCTAGTAATTGATAGATGTTTGGTACGATGACTTTCAGATTCTTGGGAGGGATTTCCGCAGTATATTTTATTATAGAGTTGAATTTATTGATGAATGATTGCTAGTTTACATTTCTGCACTGGTTTTAAGCTGATAGGCTAGGCTAAGAGTTTGACTCTATTGGTTCGCTCATCCGGAGGTTGGGTGGGTGCCACTCACGATGGTATGGGTCATAACACTGCACCCAAATAAAGCAAGCCAATTGTACACAGATGTAGATAGTAAAGATACGCAAGGAATACCATAAAATGTGATATGAAATGAAATGTGGCCAATGCAATAATAATGAAACCCTGAGTCACCTCACGGGCTGCTAGAGCATACCAACCAATACCATGCCATAATACCTGAAATGTCCCATCAGGCCGCCAGAGATTATCAGCATCAATAAATGCCACCATGTCCACGTATAATCAAGAAAACCCATAATATTGTCATGAGCCACCGGAGCTTACCTATATAATAATTACCACAAGTAAAACCCCGTATATACACAAGGGGGAGGGGGGCACCAGAGCTTATCAATATAATCCCACAACCAATGGAAAGTAAGGTTCAAATTGCCTCTCAAACCAAATGCACAAAATAGAAGTAGAGTCCAATTTCAAAGTTAACAAAAAAGTGATGAAAAATTTCTCCTTAGTAGCACCAGTTTATAGTAAAAGAAACCATTTTCCTCTTTTTATTAATCAAAAACAGTAGTAAAAGTGGGACACTCTCCCTTGAGCTCCATTTATTTAAAAAGGGGGTGTTTTTGAGTTTTAAATGTTAGCAACCAACTTAAATCAATACAATCTTTCCTTAATTTGAAAACCATTTGTTAAGAGAAAAGTTCCTTATTAAACCACCGAGCCAATCGATTCCCGTAAATTTGTACGGTTCAGTTTTCATCAATCCATACCATAACCCAATCATATGTGAACAAGAGATAAACACGAATCAATTCAAATATATGTATGTATGCATACAATGCACGCAGCTAAACCATGATAGGACATTTATCCCTTCATAACAATATCGTACTAACCTGGACTCCAGCCAGCCCAACACCATAGCCTCAGGCCCACAAATACGCATACCAAATCCAACCATAAGAATATAACACGAGAAGAACAGCTAGAAAATCAAGTAAGAAACTACCCTACAAGGAACTCTACCCATCGGATGCTAAGGCCGATTATTCTAATATAAATACTAAAAGGGAACAGTACACTATCTACCCAACCCCAAGGGACCCGACTAAGGAAATAAACTAACCGGAACTAAGCATAAAGCACACGACCAATAGAAACATAAGCAAAGCAAACCATACTGACCTGGCTCCTGCCAGTCCCATCTCCACGGCCTTAGGCCCACAATTACATGATAAATGGAACACCAAACCAACAAGAATAATAATAATCAAAATAACGAAGTAACGATAACCTCTACTCTATCCCGGACCTTTATCTAATTCTAGGCTAAGGCTCCCTAATCTAATAACCTCAATCACAAGCAGTCTAGTCTAAACTAAGGCATATGGCCCTAATCCCAAGGATATTACACCGCCTACGCCAAGTCTTACGGAAAGCTACAACCTATACCAAGGATGGCTAGCCAAAATCTTACTCTAGAGCACCTAAATCACCTATAAGGATCAATAAGCCTACTCATAACCATATCCAAACCACAAGATCCCACCAACCATTAACAAGTTATTATATTCATACCTCATACGAGCAGTGTCTAGAAAATAGTAAACCAAAACCTCTCGGAAAGGCCGAGAACGCGCGCACAATCTAATCCACAAGACCGGAGCCTATATCCCTTGAGAAGTATCCGAAAGCAGCCACACTATCATAAAAATGTTCTACACGTCAATACGAAGCTAACGGTACCCATATTTCTAATAATTTAACCGAGTTGAAATTCGAGTCAAAAGAGGGCCCATGGGCCCCGTAACCCAAAACTGAAAACAAAAAACTTAAAATGTTTCCTATAATCTTGGGAGCGCATGGTAAAAATTTGAGCAGATTCAGACCATGGGAAGGGGTCAAAACAGCCCCAAGAATCAAGAATTTAAAGGGGAGAATTTATAGAAAATAATGGAAATTAAAAAGAGAATTTACCTATTCACTTGGCCAAGAACACACCCGGATCAGCAAAAATTATTCCTCCAAGTATAGGGTAAGAGCAGGTGAAAAATTGGAGTAATTTGGAGCTAAAATGGTGAAAATATCTAAGTTGAAAGATGAGGCAAAAGGCTAGAAAAAAATAGGTTGTCAACAGCTTATAAAGGCTGGCCAGCCGAAGCGCAGGGGCGGCCCATGGCGCGCAGGCGTGGCGAAGGGGCGCTGGCATGGCTGAGGCAGTTGGCACACAGGGGCGCTGGCATGGGCGTAGGTGCGCGCGCACAGCCCAGGCGGCGCCCTGGCGCCACACCAGCAACAAGCAATGCCTAAAGGCAGATTTTCCCACTTTGGGCCCCCAGGGAACGTATCCGGGGTCACGCGAACAAAAACGTGGTGAGCTATTCAACTAAAAATGGTGTTTCGAATATAATGGATTTGAAAAATAATCTCATCGGAGATCGATTTGATAAAAAGTGGGCCCCACGCTCAAAATCGACCTTTAGGCCAACTATTCCAAAATGGAACTTATGGGCAAAAATCAAGTCTGGAAGCCTCGGGACCCAAACCAATGGTGTCTGTAGCCTAAAATCGACATTCCAAAGCTAACAGAGCTGACAAAATTTCCATCTGAGGCTGTCTTCTCTGAATGTTGATCAAAGTCAACCCTTCAGGCCCAACTGTCCTGAAAACACAGAACGAGAGAAAGTTCCAACCTGAAAAACTCCCGGATCCTAACCAAAGGTCTAACTAGACCAAAGTCCATGCTCTGGAGCTAATGGAACTGTTGGAATTCGATTCTGAATGCATTTACCAAGAAAGTTGACCAAAGTCAAGGATTTTCCAAGTTGGAATTCTAAAACAGGGAAATGGTCATAACGACTAAACAAACGGCCTGGGCATCAAATCGTCAGTCCTGGCAAGTAATAAATGACTTGTAGCCACTGCAGGCAAAATCAAAATGCAAAAAATATAAGGAAATAGAAAAATAACCTGGAGGGTCATTACAACAGTAATAAAAGAGGTATTGGTGTCAGTTACAAAGGGTTCAAGTTCAGCCTAGCTAGTGAGAGTTCTAATCTCACTGTCAGCTGATTGTTTGTATATGTTTTCGCTTGCTGATGGAAAGCCTGAAACAGTAGATTGTGTTGGATTTTTTTTTGTCTTTTATTTTGGACTAGAGCTTTTTCCTGAATGGTTGTTTATCTTTTTTTTAGTAATTGGTTCTTGACATTTTGTCTTAATTTTTATGTAATATTTTAAGTATATTAAAATAGAATTGAATGTTCATTCTTTTTTAAAAGTCAAAAGTTAATCTCTTTTCATAATGATGATATTCGCTACTGATATCCTTAACAATGGAATTTGAAATATATGTTGCCTGTTGGTAGCTATTTTGTTCTTTCATTTTGATTCACAAGTTGGAGTAAACTCAAATTTGTACTAAACTATTATAATAATCACATTTTCTTTGTTTGATTGGTTTTCTTATATAAATTAAAAGGACGAATAACCAAACTAAAATTCAAAGTTGATCAAATCAACAAAATGTTTATCTTATTTGAACAGTGTAAATAACAATACGTACTAGCAGAAAATCACTAATTTTTTATGAAATTAATCAAAATTTGGCTCGTCGATAATCTTTTTGATGAATTTTCATAAAAAAGTTCTTTACTAACGAGCAAAATATTGACAGAACGTCTATAAAAAATGACAATTTTCTAATAGTAACTTCTGTTGGATGTTGCATCTGCTACTGCTATAGTTTTCTAGAATAATTAGTTATTTAATTACATGAGGAGTTTAATAATTAATTTAGTAGAATATTCAATTTATTAGTTTTTGTAAGAGTCTAGTACTTTAGCTATAAGAGGAGTCTACTACTTTGTTTATGTGTCTATATAAAGACTTATGATTAATAAAATTAATATGTTAAAAAATTTCATTCATATTTTCGCTTTTATTTTCTGCATCTCTCTCCAAAAATATAACAGTGGTATCAGCACCTTCATGATCTTAGTGAGTTTGTGCATTCATGAATAAACAAAAAATCAACTATGTTTAATCCATACCTATTTTAACTCGTGCTTGTCTTTAACGCTTAGTGCTATTTTCAACCAATATCAGTTTTAACCAATTTTTAATCCATACTATTTTTAGCTTATTTTCATCAATCATGGCAAGAAATGGTCTTTCTTTGACTGCTCCATAAATCTTCACTGGTGGAAATTTCAAATTTGGCAGTGAAGATGAAGTCTTATCTTGAAGTTTATCATTTGTGAAAAGTTGTAATTGAAGAATCACCTTTACAACCACTCCTTGAAAATTCTACTTCTGCCCAAATCAAAACTCTTTTGGAAGAAAAAATCAGAAGATGCAAAGCCAAAATTATAATCCAAAATTCAGTTGTAGATTTTGTCTTCTTTAAAATAATTGCATGTGAAACAGCGAAAGAAGCTTGGGATAAACTCGAAAAGGAGTACCAAGAAAGTGAACGAGACAGACAAAATCATATTTTAAATTTCAAAAGGGATTTTGAATCTCTTAGAATGCAAGAGGGTGAGACCATTACTAAGTATTCTGACAAGTTCTCTTTGATTGTCAATAGAATCAAGTTGCTTGGCGAGAATTTTAAAGATAACAGAATAGTTGAAAAAATTCTTATGATTATTCTAGACAGATTTGAGTCAAAAATCTCCGCCTTAGAAGAGTCTAAAGATCTCCCTACCATCTCTCTTGAAAAATTAATAAGTTCTCTTCAAACACAAGAGCAAAGAAGGGCTTTCAGACAAGATAAAATTGATGAAAGTATTCTTTAAGTAAAGCATCAAAAAGGAAAAGTTGGTTATCCTCCTTGCAAATACTGCAAAAAGAAAACACACTTAGAAATTTTTTGTTAATTAAAATCTGATGCAATATGTGGAAACTGCAAACAAACAGGTCATGTTACAAAATTATGCGAGTTCAAAGATCAAAATAACTCACAAGCACTATTAATGGAAGGAGAAAGTGACAAGGACCTACTTTACTAAATTGCAGCAATAGAAGCAAGGAGTATTGGATGTTGCATCTGTTACTGCTACAGTTTTCTAGAATAATTAATTATATAATTATATGAGGAGTTTAATAAATTATTTAGTAGAATATTCAGTTTATTAGTTTTAGTAAAAGTCTAGTACTTTAGCTATAGGAGTCTACTACTTTGTTTATGTGCCTATATAAAGACTTATGATTAATAAAAATAATATGATAAAAAAATTTATTCATCTTTTTGATTTTATTTTATGTATCTCTCTCCAAAAATATAACAAATTCTATGTTCAAAATGATGTGGCATCTGCAACCTCCATATCCTGGATTTGCCTCTACATATAATGATGAAAATCCATACAATTTATCTAAATATTGTATTCTTCAAAAAATATAGTACAACATAATATATTATGATACAATACATTATGAAACCTATGTAACAACTATCCAAAAAAGTGAAGTGCGTGACTCATCTATATTACTGCGAGAATGAAACTGATGGGTGGTAGTATACAGATAGAGATAGTGTATGAATTTCGCATACAAAAAATAGTATGGATACATTATTTATATATTGTTATACACTATACACTTTTATACGTTATGTTATACATATTTAAAAAATGAAAAATTAAAAAATAAAGAGTTTCTGTGGTAGTTCGGAGAAGAAGGTGAAAATAATATTTAAAATATATTTGACTTTACAAAATTCACTGTATATATATATAGGTTATTCTAAACGTAAATAATTATTAGGTTATGCTTATTGTAATCTGTTTGTTTGGGCTAAGCCTAACAAACATGACGGGATGAAACAACGTGGGATGTAGCAATTCAGACGAGACAAAAATAAAGTGGGATGAAGGTGGGGTGAGATGGACCAGGATGAATCGATAGTCTCATTCGTCGCACTATAAAACTGGATGAGACAAGACATGATGGAATAACCGAGATAGTCATTTTTTAAAATAAAATTTTAAAATCATTTAAATTATGTATAAGTCTAGAATTATAAGTTATGATTCTAAAAAAAGTTTATAAAGTTTTTTTAAATTTAATTCTTTAGTACTTGTATAAAATTTTCTTTAGTTAAGTTAGATTAGACTAAAAACTTTCAGCTTTCAACTTGAAGTATGAAATAAGTTGGACTAAAGAATTCAGCTAAATAAGAAATTATTTATTAAAGTTGTGAGAAATTATAAATTTGTTAAAGTTTCTTTAAATAATTTATTTTAGTATCTAAAAAGACTTGAAGTATGAAAAAAGACTTGTATTAAATATAAGTAATCAAGTAGGACAATAATAAGAGTCTTCTTGAAAAGTCACTTGGTAATTAAAATTGATGTAATTACTAGGATAGTAATTATACTGCCTAGTAATTACACAGACCTATTTTTTTTTAACTAACCTTGTATTATTTACCAAATAGAAATTACACACATGCTCAAAACTATATACTGCTACATGGACATATTTCCACAGTCAGTACTCAAACAAAACAAGACATAGCTACTTCTACATCATCAAGCTAGGCTAAGGATATGAGTTGAGTTCTTCCACTCTACGTGCTAATCTGGGTTGCAAACTTTCCCTATAGACACACGTCTGAACAATCGTTTTCAGCATAACTTTACTTGGTCTTTGTATTGCTTGAAAAACTCTCTGATTACGCTCAATTGATGTTGAATAAATACAACAGGCTAACACAAGTCGAAACATCTCATATGATGCCTTCTTTCCATTTGCATGGTCAAGAAGCCGAGTAACTTCATCACTCCATTTGCCAGCCAAAATGTGGTACCCTTGCCAATGTAGCATCCTGTAACTTCCCATCCGTTTGAACATTTAAATTAATACGTATTTTTGAAGTGAGGATAAGAATACTTCATATTTTAGGAAGGATGTTTTACAAGGTATTTTAATCGTACAATGGTCATATCTTAAGTTTTGAAGTCAAGAAAGTTGTGAAATAAAAGTCGGCAAAAGTTATCGTAAGTTACTTTGATAAATTCTTTGAAATTTAGGCTAAATATCTCAGAGATTTTCTCCCAATTTACAAAGAGTTATAAGGCCCCCGACCTACCAAATTGAAGGTCTATGACTTTAGTTTTAACGCATAAAACCATTTGCCATACAACTTCAGAATAGAGATATATTCATATTTTTGTGAGACTGCACAAGTAGACATGTGAAGTGGGCCCAAGTCGGTGGAAGGATATATGTAAACACTTCTCTTCATTTCTTCTTCATTTTTCACGATCTAAAGCTCACAAAAATCAGAGAAAAGTTCCAAAATTCTCTATAGATCCCTGTGATCTTATCTTGAAAGCTTTGTGAAAGTTGCTCTATGTCGCGAGCTCATCATTTTGGTGTAGTTTGCCCCATCAATTTCATGATATAAATTTGTGAGTGTGGTGGCAATGGCTTATTGGCCCTATAGGGTGTTCTTGGTGCTGTTACGAGGTTGTATAGCAAGGTAAGAACATTCTTTTATCAGTTTTATATCTACTTTAGACCTCGAGTAGCATTTTATAGCAAAAATCCGTATTTTTTGTCGGATTATTATAGTACCTTATCTTCTTGTGTGTTGATTGTGATCCTACCATGTTTTAGTATCACGGGGGTACAGGCAGAAGTCAGTAAGCTGCTTGAAATCATAAAAAAGGTATGTTAAGGCTATGCCCTTCTTTCGCCATGTTTCCTTAAAGCTTAGGAGCAATACAACAAGATTGTTATCATTGATGTACTCGTAGCCGTGATTGTTGTTTGTTGGATGCTCGAGTTGTTATATTCCTCCCTTATCGGTATTCTTATTTTTTTTAGTAGCGACCCTATACTAGACACGACTTAGAGCTTATTCATATAGGTTACTTATAGATAAATTGCTTGCCTTCGGGCTATTGGATTATTTGTCGTTGCCCTCGGGGCTATTGTGGTTAGAACCAAAAGGGTGAATTTTGCCTATGGGGCTATGCGCAACTTTCCTAAGGGGCTATTGAGATAAGTGAAAGCCTACGGGTTATTCCAATTGCCATCGGGGCTAATATGAAGCCAATGGGCTATTATGGTTACCTACGGGATTATATTGAGGCTTGTTCACTTATGAGCTACCTGATTGTCTAAGAGGGCATAGTTTGATGCCTACTAGGATATGTTGATGCCTAAGAGGGCTATGAGATTCGTATGAGGCTATATCAATGCCTTAGAGGGCTATAGGAAGCCTATGGGGCTATAAGAAGATAGTGATTGCCTTCGAAGCTATTATAAAATACAACGTGCCTAATGGGCTACTAGACATAACGATGGCCTTTGAGGCTATGTGTAAAGTGATTGAGGGGCTATTGAGATGTAGTGATTGCCTATGGCGCTATGGGACTACCTATAGGGGTATATAAACTGAATTGGCACCTTTTGGGTTTATGTGGCCCTGGGTAGGTGGTCTTGTTTATTGTTTGTACCTGCCAAGCTTATGGGGGCTCATTTAAGTTGTTGTTTGATTATTATTGGTATGTTATGATCTAGGAACAGGTAGGTATGCTCGGTTATGTTTTACTCTCTAATCTAATCGCTTTCAGCACTTTATGATTCTTGCACAGTTGTTATCTTACATTACATGCTCGGCACATTATCTCGTACTGACGCCCCATTGCCTTGGGGGCGCTGCATTTATGCCTGCAGGTCTCGATCGACGACTCGACATACCTTTTTAGCAACACAGTTGATTACCAATAGGTTGGCTAGCCCTTTTCTTTTGGAGCGGCTAGAGTTTTTGAGGTTTGTTGGCTTTTGTTGTAGATAGCTTTTGGGTAGGCCGGGGACCTGTCCCATCCAAAATTTACTACTGTTAGAGACTTGCAAATTTTGGGTTGTATAGATGTGCACTGTCGACTGTGTTGGCCTCATTGTTTTGTTCTTTTAGCACAATGACTTGTTATCCTTTATCATATATGTATATATATATGCTCACTTTATATGTTTCTAGATAGCATGGTGGCCTCAACGGCCTGCACAAGATTTTGTTTCTATTCTATATGAATTGCTGCAGTTTGCTGAGGTTATTATTGGTCTTGTTGACAGGGGCCTTACCGGCCGAGGTCTTATCTTTAAGCCGAGATATACTTGTTTGTTTTCATGATTTTGTGACTGGTAGTCTGCCAGTAGTGTAGTTTTACAGCAAGTATTGGCTCAGGTCTAAGTTGGCATCAGGTGCCAGTTACGTCCCTCAGTTGGGGTGTGACAAACTTCTTATCAGAGCAACATCATATCCTATGGAGTCTGCAAGCCCTGTCTAGTAGAATCCTGTTTATAAATATGTTGTTCACTATATTCTATAAGCATGGATCTAAAGGACATGTTAGAATTGTTACCTTTCTTTTGCTCAAATCGTGCTATAGAGCTGAGTCTTAAGGGTTGAGTATTTGGGCTTATAATTGTTATTTTATACAGGGAGATGCCCGATACTAGATCGACCATAGCTAGCCAGAGTCTATATACAGATACAAGTGAGGGTACTATCAAGATACCTGTTGTGGAGATAACCCATCCCAAGGCCCATGGGGAGACATCTTCTCAGCCCCCTCCAGTTTCTCCACTACCTTAGGAGCCTTCGAGGGCTACATGACCCCCAGATCTACCTCTAGTACCACCCCCAGCTCCTCATATTCCATATGATCATGATTTTAGAAGTGCAGTGTGCATGTTAGCACAGTTAGTAGTTGCACAACGTCAGCCAGTTGCGCCAGATATTGCCGGGCCTTTTGAAGGGCCCTAAAGTTTGAGAGTTCGTGAGTTTCTCGCCTTGAGTTCTCCACAGTTTATGAGGAAAAATCACAAAGAGGGCCCTCATACTTTGTAGATCAGCTTTATGGGATGTTCAGGGTCATGCATGCCTTAGCGACTGAATCAGTTGAGTTAGCAACATTCTGGTTACGTTATGTTGGAGATGCACCTCCACCCACTTGGGATAGCTTTACAGAGGCTTTTCTAGATCATTATTTGCCACAAGAGATTCGAGATGCTCGGGTAGATCATATTCTGAACCTCCGTTAAGGTAGTATGAGCATTCGAGAGTATGGGCTGAGATTTGATTCTTTGGCTAGATATGCACCAGTATTTTGTTGATACGATACATAATAGAGTACGTCGGTTTGCGGCAGGGCTTGGTTCAGAGTATATTGATGCTTGTACTATGACTGCACTAAATGATAATATGGATATCTCCGGATTCAGGCCTTTTCACAGGGTATAAAGGAGTGCCGACATCAGCAGTATATGGCTAAGAGGGTCGATAGAGAGTAACATAAGAGGGCTAGGCCCGTTGGTTTGTAGGGAGAGTTTCAGGGTGGTCCCAGACCTTGATATTTCGGTGAGCCACCTAGGTCTCCGCCACTGCAGTTCTAGGGTAGTAGACTTGATCATCGCGGACAGTCAGGCCTAGGCGAGGCTTCATGAGCATCAGGCTCTCAACAACAGAGGAGTTCAGGTCAGGCTAGGTCAGCCCCACCAAGTTGTGCTACTTGCGGCAGGATGCACTTTGGGAGATGAAGGCAGGGTTCCACAACTTGTTGTTCTCGTGGACAAGAGGGGCATATGTAGAGGCACTACCCAACCAGAGATCATGGTGGTATGGGTCAGCAAACCGCTGAATACGCAATTCATCAAGTCCATGAGTGCTGCTGAGGCAATGGTTAATCCTAAAGACATCACCAGGAACTCATAATGGCGGTAAAAAGTCTTGAAGGTTGTCTTAGGAATGTCCACCGCTCGAATCCTCTATTGATGTTAGCCACATCTCAAGTCAATCTTAGAAAACACGGCAACACCTGAAGCTGGTCAAATAGATCATCAATATGTGACATCGGATACTTATTCTTTACAGGCACCTTATTCAACTACTGATAAGCAGTACGCATATGCATATAACCATTCTTCTACTTCACAAATAGAATAGGAGCACCCCAAGGAGAAACACTCAGCCAGATAAAACTCTTACCTAGAAGATCCTGAAGCTGAACATTAAGCTCCTTCAACTCAAAATGAGCCATACAATAAGGTGGAGTAGAAATGGGTCAAGAGCCAGGCTTGACATCAATAGCAAAGTCCATATCACGCTTAGGTGGGAGTCCAGGTAAGTTAGTAGAAAACACATCCGCAAACTCATAGACCATAGGAACTGAATCAAGTGAACAAATGTCAACACTAACATCGTGGACATAAGCAAGATAAGTCAAACACCCCTTCTACACCAAACTCCTAGCCTGAATATAAGAAATGATCCTCGTCGGCGCATGACTAATAGAACCCTACCACACAACTAGAGGTATGCCAAGCATGCCTAAGGTAACGGTCTTGACGAAGCAATCCAAGACCTCTTGATAAGGGGATAACTAGTTCATGCCCAAAATAGCATCAAAATATACGATATCAAGCACAACAAGATCTGCCGAAGTGTCATACCCCCGAATAGTCACCACACAAGATCTAACACCCGATCCACTACTAAACAGTTACCTATGGGAGTAGCTACCTGTATAGGCACAAGCAAAGGCTCACTAGACAATCCCAACTAAGAAGTGAAGTATACATACATATATGAATAGGTAGAGCCCGGATCAAATAAGACAGATGATGTCTGACGACAAACTAAAATCATACATGTGATTACGAACTTCAAAGCCTCTGCCTCTGGTCTACTAGGAACAACATATATGTCTGTGTCAACCACCGAATTGAGTACTCGCATGACCACCGGTCCTGCCGACTAAGTACCTCCATGAGCACCTCTCCCACCCTGAGCACCACCTTTGGTCGGTGGCTCTACTACTCTGAGAGGCTGTGCAATTGATGCTAAAGTCTTGGTGATCCCACAGCAAGGACAATCTTTAGCAAAGTGACAAAACTCTCCATAATTATAAAAACTCTAAGAATCTCTGCCCCTGATGTGAAGAACTTGTCAAACCAGAATGGCTACCATGGCTAGAATACCTAGATATGAACCCGACAAGGACTTATATGAGCTTTGACTACTATACCGAGGCAAGATACCACCATAAAGCTTAAATATGTCCTGCATAGGCTTGCTAGGCTAAACGTACTGCTGCTACTGACCCCTACCATGGAAACCTCTACCTTGAAACTCTGGACCATTATAACTACCCTGGTGATGAAGCCTCTTATAGCTGCCCCTATGGTCCTCGTGATGAATGACCTCTATAGTAAGGGCATGATCAACAACATCCAATAATGACTGACCCGATGATACCATGCTCTCAGTAGCTAGGCGAAGCTAAAGTCTCAACCCTCTGACAAAATAATGCACTCTCTCATGCTCGATAGGCAGAATCATAGTAGCATGCATGTATAACTCATGAAATACTAACTTATACTACACCATTGTCATAAAACCCTACTGCAACCTCAAGAAATCATCCCTCATCCTCTCATACTCGCTGTAAGGTATATACTTTCCTAAGAAATCCTCGGAGAACAGTGCGCAAGTCATAGAAGGGGACCCAACTGGTTTGCACTAAGAAGCAGTGTATTCCACCCCATGAGAATCCACTGTCTGAGGTTATGTAACCTCTCCTAACAACTAGTAAGAAACTCGTGAATATCCTCTCCTGGAGTGCCTGAACACCTAGGTGGTGCCAATCTAAGGAACCGACCCAACATATTTTGCTCCTCAGAAGTCATGACTGGTCGAGCTTCCATCGGTGGAGCAACTAATGGTATTGGTGGTTTCATAACACGGGGGGCCACAGTGAAAAGTTGCTCTCTTACACCCTGAATACCTTAAGCCGCTCCCTGAGCTGAAGTGTGCGACATACCCATCAATTCACTCAATAACTAAATAATGGCAGCCTGAAGTGCCAGCGGAGCTACAAGTCTTGGTGGAGGCTAGGCTAGTCCACGCCCCACTGGCTGCTGAGGTGGTGGATCCTCTGGTACTAACTCTGAAGCAATCTCAGGCTCCTGATCAAATACTGGCTCTGGTGATGGCTCTCTGGCCTGGCACCAAGCCAGTGCTACAAATCGAGCCTGACCTCGACCTCGGGGTCGAACTCTACCTCTGCCCTTAGATGGATCCCTAACTGCCATCGCAACGGCCTCACTAGCAGTCGTTGTATCCCTCATCCTAAAAGTACTATGAAAGAGTGAAATAAATGAGATTTATTGGAACTGATAGGAATAGAGCATATGATAAGGAATAAAAATGCAAAGTTTTTCCTAAGAATGCCTTATAGCCTCCCGAAGATAGGATACAAATGTCATCATACTGATTTGCGGGACTCTACTAGACACTTGTACTAATAACACTGGCAAACACAGGCTTTGATACCAATCTGTCACGATCTAAAGACTCAGGTCATGATGGCACCTACTATAACCCACCAGTAGGTAAGCCAAAACCCTTAGCCCAGAGTGACAAGTAATGGGCTAATAAGAGAATGAGATAAAAATAGGCAATCAATATCAAATAATAAAGAAACAAGCGTAACATTCATATATGTATAGGGAGGAAAGGAACAAAATATATGAAAATATCCCCAAAGATCTGGTATCAGTCAGTAAAAGAGCTACTACAACATATAGGTGCTAGATAGGTACAATATATATATATATATACACACACAAATAGTCTTCAAAAGTACAAAAGAAGACTAGTCCAAAATTAGAGGGAGATGAATCAACTCTGGTTGCCAAGAGCTCACCCTAAGTCTCTGATTAGCAGCTCTGCACGAGGGTGACATCAACGATGATAACTCATACTAGGGTCTGCATCAGAAACGATGCAGAAGTGTAGTATGAGTACCAAAATATGCAGTACCCAGTAGGCATCATAGGCCGATTGAGCTCAAATAAGACATAAGTATAATAAAAAGCGAGTATACTCTAAAGGTAAGAAAGAGGGGTCAAAAAGAGAATAACAGGTCATAGCTAGAAAATAATTGTAAATAAAAGTAAATAAGTCAAAAGGCGTAAAGTAATAAACTAGTTACAACCTAACCGGACACCTATAAGCCAGAAGGTACACATAATGGAAAATAAACCCAACTAGACCCTCATAAGACCGGTGGATGCAAACAACAATCAATACGAATTACAATCCAAGCATAATAGTAAATAACGGTAGTAAGGTGCCATGATATGCCATATGATATGAGTGCAATGATAAGGCATACCAGACTCGAACAAGATTTCTTAATATGAATTAGTGATAATTTGTACCCAAACTTGAACGGGGACTTAATAATAAATATGCATGCCTAGACTTGAATCGGGGCTTAAATAATAAACGTGCATGCCCAGACTCAAACCGGGGCTTAAATAGTTAATATGCATTATCAGACTCAAATCGGGGCTTAAATAATAAATATGCGTGCCCGGCCTCAAACGGAGGCTTAAATAATAAATGTGTGTGACCGAATTCAAATTGAGGCTTAAATAATAAATGTGTGCCAGACTCAAATCAGGGCTTAAATAATAAATATGCATGCTCGAACTTGAATGGAGGCTTAAATAATAAACATGCATGCTCGGACTTGAACCGAGGCTAAAACAGTAAATATGCATGTCCAGACCCGAACCGGGGCTAAAACAACTCATTTTTCTTAAGAAAACCAAATCCATTTAAAGAATTCAAAAATTCCACTTTTAAGTCAAAAATGGTGTTTTAGGATAATTTACCATATGCCATGACAAAATAAATACTAACACACGCAATAAGGTAATAACCAAGCCAATGATCAAAACCAGGTCCGACCAACACAAATAAGGAAATCCACGGCCCAAGTAATAAGGAACATATACTATCCTAGAATAGGTGCAATTCGGAAAATGCTACACTAACTATAAGACTCCCAAGGGACCCCACCTAAGGCAAGCAACTAACTAAAACTAAGTTGAGCAATCAATTCTATCCACAAGGCTACTACGCAACTACGCCAATTCCTAAAGGAGTTACAACCACCTAGACTAAGGATTTCTGGCTTAATTCTACTCTGAGGCCCCTAAACAAGCTATACAAATCATAAATACCTAAGACAAGTATATTCGAACCACAATATCCCACCAACTATTAGCTAATTATCATACAAATACCTTAATCAAGCAAAGTTTAAAAGTACATAAGTCGTAACCTACCTGGAGGCCGAACACGTGCTCATGAACCACTACACTAGAGTTTTTCACTTTCGAGAAGCCTATGGCCATTGTCACGCTATCAAAATAATAATCTACATATAAAAATAAGAAGAATGATACCCATATTGCAAATTTAAGCTCCAGATCGAAAATCAGGATAAAAATCACCCATGGGGCTCGCTTACGAAATCCAAAAATTGAATCCATAATAATGTTCCTCGAGGGACAAGGAACACATGCATAAATATTGATTATATTCATCCCTCAAAATTGAGCCCAAAACAGTCCCCCAAAGTTAAGAGAAAATAAGAATTAAGTAGAGAAATCAACAGAATAAAGGCCGGAAACTTACTAATTTTAAGGCGGAAAGATGATCACGGACAAGGACCCGACGATCCTAAGCTATGGAGAATGATCCCACAAAAATTCTTATGCTAGAAGCTCTCAAAAATAAAAGAATTTTGGTTGAAAATAAAGAGAAAACAACCATATTCTGCCAAGGGTCCCTTCATCGCGAACTCAGGGACCCCATCGTGAATGCGGTGAAGCACCCAGGAGACCCAGCGCGATCACGATGTTCTCCCCAGAAATGCGAAGAAGGACCCCAGACCGGGTCCCATCGGGTTCTTCATAGCAAACACTGAGGCTAGCTTGCAAATGCGATGGTAAAAAATCTTGACATTCACAAACGCGAGGTCCTCATCGAGAACACTATGAAGGACCTGCAGCTGCACCAGCAGTTGGAAAAACCAGCAACTTTCTAAGTTAAAAAACACTCGGATAGACCCTTGGGATTCATTCGGGATCCTGCGCATGCAAAAAAAATATGTTTCCCTACCAAAAATGGCATTTAGGACTTAATTAAATCGATAAAATTCCCAGCGAAGATCATTTTGATGAAAAATGGGTCCCACACCCATAACATCTGTTTTAGCCAAAAGCCAACCAATAGCCCAAAATGAGTCTGGTAGGCTCGGGACCTAAACCAAGGGTCTCACTAGCCTAAAGTCCATTCTCCGAAGCTAATGGTGCTGACGGAATTGTTATCTAAGCCTATTTACTCTGAAAGTTGATCAAAGTCAACTCTTTCAACTTTAAGAGTTTTAAAACAGGGAAATTGACTTAAAACACAAATGAAATGCCTAGGAATTGAACCAACTATCCTGAAAAGTCATAAATGACATGTAGTGTCATTATCTAATTTCTCAGGTCATGATGGCACCTACAACTCCCCAGTAGGTGAACTAACCCTCGTAGCCCAGAATGGTTAGTAATGGGCTATTACCTAAGCCAATATGCACAATAAGCAGAAATAAGCAAAAGCAGATATAAGATAAAGACAACGCGGAAGCAAACAACCTGAATATGTAATCTTAAGGAAACTACACCAAACCCAATGACCTGGTATAGATAGTACATGAGCTTCTCATAAAATACAAGTTCTAGAGATAACAAAATAGTAAATACAACTGTCTTCGAATAAACAAAGAGTAACAGTGCCAGGAGATGAGCACCAATTGCTAAGCAACATGTACCTAGTAAGCATCTTCAGTCGACTGAGCGCATATAAGATATAAAGACAGTAACAAGCAGATAGCAAAGAAGAAGTCACAGAAGCAATAGAGAAAGCACATAGAAACTAGCACGGATAGAAGTCAACAAGAATTATAAACATGCTATGCTAGACACAAAAGATATATATAACACAGAACACAGGAGAAGGAAAGAAGAACACACCTGGATCCTTGTATCACGACCCAACTACCGGGCCGTGCGGGCACCTACTCTAGGCACCTAGATAGGCAAACCCTTACCACGCGATCCAACATGCAATTGCATAAATCAAGTAAAATCATAAATAACCTCCTCTTAATACATGAAAATGTTTACAAACCTTTACGTCAGGAAAATCCTTTATAAATTAATACAGTAAAGCCACTTTTAAAATCCAAAACAACCCTCCCTAGTATCTAGTCTAAGCAGGTACAAGACAACTACAGGAAAAGTACAAGTAAATAAAAGAAGACACGGCTTCCACCATGATATGGAAGAGTAGAAGCTGCTGAAGATCACCACCATCATGTACCTATGAAACATCACTGACCCTGCAACCAGACTATACCCAAAAAGGTATAACAAGAGTAGTATCAGTACAAACACACGTATTGATAGGAATCATCGATCGACCCGAATCCACTCCATACCATTATATAAGGAAACATGAGAAATTATGCAAATAGCTATAATACTACAGTCCTTCAACACCACATTTACCAAAATCCAACATCAACCTGACCACGAGCTTAAACATCATGATATTTATACCTATGAACTTACTCGTTTCGTCCCCAGCCTTCCTATCCCATTTCGCTGCCAACTCTACCACTCGAAGACTCTACCATGACACCTAAGACTTTTCAAGTCACACTTAACCCTTAGACTTCCAAAGACACACTTTACCCTTAGAATTCCCAAGTCACACTTAGCCCATAGACTTTCCAAGTCACCTTAAAACGTAGACCGACTACTATGTCATGACCCGGACTACCATTCCGCGACTCAAGTCAACCTTTATGACTCAACAACCAGAAGTAAACCCAGTTAATCACCAAATAGACCACATACATAGGTAAGTACAACTTACAATCCCCGAACAATCCCAAAGAACTATGGGACAACATCCAATAGATAACAACAGCCACCAATACAACCCAGACTCTCAGTCTTACTCCTAACTTATCAATCATATGGAACAGGTTCAACAATCATTTAACAATGAGAAATAATCATGAGACTTACCCTTTTTATATTACTAGGACCAACTAAGAATCCCTAGACAAATACCTAATGTGATCATGCAATGCCCGGTCCACCCCAGAACCATCCCCATAATTAAATGTAACAACCCGACCTCTCAAGGAGAAATATAATCAATCATAGATTTAACAATCAACTCAGTCCACTCATAGAACCATCTACAACACAATCAGTAATGATATTTAAACCCGTACCAAGTGTGGTACATGAGCCAACTGATATAGAACATGTACCAGGCGTGGTACCCGAGTAAACCAATATAGAACCTCTACTAGACGTGGTACCCAAGCCAACCGTTAGTATTCTGTACTAGGAATGGTACCCGAGCCAATCGAATATCTCATAAAATCAACAGTCAATACTTAAATGAAAATAAAATACCCTTGTAAAACCAACAAGCAAAAATCAAGTTCATTCCACATAATTGACACCCCAATTACTTGGATATTCATAATTCCTTTCCTAAGCATGAAAGCATGTACAATACTAAGTTATAGTTACATGCATATACATTGCATTTGGCAAGACATTAACCATCACCTACCCAACACCCGGATCCACAACCCCAATATTAGCTTCTTGTCCAGAGACTAAGTCCCGGCTCACCCCCAAGACACGCAACTAGCAGACACATCAATTTTGAAATCCTTCGCTTAAGATAGATATAACATGAGGAAGGCATCCCCTAATATTAGTACATCAACCCTTCTTGTTTACTCTACTTCTTTTACATTAAATCATTCTCGGAACTCCCTTTAACTAGTCATGTAATTATCCATGATATTTTCCAATTCCCCGAACCTTCCCAACTGTCTAGTTCCTAGATTCTAGCATCCCACCCCATATAATGAACACAAACAACCCTAAAATGACAACACATCATCACAACCCTACCATTTCCCATTTTAAGACCAGTCAAACACAATAATTCTCAAGACTCTGTGCCCGTAGGCCTAAACATGAATTCTCCTTTTCATCTATGCAATAATATAAAAATGGAAACAGGCCTAAGTCAACTCAATGAGAGGAAACCTAGCCTACCTGGATGCCAAGCAACTGCACCACACTTTTATCTGGCTCTGTGAAGGCGTTCCTTGATGGATAACGAGCCCAAAATCCATAGTTTCGCATCCTTTTAGCCAGAATCCCTCCTCCCCATGGCTCTCAAGCTTTGGAGCAGCCTAGGAGGGGTTTTCACGTAACCCTCGTGTATTTTCCCACTGAGGAGCATAAGACCATATTATAACTCGCGTACTGAGCTTCTTTTTTCTACTATACAGCTATAGCAGCTGGCTGACCGCTACAACAACGATGCCATAACAGAATAATTTTTACTATAGCAGAGTGATGTCAATCAAGATGAATTTCAAATATATCATGATTTCTAAAATAATGATGGATCAGGTCATTAAAATAGATACCAATTTACCCATCATTTATTCTCGAATAAATCCCGTAAGAATGAGGAAGAAGAAACTAGTCCAGGGCTCTCATAGTTCTGCTTGACCGCGTAATTACGATCCCACATGAAATATTGAGCTTTCCCTTATTTATTCATACTCGATCCGAGATGGAAATATCATGATCTCCCTTTGACGAGGAAATTTCCTCCCTCGAGCTATCTAATTTTTTTTTAGAAGTAACCTTCCTCGAGTACCCAAGAAATCTGGGGACTTGTAGAATTTGGAGAGAAAGAATTTTAAAAGACACAGGAGGAACCTTTTCATTCCCTAAAACTTGACTGTCATCTTCTATAGCAGAAAATATACCACCATAGCGGTGCCACTATAGCGAGGTGCCGACTGCTATAGCGGTTGAGAACAGTTGAAATAGGGGAGAAATGGGTTTTCATTTCCATTCTCCTTTATTTGACATCTGAATACACTCCCTTCCTCCCGATCACCCTGCTCCCGACATTGAAAATTTTAGGTAACACTCATACCCGCTTACTCCTTTACTTCATTGCATGATTTTAAATAGATTGTTTTGTAGAAAATAGTGATTTGGGGTAGATATTGTAGTGGGTTTTTGAATTTGAACTTAGGTTGGGTTTTTATCGGATTCCCAAAGCATGGATGCTTTCCTTATGTTTACAATGCCTCCACGGCATTCTGGGCGTAAGGATTATGTATTCTTTGGCCAAAAATAGGTCAAAAATGGTGGGGGAGGTGAAGGGTTATTCTTGGAGAAAATTTGTGATTTGGACAAAATTTAGGGGTTATAATGCCCAAATTTTTGCATAAAACAGTAATGGGGCACTTTAGAAGTACTGCTCAGAACCTGGAATGTTAAAAAAAGAGTTTTGGGTCAAGGGGCGCCATTGACGCACCCCTTGAAGTTCTTGGGCGATGAAAATTGCTATAGCGGAACCCCATCACTATAGCGGAGAAATTCCTGCTATAGTGGTTCCGCTATAGCGGACGTATATGCGCTATAGTGGATGACCAAAACATAGTAGCCTCCCAAATCTACTAAATGAAACTTTTCCAATTGAAATGTCTTTCCTTAAACTTTAACAAGTTCTAACCCTGCCCCTTGCCATATTATAGGTTAACACACTTAATGGATGATGAAAAAGTGCCCGAGTATCCCAATAAGAGGTTCCCCGATAATGTTGGTCGGGAGAGGTACCGGGACTATCAAAGGCTAGGCTTTTTCTATGAGAAGGCCTTCAGAATGGAAGGGATGGATGATAAAGCAGCCGCCTTCTATCATAGGATTCAAGAGTTTGGCTGGGGCCCATTGATGGTGGATCCCACTTCTGGTCGTTCAGGTTGGGTGCAGGAGTTCTATGCAATACTCCCCACCATTCGTTGGGATGACCCCAACCCCACTATCCACATCTGAGGGGTGAATGTCCCTGTGGACTCTCGGATTATCAATGATCCTGACATTTCAAATGTAGCATACGAGGCTAAGGCTCGACTGTGGGATATGACTTAGCTGAGGGATACCTTGGTGGAGGAGGAGTTCAGAGGTCAGGTCTACTGGCCCAGTGCTGAGGGCATCACTAGTGCCTTTTTTTGCGGATGCTAGGAGGTGGCTGAATTTGGTGTCCCGGAGGATTCATCCGTCAGGAAATACCATCGATGTGATTTATGCTCGGGCCCTGGTGATTGCTTGTGCTATGAAGGGGATCATTATGAATGTGGGGAACCAGATCATCTCTGAGTGGAAGGACTTCTACCGGGGTCCTAGGAAAGGCCCCTTTCTCTCGGGTTTGGTGTCTGAGTTATGCAGATGGGGTGGGGTGCCCGAGGATCATACTGATAGGGAGGTGGATATGGATATTGCCTTCAACCCTCTCTAAGTGAAAGTGGTCATAGCTAAGAAGAAGAGGAAGGCAGATGAAGCAGGAAGCAACCAAGTTACCGAGGATGTTGATGATGATGACGACGATGACACTCATGCCCCTCTTTCTTGGTCACAGCCCCCGATTACTAACCGCCAGCTTGAGGAGAACTTGGATGCGGTTATGAGGTTCATGGAGGACACTACTTCTAGAGGTACAACCCCGCCCCCTCCACTTAGGATTTTGCAGCACTCCGCAGGGAGTTAGATGAGGAGAAGAAGAAGAGGCGCTCCCGGGATCGCATGTTTTCCCGGATGGGGAAGACCATTAAGGTCATGTTCACCTGCGCTGCCCCTAGTAAGGAGCTTCCCACACTTGAGCCTGAGGACAGGAAAGAGTTCCCCTTCCTGAGCGATGATGAGGCCCAGGACCTCCCCTTCTCCCTTTATTAAGAACATTTACTGCTTTTAGGGTTTTGCCCCCGTTTGGGGAACGTACTAGACGATGCTTCCCTTTTCTTTTTCCCTTTCATTTTTTAGCACATGGATGATAGTTTCAGACAATATTTCCCTTATATGCATGCTAATTTCGTTCTACTGGTGTTTTCTTGTTTTTACATAACAGCTCGTAGTTTAACTATTTCTTTTAGATGCCCCGGAAATAGAAGGAAAAATAGGGGAAAGCAGGGCAGGCATTCTGTCCTGCCCCTTCTCGCTATAACGGTCGTCACTCTGCTACAACGGTACCGCCGTAGTGGGGAAATTACCGTTATAGCAGGATCACCATAGTGATACAGTTCTGCTAGGGTGGTCATGACAGTATCATCCCAGAAAATTGAAACTTTCAACAAGGTATACTCATCCCCATTCCCGGTTATCATTGTTTAACCCCATAAATCATGCCATGGTCTTAAACAACACCCCAAGACCATTCCTAGAAATGCACAGATCGAAATTTAGCACCAAGATATCACCAAATCAAATTCGAAATAGATGAGAAAACTGTTCACAACAACACCTTTACGCTATCATGCAAGAATAACCCTCTTGTTCCCATGGTTCCCAACCAAGTCCCGACTGTCCTGAAATCGAAGTTTCCCTATAGTCGTAAGTCCTGTCCCCTCACCATCTTAACCAATGATGAGACCCTTTTTGAAAAGTCATACAAATTTTTCAAATTAAGACACATAGAAATTTCACAAACCAAAGCACACAAAAATCAAGTTATGACTCTCTTCAGACCCAAATATTCACAGTAAGGCAATCAATTATACACCAACAATTTCAGTCATCTAAGCATTGCAACACACAAAATTTCAAGCTTCAAGCTACAAAAAAAATCAAGTCACATATACTACTCTTTATTCGCCCCATAGGTGACTGTCAGTCGGTCATCCATGTTTTATCGCAACCTCTCAGGGCAGATACCAATTGGAACCTTCCCGGTTCCAACTTCTCTTGGTTGTTTCATTGCAACTGGAGTCCAATGACATCCTTCACTTCGTTGAGATACCATTTGGAATCGAGAGATACCAATTGGACTCAACCCATACAAGCAAGTAAATGAACCGCACAAAAAGGAATAAAAAAAGAGAGAAGTTTCCTAGAATGCTTTATAGCTTCCCAAAAATTAGATGTGGATGTCAACACACCAATCCGCAGGACTCTATTCGATATTTTTCTCTTGTACTGGGAGATCGGTAACCTAGGCTCTGATACCATCTGTCATGATCCAACTACTAGCCCGTGTGGGTACCTAGTGTAAGTACCTAGATAGGTGAACCCTTACCACCCGATCCAACAAGCAATTGCGAAATTAAGTAAAATCATAAATAACCTCCTCTTAATACATGAAAACGTTTACAAACCTTTACTTCAGGAAAATCCCTTACAAATTAATATAGTAAAACCACTTTTAAAATTTAAAACAACCCTCCCTAGAATCTAGTCTAAGTATGTACAAGAGCTACTATAGGAGAAGTACAAGTAAATAAAGACACAACTTCCACCATGATATCGAAGAGTAGAAGCTGCTGGATATCACCACCGTCATGTACCTATGAAACATCATTGACCTTACAACCAGACTATATCCAAAAAGGTATAGCAAGAATAGTATCAGTACAAACACACATACTGGTAGGCATTATTGATCGACTCGAATCCACTCAATACCATCATACAAGGAAATAGGAGAAATTATGCAAATAGCTATAATACTACAGTCCTTCAACACCCACCTTTACCAAAACCCAACATCAACCCGACCACGAGCATATACATTATGACATTAACACATATGGCTTACTCGTTCCGTCTCCAGCCTTCCTATCCTATTCTGAGGCCAACTCCACCACTCGAAAACTCTACACCCTGACACCTAAGAATTCCCAAGTCACACTTAACCCTTAGACTTCCCAAGTCACACTTAACCCTTAGACTTCCCAAGTCACACTTAACCCTTAGACTTCCCAAGTCACACTTAACCCTTAGACTTCTCAAATCACCTTAATACGTAGACTCACTACTATGTCCAGACCCGGACTACCATTCCGTGACTCAAGTCAATCTCTATGACTCAACAACCAAAAGTAAACCCAATTAATAGCCAACTAGACCACATACATACGTAAATACTACTTACAATGCCCGAACACCCCCAGAGAACTCTGGGACAATACCCAACAGACAACAACAACCAGCAATGCAGCCCAGACTCTCAGTCTTACTCCTAACTTATCAATCATATGGAACAGGTTCAAAAATAATTTAACAATGAACAATAATCATGATACTTACCCTTTTTATATTACCCAGACCAACTAAAGATCCCTAGACCAATACCTAGTGTTAACATGCAATGCCCGGTCCACCCCAAAACCATCCCCACAATTAAGTGTACTATCCCAGCCTCTCAAGGACCGATATAATCAATCATAGATTCAATAATCAACCTGGTCCACTCATGGAACCATAAACAACATAATCAGTAATAAAATTTAAACCGTACCAGGCATGGTACTCGAGCTAACCAATATAGAACATGTACGAGGTGTGGTACCCAAGCCAACCAATATAGAACCTGTACCAAGCGTGGTACCTGAGCCAACCATTAGTATCCCGTACCAGGCGTGGTACCCAAGCCTACCGAATATCACACAAAATCAACAGTCAATACTTAAATGAACATAAAACACCCTTGTAAAACCAACAAGCAATAATCAAGTTCATTCCACATAATTGACACCCCAATTACTTGGACATTCATAATTCCTATCTTAAGCATGAAAGCACATACAATACTATGTTATAGTTATATGCATATACATTGCATTTGGCAAGACATTAACCATCACCTACCCAACACCCGAATCCACGACCACAACATTAACTTCTTGTCCAGAGACTAAGTACCTGCTCATCCCCAAGACACGCAACTAGCAGACACATCAATTTCAAAATCCTTCTCTTAAGACAAATACAACATGGGGAAGGCATTCCCTAATATTAGTACCTCAACCCTTCTTGTTTACTTTACTTCTTTTACATTAAATCATTCCTGAAACTCCCTTTAACTAGTTATGTAATTACCCATGATATTTTCTGATTCCCTGAACCTTCCCAACTGTCTAGTTCCTGGATTCTAGTATCCTACCCCACATAATGAACACAAACAACCCAAAAATGACAACACATCATCACAACCCTACCATTTCCCATTTTAAGACCAGTCAAACACAATAATTCTCAAGACTCTGTGCCCGTAGGCCTAAACATGAATTCTCCTTTTCATCTATGCATTAATATAAAAATGGAAACAAGCCTAAGTCTACTCAATGAGAGGAAACCTAGCCTACCTGGATGCCAAGCAACTGCACCACACTTTTATCTGGCTCTGTGAAGGCGTTCCTTGATGGATAACGAGCCCAAAATCCATAGTTTCGCATCCTTTTAGCCAGAATCCCTCCTCCCAATGGCTCTCAAGCTTTGGAGCAGTCTAGGAGGGGTTTTCACGTAACCCTCATGTATTTTCCCACTGAGGAGGAGAAGACTAAATTATAACTCGCGTACTGAGCTTCTATTTTCCGCCATACTGCTATAGCGGCTGGCTGAACACTACAGCGGCGGCGCTATAGTAGAATAATTTTTTCTATAGCAGAGTGATATCAGCCTGGACGAATTTCAAAATCCAAAATTTTCTGTCACATCAACCCCACTTAATTTAAAACATATTTTAGTCCTTCCCGAAACTCGTGATATCGTGATTTCTAATATAACGACGAATCAGGTCATTACACCTTGCAACAACAATATATATATAAAGAGAGAGTTTAAAAAGATAGTGGTATACCGGTAACCTCAAGTAAAAAGGGAAGGAAGGAAAGCAAGTAAACATACTCATGCTATAGGCAATATAATTAATGGAATCATGCTACAAACCCAACTTCAAGATAAGAACATACATGTATCAACCTTACAAGTACAACCCTAGGATGGAATAAGCTACGCCACAAAGAACTGAAAGCCACTAATCAGCACCACGATAAAGAATAGGATCCGCTAACCCACAACTGCTCAGAAGGCCACATAAATAGTGCCACAACAAAATAGGACCCACTAATCCGACAATGATCAAAAGTCCAATAATCAGAACCTCAACAGGCTAGAATCCACCCATAACCGAAGGCCATAACAAGCTCTACAATAGGATATAAGCAATATAATTTACCTACAGTCCCAACGAGTGCTCATACACCCGAGGAACACAATCAAGTGAAAACAAACCCTCTGACATCTCATACTATCAGAGCATACACTGAGCACACAACAAATAAGGGTTGGATCCGAATATAATATGCATGATGATATGATATGATGGAACCAGTGTGATAGTAATCCCGTATGTACCTCTTCTGGAACTTATATGCCTAGCAGGTAGGATTCATGGAAGGACACAACTCGTATAACTCAACTACACTATATAACCCTCCTCTGGCACACTCGGCACGTAGCCCCTGGTCTAGATCGGCAAGGTCCATGGAGGTCCGTGACCACATACTAAACGTGAATCTTAAAGTATAATTTCCCAGAGTGTATCCAGGTCTAGATCAATAATCAGAATCTCGTAGTACATGCCTAGATTCGATTTGAGTCTAAATCAGTAGTAGTAGTCTCAAAACCTCATCAAAGGGTGCCCGGAGTGTATCCGGGTCTAAATCAATAATAAAGTCTCAAAAGACCTCATAGAGGGTGCCCGAAGTGTATCTGGGTCTAAATCCGAAGTAAAAATATATGTCTAGCGCTACGGCAGAGACGAGACTAGTATTAGTGTGAAAAACCGGTGATAAAATCATCATAATATCTTATTCACCCCAAGAAGATCCCTAAAATCAGTTCCAAATTCCTTTTATAATCATTTTTACCGAAAATGGGCCCTTGGGACCATGCAAAATTTAGAAAACCGTTTATAGTAGGCCCGAAGCCAAAACAATAGTAAAACATGTAGAAAATCCTTTGCATGAATGATATGCTCGCAAACAATAGCTTATCCCAATGGCTCACAAAGAACCTATCGACCCTGGACACGCACAATCAGCTCTATAATACATATATCTAGCCTAAAGTAACAACTCGATGTCCGAAACTCGCGGACATTCCTAAATATCCCACTGTCTATGGTCCAAAGGCTTCTACAAAGGCCACACGGGGCCACAAGGGTAATATTACAATACTATGACAAGTACTACAAACAACGTAAGAAATAAACGGACAGAAGCGACGGACAAGGTCTGGGGCAACAACCTAGAAGAACCCACCTAAGGATACTAATTAATGCAGTTATAGCCTATATATGCAAAGTCTAAGGTAGGAAAGACCGTAACCTACCTGCCATCCGATGACTAGCTGTTGAAACGACATCGTCCAAGCTCGAACTACTCCGAGAAATCCCGAATCTTGAACACACTATCAACACAATATTCTACGCATCAATATAAAGCCTACGATACCCATAATGCTAGAAACATAGCCGAGTCGAAATTCGGGTCAAAAGTAGGCCTGTGGGTCCTGTAACTCGAAGCCAGAAATGAAAAAAACCACGGTGTTTCTCACATTCCTGGGAGAACATGCTCAAAAATTGAGCAGATTTGCACCATTATAAGGGCCCAAAACAACCCAAGAATCAAGAAATTAAAGAAGGGATTAATGGAAGAAAACCAAAAATTAAAGAGGAACTTACCCGATTTAGAAGCCAACAATTGATCAAGGATCGAAGATATAATTCTCTCCAATCTGTTGGGATGACCAAGGGGTGAAAATGGTGGATTTTGGGAGCTAAAACCACGGAGAATCATTTTTGGGAAATTGGAAATGAAGGGGGAAATGAAAAGGTTGCCAACTCTTTTAAGCTGCCACGTCCAGGCGCAGGGGCGCCCAGGCAGCGGTGCGCAGGCGCCATGGCGAGCGAGGAGCGCATGGGCGCTGGTGCTAGGGCGGGCGCTGAGGCGCAGGGGCGCTGACACGCCAGTGCTGGCCGGCACTCAAGCGCAACACCCAGGTGCAAAAGCGCGCGCAGGTGCGGCTCAGGCTCACGCTGCAGCGCCACACCAGCAGCCAACAACAACAACAACCTAGCTTAGGCAGATTTTCAAGCGGTGGGCCTCCAAGAATGCATTCGGGGTCCCGCAAACACAAACGAGCTAAGCTGTTCAACCGGAAATGGCGTTCTGGACTCAAAAAAATCGACGAAAATCCCATCAGAGGTGGATTTAACAAAAAGTGAGCCCCACGCCCAAAATCAATCTTTAGGCCAATTATTCTAAAACAGAACCTAAGGCCCAAAATCAAGTTCGGAAGCGTCGAGACCCGAATCAATGGTCTCTCTAGCCTAAAAGCGACATTCCAGAGCCAACAACATTGGCAGAATTTCCATCTGAGACTGTCTTCTGTGAATGTTGACCAAAGTCAATCATACAAGCCCAACTGGCCTGAAAACACAGAACGAAAGAGAATTTCAAGCTAAAAGACTCCCGGATCCCGACAAAGGTCCAACTAGACAAAAGTCCATGCTCCGGAGCTAAAGGAACTGTCAGAATTTGATTCCGAGCACGATTGCCACGAATATTGACTGAAGTCAATGATTTCCTAAGTTAAGGCTCTAAAACAGAGAAACAGCCATAAAGACCAAACAAACGGCCCGAGCACCGAACTACCAGTCCCATCAAGCTATAAATGACTTGGGGCCGCAACAGGCAATCTCTAACAGTACAATGAAGGTGAATACGCACGAATGACTGGAAGGGTCATTACATGTAGCTATTGTGAGAAAGCTCAAAATACTAAACACGCACGAAAACAGAGAAAATGACCTAGAGGGTCATTACAATATGTGATGTAAATCATACTAAAACATGAATGTAATGAGTCACAAAAAAAATTAAAGAGAATAGTACAAGCTGAAATAGATGAACTGTTAGTGCAAAGTAGTAACGACATGTTAAACAATCTAATATATAATTGACATTTTTGAGAATGCACACATAACTCAGTCAATTGAAATAAAACAATAAGGACAAATTACTGAACATTACTAAGAAAAATGATGATTCTGTTACTACAATTACATATAGTAACTCACATGATCTTGATCATACCATTCTTTCTTGATTCCTTTTTTATTTTCTGCAGTTATCCTTCAAAGAATTATAATATATTAGTAGTAATCAGTAGTTAAAGAAACAACCAAACAAATTAGCAATGAAATATTTAAATCAAACACGTACGGCCAATTAAAACCTTTCAAATTTATCTAAGAGAATAAAATCAAGATACGCCAACCCATTTGTCTCATATCCTTGACAAAATATATTGAACTACAACCTCTTTCTTTAGTCTCATTAAATTCAGCATATCATTTTTTCTTTAATCATTATCTAAAATAATTAACAATCGGTTTTGGATACGAAATTTAAAAGTACATAAATATATTAAAAAGAAACTTTTTCATCTGGATTATTTTAACTGAGCGTCAAATATATATTAATAAGGAGTTCATCAAACATAATATTGGACTTACATAACTCTCTTGCTTTGGATGCATACATGATTTAATTTGTAATTGCTTCATATTCTTTTTTTTCTATCAGTTCTTCGAAAAGAAAAAAAAAAGTCAAAAGAAAATATTTTGTTGCCTAAGAGAGAACAATATATAGTAACTAAAAAAAGCTACTTAATATTAAAGATCATGAATTTTTTAAAGACCTCTTGTATTATTTCCTATGATAATATAGAAAGAAGAGTCGTGTTTGTTATAATGAGAATAAAAAGTTCACCACAAATTAAATTAAATTTTATAAGAGAAAATTATAAAATAAAATAAAAAGGCACCTTTTTGAAGATAGCAAGGGATTTCTTAGGAGGATCTATCCGGGGAGCTTGGGGACTCTTCACTATTCCTTTTAGTATCACATTGAATCCACCGCATATTACAATGCAAACGATTAAGATGAATGCATAATTATAAGATTATACAAAATTATAAATGATCTCATCCAATGGAACCTACAATAGCACACATAATATATAAATTCTTTGCATTATTGATGTATAAAGAATGAAATTATGTATAGGAGTAACACTGCAAATGAAAAGTTTGTCTATTCAATTTTTTTTAATATCTTGGAATAGCACATGGATAGATATTAATATATTACTTTACTAATATATAGAAGAGGCTTGGCAAGCTGCTGGCGTTGTCCTGTCAGCTTACCGCCAAGCCTCTTCTTGCTATTTTACTTTGTCCGTTTTAATTTGTTTGTTCTATTTTTTTAATTTATTATATATTTAAAAATTATATAAAAATTACTATAAATTATAATAATTAAAAATATATAAAGAATTTGGTTGACTCTCGAAATTTATCTGTGCTACATAAATTGAGACAGGAAAAGTAACATATTATTTGAAAATAACATAAAAAATATTATAAATCACAATAATTAACAACTTAAAATATTTAACAACATATAAAAAAATTGATTGACTCTCCAAATTCCATCAATGTCACATAAATTAGAACAAAGAGAGTAGCATATATTATCTGAAGATTATTTGAAAATATTATAAATCACAATAATTGATAAATTAAAATATTTAAAAACATAATTAATAACTTAAAATAGGACAAACAAATTAAAACGGAGAAAGTAAAATACCAAGAATGAATTTGTAAGCAGGCAGCTCTTGGACAACGTGCCTGCTTGAGCTGTCTGCTTGCAAGGTCCCGCTTCAAATTTTTTAATATTTTCTTCGTTTTAATTTATTTGTCTTACTTTTCATTTTAATATGTTGTGTATCTGATCAAAATATTCTATTATGTATTTGACAATTCACAATATAAAAATTTGGTTGACTCTCGAAATTCTATTACTGTCATATAAATTAGAACCGAGAGAATAACACAATAACTAAAAACTGAAAGTATTTAAAAATCATATAAGAAATTTGGTCACTATTCAAATTTCATTTGTGCCGCGTAAATTGGAACAAAAGGACTAACATATATTATTTGAAAATGACGTAAAAGGTATTATAAATCACAATAATTTTTTAAAAAAAAGGTATAATAAATTTAGTGACTTTTCAAATCCTATCTATGCCTGCTTGAGAGCTTTGTGCTTGCAGGGCTCCCCTTCAAATTTTTTAATATTTTCTCTATTTCAATTTATTTGTCTTACTTGTTATTTTAATCTGTTATATATTTGATTAAAATATTTTATTATATATTTGATAATTACATAAAAGATATTATAAATCATAATATAAAAATTTGGTTGGCTCTCGAAATTCTATTAGTGCCACGTAAGAAATTTGGTTCAGTATTCAAATTTCATTTGTGCCACGTAAATTGGAATAAAAGGAGTAACATATATTATTTGAAATGATGTAAAAAGTATTATAAATCACAATAATAATAAAAAAGTATAATAAACTTAGTGACTTTTTCAAATTTTATCCAAGTAACATATATTGGGCCCGTGCTGAGCACAAAATTTTGTGTCTAGTAAAGAAAATAAAAGAACAAAGGTACCTATTCATTTTTACTTGTTTATAATTGATTTTGCATTCGTTTTACAAAAAAATATGAATAAATGAAGTACATATTTTATTATAATGTTCATATTAATTAATATACTTTGTTAATGAATTTAGGAAATGCGTAGTTAATAATAAGGGTAAAATAGAGATTTTTTTGACTTTTTTTTTTATATGCTAAAGCGAACAAGTAAAAACAAAAATTTATTTTTAATATAGTAGACAAGTAAAGGTGATGGAGGAATTCACTTTTACTTATTCACTATTTTATTTGTCACTTTTAATATATCAAGAAAAAATAATTTTTTTCATGTTTTATCTTTAGTACTAATTACTTATTTTTTACATTATTTTTCAAAATGTAATACTAAAAATTGTAATTAACATGAGTTTTATAATAAAATAACTCATATCAATCTTTATATTTTAAGCAGCTAGCAAAATTCAAGATTGATAAGAAAAAATGAAATGAGGGAGTACTAAGGATTGTAAGCGTGTGATACTGCGTTGGATGAATAAAATACTACATCTGTTTCAATATTAAATTAAAGATATGTCAAATATATTAAAATATCATTTAATCTTTGTGGTCTTGAATATGCCATGTCGAAAGTTGGAATTAGAAAGTTTCTAAAAAAAAATAAAATATTTTTTTTGAAACGGACTAGAAAGAAAAGTAGGTCAAACAAATTAAAACGGAGGGAGTAACAAAATTTCATGTCCAATATTTTTCAAAACTTATGGTGTGAACTCGATGAGTCTGAACTTTTTTCTCTTATGCTTTCAATACTCCCAAGTTCCCCACTTCTCAGAAATATATCATTCAAACACTATAAAGTCCTTTTCATTCTGTACTTCTTGAAATAGTCCTCTTTTTTCAACTCTCTTGTGAAACTATAACTTTATGTTCCTTTCATCATCCCTCTCTTCAATCTTGCAAAGATAAACAACAACAAAAATATCTTTTTCATCCTTAATTTCTTGAACTAGAGCTTCTTTATTAATTCTTCATTTTTTCAACTCCCTTATAGAACCAACTTGATGTTCCTTTCATCAACCCCTTTTTTTCAAACCATTCCTTTCTTCAATCTTGCAAAAAATAAACAACAAAAAAGGTCCTTTCCATTTCTTGAAATAGTGCTGTTCTTTTGAAATAAAACTAACTTGATGTTCCTTTCATCATTCCCCATCAACCCCTTTTTTCTAAATCATTTTAGCTAGTGAATTTTCTTCTCTTTTGCAGTCACTAACTAGTGATAACTTTTTATCTCATTTTCTTGAAAACTCAAAAAGAACAAAGAAAACATGGCTGAAAATCCAAAGGATGCTACTTCAGCAAAGTGTTTTTCAGGTATTTTTCAAAGGCTTCTTTGTGGTGGAAGTCTCCCAACACACCCTTCTGATCAATTTAAGGAACCAAAGAGAACAACATTTGATCATTCTAGTCAAAAATTACCTTTCAAGGCTGAGGCAAATATTATTAGTAACAAAGTTACAGCCAATAATAGTCCAGGAATTGTGGCAAAGCTAATGGGATTAGATTCATTACCTGAAGAAGAAAAAAAAACTAATTTTGATTCATTTTCAAGAAGCAGGTCAGTTATTTCTCTAGATTACTTGATGCAGTTTAATCTAACTGAACAATTTCATCATAAAATGTTAATGGTTGTTGGTGCGATAATAGATGAATTAGAATTGACTAAATACTGCCGGTAATTCAAGACCAAAAGAGTAAATATGCTTTATTTATGTTAACGACTCTTAAACTTGTCAAAAAAAAAATTCAATCAAACCTTAAGCTATGTAACTTTTTAAACACTCATTTGTTGACATGACACATTGTGTGTTTTACAACTAAAGAACATGTCTTTAAAACATGAAAATTTTCATTGTGCAAAGATTAGTTCATGGACTACCTGATCTAGTAACAGTTGAAGAACTTCTTGTCCATATTGTAGGCTTATATCTTCAAAATCTTCAAACCTCAAGTTTTCTCCAGTTCTAATAGTTGTCCAATGTGACTCATTTAACTCTGCTTCTGTTAATCTACAAATTTCTCCAAGCACTTTTATGTAATGATCTGTCTCTTTTCTAATCTCATTTTGCTTCTCCACTTTGCTTCTGATTGCGTGTTCAGGATCTGTGACTCTTGCTGGAGACTTTCTTGAATTTAGCTGCTTTTTCCCTTCATTTACTGCTGCATATCACCCAAAAAAAGCCATTACAATGTATAACTGTTTTAACAAATATATTTTTGGTTGAGTCTAAGTTCAGTCCATTTACAATGTATAACTGTTTTAACAAACAGGTAAATTAAGTTGCCCCAATACAAAAAATGTCAACCGATTTTGTACTCTTTTACAATTTTGTTTTTATTTTTTTATTTCTTTTTGAAAGAAAATTGTAAGTGGCCACGTGAGACCAATTCCTCTATAAATAATGGAGTAAGTAACTCTTCATATAAATCTTGATATTGTAACTTGGAAAGTAGATAATAGCCTGCTATAACCGGTTAAATTGCACATAAATAGTGTACATTACTTGTATCCTTGTTGATTACCTTAGATTGACCAAGTCAATCATATTTCTCTTTTGGCTAATACTTTTTTCTCAACTGAACATGAAAGTTTGAAACTTGTCTCACTTTTCATGTTATTCTTGATTTTGTTTTCTTCTAATTTTCATCTAAAGTATGAACAGGTCAAATAAACATTAAATAATTAAAAAAGAAAAGAAGAGTAGAAACAAGTTTGAAAATTAAGCTAGCGTTTGATCATAGACTTTGAAAATTTATCTTCAAATAAATGTTGACCATGAAATTTGATCAAATTTTTAAAATCTGATCTTCAAATATTTTCAAGTGATCAATTAATGCTTTGGAATGAGATATCTTTTTAATGACTTCACTTATGAATCTATTTCATCTTATTCCATATATACACGTTTCAAGTGTATGCCATGTAGAGCTGTTTTGTTCGGGCAAATTATGAAATCGAGTGTTGGCCGTCCAACCAAGAATCGAGCATGTCAATTTCTCTCTCCTTTTTATCTTACGAAAATATATTAATTTGTTTTATAGGTAAATTTTGTAACATAGATTAAAACAAGAGTAAAATAGAATGGCATTTAAATTTTTTTATCTTTTTAAAAAAAAAAGAGAGAGAGAGATAAAGGTAGATAAGTAGAGGGTGAAATATGCATTTGCAATAGTCAGTTGAGATATGATGGGAAGAATGACTACTATCCGATGTTGGAGGAAAGTTTAATTATAGATTAATACATTGATAATTACTTAAACTTGTCAGTGAATTTTATGTAGACACTTAAGTTACAAGTCTGTTCAAATTAAATATCTGAAATATGATAAAGTGTTTCTATTAAACACCTTCTGTTCAAATATTTGATAAACGTTTGTGTGTGCTCTCAAGCATTTATTTAATCAGTTAAATTAAGCACATAAAATATATCATTTCATTTAATTATACACTTCAACCTCAATTGGAACATGCTTGAGGTTTTATGACTTATTGAGGCTAATGCATATAATTAAAGGAGGTGGTTAACTTATCTATGTAATTGATATTTTAGAACATGCACAAAAGTATTTTCCAAATGTGAACCGAGAGCCTTTAATAAGAACACTTTATCATGTGTTTAGGTGCTCAATTGGAACAAACGGTAGTTCGAATGTCTAATTAATGAAAATTTACTGCAAGTTTAAGAGACTACCAATGTATTAAGCCTTCAATTATTAAAATATATATATATATTGGGCAGTGTGAATGATTTTCTCCCGAAAAAATATAAATTAAGTTCCTATTTAAATCTGAAAAATTAGTCAAATTGAATTTCCGTAAAACACAAAATTGTTAGAAATTCGTACGGAGTAGCTAGCAATTATTTAAGAGTTCAATATGGGCATGGAAGCCGTCTTGCCCTTAGATAGACAGAATGTTTAAGAGTTTTCCTAGTTCAAACTTACGTCTTGTGTCCTAGTTTTTGTCAAATTGTCAAAAAATAAGGGTATTTTCGTTTAGTTTCATAATGGCAGCTTTTTTTAGTAAGTATAACAAGAGACAAACTTAACTAATAAATGAAAGTATAAAGTTATTCTTGGCCATTTTCCCTCCTATTTTATAAGGAAAAAGAATTTTATTGTTATCTAAATTAAAATTAATGATGTATTACTATGATCCTATATATATGACTTATATTATCAGTTAAAAATAGATGATATTATTCTATTTTATTTTATAAACAACATTAAAAAGAAGAAAGAATACATTCCATTTTTGTTAGAAAGAGATTTTAAAAGAAAATAAATATATATTTTTTAAAAAATAATATTTTTATTAGGAAAGAATGTTTTAAAAAAGAAAAGAAACAATATGTTTATTAAGGAAAGGACATTTTTGATCCAATTAAGTAACAATAGGAGCATTTTTGAAATAAAATATTAATGACAAAGGCATTTGGAATAAAGCTACTAACAGAGGACATTTTTATACAATCCACACAGTTTAATGGCATTTTGAGCCTTTTCCGTGATATAAATATTAAATAATATATGAATTAAAAGCAAATGACAAAAATACCATTTATCACTTAAGAATAAAAATCTATTCTGATGTAAAATTACTTGTGTCCACGTCTGTCACGATATGCTCGGCTACAAGCTCTAAGCATTTGAAGTACTAGCGTACATCTAACTTTTATATTCAGGTTGTATAACACAAAATATTCAATTGAAGTTAAATATTCATCATTTGCACAATAATTTTGAACAATGGCAAATCGACTTTTCTTTTCTATTTTTTATAAAGTTAACTTCTTGGATAACCATCTAAATTATAGAAATAACTTAGTAAGTCACTTTTTTAATTTATTTTTGTAGTATTTCAATTGATAAATACTAGTTTAGGAAAATTACGCGTATTTTTTTTGTATGAAAACGGGTCTGTAACTATCACGACTTGTCAAAAATCATCACGAAATGGATGAATTCTCTTTGTCCAAAGTGCAAATATCCTGGGAAGATGCAGAACATTTTTTATAAATATATTTTGGATAGATAAACCTAGACATCTTATGGTGGAAAAACTCTCTTTTTCTACACTCATAATGGTGTATTTATACACCAAGTGTTAGGGTTAAGAAGGATGACAAGCTGATGGGTTAATGGGCTAATTAACTTATGGGTGGACCTGACCCAATAGTTATTTTTGACATCTCTCACTAACACATAACAGAGAGCTCAAACTACATCAAGCTAAGAATTAAAATATATTCTCCATTTCATTTCCTTGCATTATTTCATATCTACTTGTCACGACCCACACCGTCGCGAGTGACACCCACCCTTAACCCCCGGATGAGCGAATTAATAACCCTAAATCAACGCTTAGAGAATTTGATAGCTCAAAACTAATAGCATTAAAATAAACTAAAATTCACCATCAAAGTACTAGTAAGGTAAGATTCTGAAAAAAAATCTTCCTAGAAACTGAAAGTCATCGTACCAAAACATCTATCAAAAGTCTAGAACGGAGATGCAACCCCAATAAAATAAGAGTTTAAGCCCAAAATAATTGGACTATAACTGAACTGGATGAAGACAAGGTAGCCCCGAAGAAGTAGCTCACCCTTGCACTCTGGAATAGCTGGGACTAGATCTGAGGTCGAGTACGAGCCGGCGGAAGATGTCTTGTACTCATAAAAGAAAAATAAGTGCAGAATCAGTACACAACCACCGTGTACTGGTAGGATCATCGGCCAGCTCCAACAAATAATATACATACAATAAATCAAAACTGAATAACGCAGCACAAACATGTAGCAACAACCAGTAGTATAATTTCCAAGCTCTCAGCCTACCTTTTAACTTATCAACCACATGAAACAGGTCCAATAATTATTCAACAATGAACAAATAACCAAGACAATTACCCTCCTTGCATTACCCGGATCAACTACGGATTCCTAGCAAAGCACGGTCTACCTCAGGACCAACTCCATATTTAAGTGTAACAACCTGGCCTCTCAAGGACCAACATGTAATATCATAAATTCAACAATCAATCCGATCCACTCATGGAGCCTTCGACAAACACAATCAACAATGCAATTTAAACCCGTAACAAGTATGGTACCCGAGCCAACCAATATTGAACCTGTACTAGGCGTGGTACCTGAGCCAACAAATATAGAACCTATACTAGGCATGGTACCCAAGTCAACCAACATAAAACCTATACCATGTGTGGTACCCGAGCCAACTGTTAGTATCCCATACCAGGCATGGTACTCGAGCCAATCGAGTATCACACAAAACGAACAATCAATACTTATATGAATAGAAAACACCCTTCTAAAACCAACAATCAACAATCAAGTTCATTTCACATAATTGACACCTCAAATACTTGGACATTCATAACTTCCTTTCCTAAGCATGAAAGCATATACATTACTAAGCTATAGTTACATGTATATACATTTCATTTGGCAAGACAATAACCATCACCTACCTCGAATAGCCTGAACCATACTGGACCGGAGCCTTCCCATTTTCGGAAGCTTTCTCTTGCTCTTGGTCTAAAATCAAGTACACAATATATTAAAATCAGTCTAATTGCCTTAAATTACCTGAATTATGCAAAATACCAATCCCCCATACCAAACCATAATCATTCCACCCATTTTCGAGCTTTCTCACCACTAATTCAACCTAAAATATCATTTTTTGGTTACATTTAGCGAATAATGGTGATTAAGGCATGAATGACCCATAGCAATATAACCCAAGAAGTCAACACCCTAGAATCCCCTTTTTTCCCCCGGATTCCACATTCTTAAGTTAACCCACCCTTCCCCAAACCCATAGATTATAGATTCTAAGGTCCGGGAATCGAAATAACAAAGTTGGGAGTGAAAACCTTACATTTTTGACAAAGTTTGGTGGAAAATCACTGAAATTCACCTACCTTCATCTCTGCCCTTCTCCAAAACGTTCTTAAAAGTTTCTGAATATTTTTGGGAAAGTTTCAGCATTAAACTCGACTCAGTCTGCTATAGTAGTCTGTACACTGCTATAGCAGCACCGCCATAGCAGAACCCACTGCTATGGTGATGCTGACCGACGTTGACTTTCGCTATAGCGGAGGCTGCTGTAGCATAATGTAAATCGCTATAGCAATTGACACGGGACAAAAACTTTGAAAATTCCTCAAAAGTGCCTATTTTACAACACACCTTAAAATCCTGACGTTCTGAAACAACCTCTTCACGTCAACCTTAATACCGAGAGTTCTACTTACCTGAATTCATTTCCAAAAAGTGTCCCGGATTCCTTAAAGTCACAGCTAATGGAAAAACTAGCTCAACATAAGATTCGTTACCTAATCCTCTGTAATGACTCATCCGGTTATTTCCACGTATACGTTTTCCTTGAACCGTTAGAGCTTGTTTGTAGCGGCCCCAAGTCATTTAAGGCTTGTTGGGACCGGTATTTTGGTGCCGAATCCATTTGTTTGGTTGTATGATAAGTTTTGAAGACAAGTAAGTCGGCAAAAGTTATCGTAAGTTTCTTTAATAAATTTTCTGAACTTTGGGTAAAATGTCTCAGGGATTTTCTCCCAATATATAAAAAGTTAGAAGTCCTCCGAAATACCAAATCGAAGGTATACGAGTCTAATTTCCAATGCACAAAACCTCACGTCCAACTGATCGCGGAGTAAAAAGTTATGATTGTTTTACCGCGGACTGTCTGGCAGAAATCGGGTTGCGAACCGAGTCGCGAACCGGGTCGGGTCAAAATCGATTTTAAGCCTCAACTTCACGTTTTAAAACGCCATTTCAATTCTGAAACAGTGAGAAAACATAAGGGAGGGTTCCAAGAGAGTTCTTGAGTATCAAAATCGTGCGATGGTGAATTGCGAGCCTAAGTTCGAGAATTTATTAACATCGCGTGTATTTGAAAATATTTTATTTGGAAGTTGAATTTGGTAAAAAGTTATATTATTATTACCTTTTCAAAATATTTTAAAGGTTTATGAAATTTTTTTTTTTGTTACGATATAATGGTATATGTATTTATTTTATAAGGTTTTTGTACATTGTAATATTTTAACGGAGATAGTAAATTTAGTTATGTTAAAATCTATTATTATAATATAGTAGGTTTTATTCGAAATAATTTTTTAATGATTATGGTATATTCAAAAATTATATTTATTTTACCACGAATCTATGCAATACCCGAATATATATGTAATGGGATAAAATGAGCTAATGTTACTTGACACCTCAAGGAACACGTGTGACCTTTTGCATACAATGGGTAATAGCTAAGTGATTAGTGGCATACATTAGTTAATTAATTAATTAATGTAGTAAGGGTCATTTATCTTGTTTTGTTTAGTAGCTGCATACGTGCATACACTTATATGTATACATTTAGCTCTTTATCCCATTATTGATATATATAGAACATTAGAGGAGTTTGGTAGAGAAATTATATTGACGAACTCCGAAAGAAAATCGGTTATCTACGTCAAGTTATTCAAGCCCGAGTTCAAGTTTGATTTTGTTTCGGAGCTTCTTTTCGGAGAGGTTCGAGCTTGTCATCGGACGACAGGTAGGTTACGGTTTATTTTCCCTAGACTCCGCATATATAGGATAAAAATGTATTAATGGTCATCCTTGGGTTGGTTTATTAGGTTGGTACCACAGACCTCGACCGCTTTATTCATGTCCGCCTACTTTTGTTCCTCCGCTGCTTGTAGTACCTGCCGATATATTTTATTTACTCTTGTGGTCCTGTGAGGCCTTGTTGACTCTGGAACATAGAAAGTGGGATTTTGGGAATGTCCGCGAGTCCCGGGCATAGAATTATCCTTCTAGGCTGGTTATGCTTGCTGAGTAACTGTGGGCCTGTGCAGGGTCGATAGGTTGATTGTGAGATGCTGGGCAGCTATTGTGTGTGATCATACCATTTCCATGAATATAAAGAGGTTTTATCCATGTTTTACTATGGTTTTGGCTTCGGGCCTACTGGCACTATTTTCTAACCTTGCATGGCCCCGGGGGCCTATTTTTAATGGAAATAATTTGGAAATGGTTTGATTTAACTTGTGAATATTCTTAGGTAAAAGAAAGTAAAATTATGTTTTAAAACACCAGTTTTACGATTAACGCTAGACTCGGCAGGGCCGGGGTGCTAGTTGAGTTTTCTTGCTACTTGAGATAATTTTTAGCCTCGGCCAGACCGAGCACCTGAGATGACTTTCTACTGTTTAGACCCAGTTATGCCCGGGCACCCTTGGAGGGGTTTTTGAGATATTTTCCTACTACTTTAGTCCTGGACAGGGTCTGGGCATGCATATTCGAGACTGGGTCTCTATCTTGAACCCGGACTTGCTTCCGGACGACATGTTTTGATACTGAGTTTTAGTATGGGGTTAGGGACCTCCATGGACCTTGCCATCCGGGCCTGGGGATTTGGGCTGCGTGTGCCGGAGGAAGGGTATACGGCAGAGTAGAGGTATACAGGCAGTGTCCTTCCATGGAACCTACTTGCTGGGCCGGATCGGCACCGGAGGAGGTACATACAGAGATACCATTTCACTCGAGATATTCATGCATCATATCATTCATTGTTTGAGGCTCCACCCTTGTTTGTTGCTTGTTGATTGTACGCTCCGGTAGTATGGGATGCCGGAGAGTTTGTTTTCACTTGTTTGTGTTCCTCGGTTGTATGGGCGGCCGGGGGACTGTAGGTAGACTCTTGCTATTTACTTACAGAATTGTTCCCTGTTACGGTTAAGTATGAAATTGGTTACTGCTAGACTGTTAGTTTCTGGATTTGAGATTGATATGATTAGTTGAGTTTGATACATGTCCCTGAGCATGCCTATCATTACTCTTTCCCTTTTCTTATACTTGAGGTTACCGGTATACCATTCATTTCGTAAACTTATTATGTATACAATGTTATTGCAAGGACCCCAGGTGCGTTACTTCTTACTTTCACCTGTGCCTATGGTGTGTATATTCTGCTTACTAGCCTCACATGTGGTTCTGTTGATTTCCCTCTGGGCTAGTTCCTGTGTACCTTTCGTTGATTTCTGTGACTGCTTGCTTCTATTCTGTCTGTTACTACACTTTTATCTTATATGTGCCCAATCGGCCTATGATACCTACTGGGTACCTTATGCTTCGCATTTGGTGCTCACCCTACCCCCCTGCATCTTTGGGTGCAGATCCTAGCATGGGCCATCGTCGTTAGATCGCTGTGATTCGTGCTTGGAGATCTGTTGGGGACTACTTCAGGCTGAGGGTGAGCTCTTGGCGATCGGAGCTTAGCTTTAGTTTATCTTTTGCTTCATGTACTCTATTACCATTCAGAGACATCTGTATATATTGTTTTGGATCGTTTGCACTCCATGTATGTAGTTTTGGCTCTATACTATGATACCAGGTCTTGGGGTTTGGTTTAGTTTCCGCATATGTATATATTTATATCCCTGTTATCTATTCTCTTCGTCTTGTTCCCTTATTTGTTAGACAGTAGCCCACTACTAACTATCCTGGGCTACGGGGATTGGTTCATTTACCGGGGGGTTTTAGGTGCCATCATGATCGAGAAATTGGGTCGTGACATCCTCACTTGGATTTTCCTAGACCATAACTCACTCAGAAATCATCCAAGACTAGCCTAGCTCAAAAATTTCAACTCCCAAACCCGGAAGTTTTATAACCTGAAACATAGCACGAAAGGTTTACCTATAACGAAGGACGCGGTCGTTCCAACAAATAAAAATTTACCCATTGTTCATCCCTGAATAATCAAACCCAAAAAGATGAAATAGAAGAGGGAAAGTGTAGTACCTGAATCCTTAAACAAGTGAGGGTACTTATCCCGCATATCCTTCTCAATTTCCCAAGTGGCTTCTTTAATCAGATATTGCTTCCATTGAACTTTTACCGACTTGATCTACTTTATTCTCAACTTTCAGATATCCTAATCAAGAATCACAATCGGTTCCTCTTCATATTGGAGATCCATGTCTAGCAAAATTGAATTCCACTTAATGATGTATTCCTCATCCCCATGGTATCTTTTCAATATAGATACATGGAAGACTGGATGGACTCCGGATAAACTGGGTGACAGTGCTAGCCCATAAGCCACTGGCCCTACAATCTCGAGCACCTTAAAAGGACTGATGTACTGGGGGCTGATCTTACCCTTCTTGCCGAACCGCATAACCCCCTTCATTGGTGACACTTTGAATAACACCTGTTCACCAACCTGGAAATCCATGTCTCTTACCTTACAATCTGCGTACTCTTTTTGCCTGCTTTGGGCTGCTACCAACTTGGTATGAATTTCCCTTACTTTTTCCTGAGCTTCCCTTACCAAGTCCACACCCAAAGGTTTCACATCGCCTGCCTCAAACCACCCTATGGGTGATCGACATCCCCTTCCATACAATGCCTCAAATGGTGCCATGTCAATACTACAGTGGTAGCTGATGTTGTATAAGAACTCATACATTAGTAGAAACTGGTCCTAATAACCCCCAAAGTCGATCACACATGCTCTCAGCATGTCTTCTAATACCTGAATTATCCTCTCTGACTGACCGTATGTCTAAGGATGAAATGCTGTGCTGAAGGTGAGTTGAGTGCCCAACTTTTTGTGTAACTTACCCAAAACTTAGAGGTAAACTGCGCACCTCTGTCTGAAATGATGGATAGTGATACCCCATGTTGCCTCACAATCTCCTTAACATAGATCTTAGCTAACTGCTGCAAATTATAGTCAACCCTGACCAGAATGAAATGAGCTAACTTGGTCAGCCTGTCCACAATGACCCAAATAGAGTCATACTTTCTCAAAGTCTTGGGAAGATCCACCACAAAATCTATTGCTATCCTTTCCCACTTCCACTCGGGAATGGGCATCCTCTGAAGTAATCCTGCAGGCCTTTGGTGCTCATACTTGACCTGCTGACAATTTTGACACTTGGACACATAATCAGCTATGTCCCTTTTCATCCCAGGCAACCAATAAAGTTACCTCAAGCCCCGGTACATTTTGGTTATGCCCGGATGAATTGAATATCGTGAACCATGAACCTCTGCCAATACCTTTTGAATCATGTCATCAACCCGAGGAATACAAATCCCCCCCTGAAATTCATCACCCCATAGGCGTCCAACACGGCATCCCCAGACTCTCCAGATACCACTTTTCTCTGAAGCTTGTTCAACTGTGCATCCTGACACTGTTTGGCCTTTATTTTGTTCCATAAATGTAGATTTGACCTCAACAGTGGCCAACACACCACCCTGTTCTGAGATGCCCAATTGCATGAACTTAGATTTTAATGCCCGAATCTCCCTAGACAATGGTCGTTTGGACACCCCCAAACAAGCCAAACTGCCCATGCTGACTACTTTCCAGCTCAATGCTTCTGCCATCATATTAGCCTTTCTCGGATGATACTGGATGGTCATATCATAATCCTTCAACAACTTCATACACCTTGTCTGCCTCAGATTCAAGTCCTTCTGAGTAAACATATGCTGTAGGCTGCAATGAGTAAACACATCCCTTACAAAATCCAGATACGATTTGAATACCCCATTCATCAAACTCATGAATGTCGCTGGTGCACTGGTCAACCCAAACAACATCAGTAGGAACTCATAATGCCCATATCGAGTCCATAATGCAGTCTTAAGGATGTCCTTAGGCCTAATCTATAACTGATGGTACCTTGACCTTAAGTCAATTTTTGATAATACAGACGCACCCTGCAACTGGTCAAAGAGGTCATCTATGCGAGGTAAAGGATATTTGTTTCGGATGGTGACCTTGTTCAATTTCCTATAGTCTATACACATCCTCATACTACCATCTTTCTTTTTCAAGAATAACACCGGAGCACCACAAGGTGAAGCTCTGGGATGGATAAAGCCTTTATCTAACAATTCTTGAAGCTGAGTTTTAAGTTCCCTCAACTCTGCCGGAGCCATGCGATAATGAGGAATAGAAATTGGGCGAGTTCCTGGCTCCAAGTTTATACAAAAGTCAATGTCTCTGTCCGGAGACATGCCAGGAAAATTCACTGGGAACACCTCCTGAAACTCTGAAACTACCGAAACTGACTCAATCAATGGGGACTCCATGCTATCATCTCGGAGATGAGATAAGAAGGACAAACACCCTCTTCCCACTAACTTCCTAGCCTGAACAAATGATATGATCTTAGCTGGTTTAGGCCTATACACACCTTCCCACTCTAGTCTATCCTTACCTAGAATTTCTAGAGTCACGGTCTTAGTATTACAATTCAACACTGCATGATATGGAGACAGCCAGGTCATACCCAAAATAACATCAAAATCTAACATGTCCAGAATAACCCAATCTACCCAAGTCTGCAACCCCACAAAAACCATAGGGCAAGTACGATAAACATGGGTTATTATCACAGACTCTCTAACCAGGGTAGAAATATGAATAGGGGAATCAAGGACATCACAAACCAAATTCAGACCCAAAGCAAATTTCACAGAAACATATGAATAAGTATAACCTGGGTCAAATAGTACAGATGCCATTCTATCACATACTAGAATTGTACCTGTGATCACCGCATCTGATGCCTCAACCTCAAACTTCCTTGGAAAAGAGTAACAATGGGCTCGGTCATCAATTTGAGCAACTTACCTAGCTGGCTGCGCCACTCACCCTACCCGTGCCACCTTTTCCTCTTTCTCCTCGGCCTCTTTAAAAGTTACCTCACCCACCCTGTGGATGACCCCTAGCGTAGCCACCTCAACCTATTGGAACCACAACCTTAGACTGCTGTTGAGTTTGATTTCTTACCTGCCTGTGAGGGTACTCCCTCTTGAAATGACTCGGATCACCATAATGAAAACACCCACTGTCAAGAGTAGGCCTGCTAGTAGAAGTGTAAGAAGCCCCCTAGCCTCTAGGGGCTTAAAACTGCTGACTGGCTCCTGGACGACCACCTGTAGTAGCAGGCAGGGAGCAGAATACACCTGCTGATCATGACCCCTGGAGTATGAACCACTGTAATTTCCTTTATTTCGGGACTTCTTGGCTAACACCTTAGCCTGCCCAACCTGCCTGACCCCCTCCAATTTCTTCACATAATTTTTTACCTCATTAAAACTCTTCCCCGCTGAGGTCATATGCACAGACAACACCTGCAACTCAGTATTCAGGCCCTTCATAAACAGACAAATACTCTCTTCTTCTGTACCCAGAAGCTGAGTAGCAAAATGGGGCAAGGCATGAAATTTGGCCTCATAAGCTGAAACCGACATGTTACCGTGCTCTAGAGACAGAAGCTCATCCTTTTTATGATCCCTCAAGGTGTGGGGCACATACTTCTCTAGGAAAAGAGCATGGAACTCCGTCCAGGTCGGTGGAAGCAAAGCTGATGGCCGACACTCCACATGAGACCTCCACCACTATTTGGCATCACCCTGAAGCTAAAAGGTGATGAACTCTACCCTATGCTGCTGCACAATGCCCAGCTTATGCAGCCTCTCATAACAGTCCAGAATAAACTCATAAGCATCTTATTTCTCAGTACCCTGAAACATAAGAGGTTTCAGTTTCAAGAACTTAGTCAGCATCTTGTGCTCATTTCCAGTCATAACTGGACCTAGCATCAGATGGATGAAGTCATCAGTAACCGATGCTGCATCCATCCTAGGAGTCGTTGCAACCATTGGCAGGGTGCCCGAAACCTGATCTGCAGTACCCGTGGGGGTGGCTCCAACACCTACCTACCCACTCAAAAAATTCCATACTTGATAAAATGCCTTGGGAGTCACAGGGGGAAGACCTGCACCTCCAGCCGGTGCCACCTTCACCTATTACACGCCCTCCTCAACAACAACCTCAACTTTCTCCTCAACCAGATCCTGGGGTGGGGGAGGGGTCGCTGCCCTTGCACTTGCAGTTGCCTGAGCTCCACCCCTGGCGGGTGTTTCCCTACCTCTGCCCCTGCCCCTGCCCTTACCTCTCCCTCTGACTGCTAGGCCTGCTACCAGGACTGCCGCTCTTGCTCCGTTATTTATGGTGTTAACCATATACGGACAAAAGAGTGAAAGAATTTAGATACTAATTTATATCACCAGATACCAATTGGAATCAAGTTATATTAAAAAGGAAGAAAGAAGAGAGAGTTTCCTAAAGTCCTATAGCCTCACGAAAAAAAGTACAGACGTTTCCGTACCATTTCGCAAGACTCTACTAGACCTGTTTTGGTACGATGAGATCAACGGACCTAGGGCTCTGATACCATCATTGTCACAACCCAAACTGCCGAGTGTGGCACCCACCCTTAACCCCCAGATGAGTGAACCAATAACCCCAAATCAACATTTAGAGAATCTAACAACTCAAAACCAATAACATTAAAATAAACTATTATTTAAAATCAAAACACTAGTAAGACAAGATCTTACAAAAATCCCCCTAGAAACTGAAAGTCATCGTACCAAAGTATCAACCAAAAGTCTAGAACGGGAATGCAACCCCAACAAAACAGAAGTTTAAGCCCTAAACAATTGGACTATAACTGAACTGGATGAAGACAAGGTAGCTCGGAAGAAGCAGCTCACTTTTGCACTCTGGAATTGCTGGACTAGATCTTAGGTCGCGTAGGAGTCGTCATAAGATGTCATGTAGTCATAGAAAGAAAATTAGTGCAGAATCAGTACACAACCACCATGTACTGGTAGGATCATCGGCCAGCTCCAACAAATAATATAAATACAATGAAACAGAACTGATTAAAGCAGCAAAAATATGTAGAAGCAACCAATAGTATAATTTCTAGGCTCTCAACCTACCTTCTAACTTATCAACCACATGAAACAGGTTCAACAATCATTTAATAATGAACAAATAACCAAGACAATTACCCTCCTTGCATTACTCATACCAACTACGGATTCCTAGACCAACATTTAGTTTTAACATGCAATGCCCGATCCACCCTAGGACCAACCCCACATTTAAGTGTAACAATCCGGCCTCTCAAGGACTAACATGCCATATCACAAATTTAGCAATCAACTCGGTCCACTCATGGAACCTTTGACAATCACAATCAATAATGCAAATTAAACTGGCACCAGGCGTGGTATCTGAGCTAACCAATATAGAACCTGTACTAGGCGTGGTACCCGAGCCAACCAATATAAAATCTGTACCAGGCGTGGTACCCGAGCTAACCGTTAGTATCCCGTACCAGGCATGGTACCCAAGCAAACTGAGTATCACACAAAGCCAACAGTCAATACTTATATGAACAGGAAACACCCTTGTAAAACCAACAAGCAACAATCAAGTTCATTTTACATAATTGACACCCCAAATACTTGGACATTCATAACTTTTTTTCCTAAGCATGAAAGCACATACATTACTAAGCTATAGTTATATGTATATACATTGCATTTGGCAAGACAATAACCATCACCTACCTCGAATAGCCTGAACCTTACTGGACCGAAGCCTTCCCATTTCCGGAAGCTTTCTCTTGCTCTTGGTCTAAAAACAAGTATACAATATACTAAAATTAGTCTAATGGCCTAAAATTACCCAGATTATGCAAAATCCCAATCCCCTAAGACAAACCATAATAATTCTACCCATTCCCAGGTATTTCCACCACTAATTCAACCTAAACTACCATTTTTACAGTTATATTGAGTGAATAATGGTGATTAAGGCATGAATGACCCATAAACAACATAACCCAAGAACTCAACACCCTAGAATCCATTTTTTTCCTCGGATTCCACATTCTTAAGTTATCCCAACCTTCCCCCAAACCCGTAGATTATAGAGTCTAAGGTTTGGGAATCAAAATAACAAAGTGGGGAGAGAAAACCTTACCTTTTCGATGGAGTTTGGTGGAAAATCACTAAAATTCTCCTCCCTTCAACTCTGCCCTTCCCCAAAATGTTCTTAAAGGTTTCGGAACGTTTTTGGGGAAGTTTCATTATTAAATCCGACTCAGTCTGCTATAGTGGTCCGTACACCGCTATAGCAGAGCCACAATAGCGGAACCCACTGCTATGGCGGTGCTGACCAACGTTGACTTCCGCTATAAGGAGAATTTCTCTTCTATAGCAGTGGCTGCTGTAGTGCAATGTAAACCGCTATAGCAGTCTACACGGGACAGAAACTCAGAAAATCCCTCAAAAGTGCCCATTTTACAACGCACCTTAAATCCTGACGTTAACAACCCCTTCACGTCAACCTTAATACCGGGAGTTCTACTTATCCAAATTTATTTTCGAAAAGTCCTCCGGACTCCTTAACGTCTTGGCTAACGGAAAAACTAGCTCAACACAAAAATCGTTACCCAATATTCTCTCGGATTGACCTAGACAATACCTCACTCAAAAATCATCCGAGACTAGCCTAACTTAAAAATTTCAACTCCCAAACCCAGAAGTTTCTTAACCCAAAACTTGGCATGAAAGATTTACCCATAACGACGGACCCGGTCTTTACACTACTAGTCTCTGAATATGTGCAACACATGTATCCCATGTTAAGAAGTACATGCGATGTAAATCATACTAAAACATGTATCTAATGAGTCACAAAAAAATTAAAGTAAAAAAGTACAAGCTGAAATATATGAACTGTTAGTGCAAAGTAGTAAGGACATGTTAAACAATCTACTATACAATTGACATTTTTGAGAATACACACATAACTCAAATAATTTCAATAAAACAATAAGGATAATTAATGAATATTACTAAAAAAATGATGATTCTGTTACTGCAATTACATATAGTAACTCACATGAACTTGATCATACCAATCTTTTTTGATTTCTTTTTTATTTTCTGCAGTTATCCTTCAAAGAATTATAATATATTAGTAGTAATCAATAGCTAAAGAAATAACTAAACTAATTAGAAAATAAATATTTAAATAAAATACGTACGATCAATCTAACACCTTTCAAATTTATCTAAGAGAATAAAACCAAGATATGCCAGCCCATTTGTCTCATATTCTTGACAATATATGTTGAACTACAACTTTTTTCTTTATGCTCATTAAATTCAATTTATTATTTTTTCGTTAAAGATTAAATCAAAAATAAAAATCTATTCTGATGTAAAATTACATGTATCCATGTTTGTCTCGATATGCTTGGCTACAAATTTTAAGCATTTGAACTACTAGCGTACATCGAATTTTTATTTTCAGGTTGTATACCACAAAATATTCAATTGAAGTTAAATATTCATCATTTGTACAATGAATTTGAACAATGGCGAATCAACTTCCTTTTTTTATTTTTCATGAAGTTAACTTCTTGGACGATCATCTAAATTAGAGAAATAACCTAGTAAACTCACTTTTTTGATTTGTTTTTGTAGTATTTCAATTGGTAAATACTAGTTTAGGAGAATTACACATTTTTTTTGTAAGCGAGTCTATATATATCACTAATTATCGGAAATCTTCACGACATGGATGAATTCTCTTTGTCCAAAGTGCAAATATCCTAGAAAGATGCAAAACATTTTTTCATATGTTTTGGATAGATAACCCTAGTCTCTTATTGTCACGATCCGATTTCTCAGGTCATGATGGCACCTACAACTCTCAGTAGGCGAACCAACTCCGTAGCCCGTAACGATTAGTAATGGGCTACTACCTAACCAAAATGCATAATAAGAAGAAATGAACGGAAGCAGAATGTAAAAGTAGACAAAGCGGAAACAAAACTCGAATATATACATAAAGAAAACTACACCAACCCCAAGACTTGGTATCGATAGTACAGAAGCTTATAATAGAATATCAGTGCTAGAAGTAACAAAATACAATATAAATCTGTCTCAGAATATACAAGAGTATCAATGCAAAAGATGAGATGTGGTCAAGCCCCGACTGTCAGGCGCTCACCCTAGTCTCGAACATCCCAAAATCTGCACGAGTCTCGATCAATGGCAAAAGCTCAACTAATATCTGCAACAGAAAGATACAGAAGTGTAGTATGAGCACCAAGACAACGGGTACTCAGTAGGCATCATCGGCCGACTGAGAAAATATAAGATATAAAAATAGTAAGGAGCAGATAGCAAGAAAGCAATCACGAAAGCAATAGATAAAGCACAAGGAGCTAGCACGGAGAATAGGCAATCAAGAGTTATAAGCATACAATGCTAACATTGAAGATATACATAACACAGAAACACATGTGTAAGAAAGGACACACCTGGGATCCTTGCAACAAAAATATAAGTAAATAAAGAGAGAGAGAGAGTTGAGAAAATGGTGGTATACCGGTAATCTCAAGTAGAAAGGAAAGAAAGGGAGTAGGCCAACATAATCAACTAGAAGCCATACAATGACAAAATCATACTAAAAACCACAACTCTCAAGATAAGCATATAGCGGGGTCAATCTCACAATTAATAACCTAGAATGGAATAACTAAGCCACAAGAACCAAGAGATACTACTCAAATCTTGATAAGAATAAGAAACTGAAACCTCACAATTTGCTCAGAAGGCGACACAAAAGTGCCTCAATATGATAGGACTCCCTAGCCCTCTCAATATTCAAAAACCCACAACCGGAGCCTCAACAGGCTAATAACTGCTAAATCACCAAGAAACAAGGACCATAACCAGCTCTATAAAGCGGCAAGAGTAATCTAAATTACCTACAGTCCCAGTGGATGCCTATACAATCGAGGAACGCAATCAAGTGAAAACAACCCTCCGGCCACCCATATAACCGGATCGTACACTGAACACACAATAAACAAGGGTAGAATCGGTGTGCCAAATGCATGATAATGATATGATGTGAATGTAACTGGTATGTTCCCCTTCAGGTACCTTACGGGCCCATATAGAGGTGGGACCTATGGAAGGACTCTATCCGTGTACCTCTACTCTGCCGTACACCCCTCCTCCTGGTGCGTGCATTGGCCCGTAGCCAGTTTCCCAAAAATGGAAGGTCCACCCCTCGACCACATACAAAACCGCGCAATCTTAAGGGTAGCTCAATACTCGAAACCTTATAGTACATGTCTGGCTTCGACCCAGGTCTAAAAAATTGGTAGTAATCTCAAGACCCTCTCAAAAGGTGCCCGACGTACACTCGGGTCTAAATTAGTGATAAAAATCTCAATAACCTTCCTCAAAGTGTGCCCAGAGTGTATCGGGGTCTATATCATTAATAAAATCCAGTTTGGTGCTCTGCCCAGCAGAGCTTAGTATCAGTAGGAAAACCCAGTGTGAAATCATCCAAAATCCCATTTTCATCATCAAGTATACCAAAAATGGCCCTCCGGGGCCATGCAAGTTTAGGAAAAACCATCTATAGTGGCTCGCAGCCAAAACTGAAGTAAAACATGCAGGGAAAAACCTTTTTCATAGATGATATGCTCGCACACAGATATAAATTATCCCAATGGCTCACAAATATTTCCTATCGGCCCTGCACAAGCTCAACAGCTCTACAATAGTCATAACCAGCCTAAAAGGATGTCTCTATGTTTGAGACTCGCCGACATTCCCAAATAACCCACCATCTATGTTCCAGAGTCAATACAAGGCCACACAGGACCACAAGGGTAATATACAATACTGATACGAATACTACAATTAATGTATGAAATAACGGACAGAAAAGGCGGTCAAGGTCTGGGGTACCAACCTATAATAACCCACCCAAAGATGCTAATTAATGCAGTTATAACCTATATACGCAGAGTCTAGGTAGGGAAAGCCATAACCTACCTGTCTTCCGATGAATAGCTACGGGGATGGCGTCGTCTAAGCTCAAACTACTCCAGGAAGCTCCAAATTGCGAAACCACTATCAACACAATAACCACATTAAAACAAGACTAATGATACCTATATTGCTATAATAATAGCCGAGTCACAATTCGGGTCACAAACGGACCCGTGGGCCCCACAACACGAAACCAAAAATGAAAAACACACACATGTTCCTTACCATCTCGGGAGCACATGCTCAAAATTTGAGCAGAAACGGACAACAGATGGGGCTCAAAACAACCCCAACAACTCAAGAACAAACTAGAATTAAAAGGAGAATTTACGGAATTTAAAGGTTAGAACTTACGAATTGAAGAGAGAAATTGATCACGGACCATAAAATAATCACCTCAACACCTTGGAAAAAGACCACACAAAAATTGGGAGCTTGGAGCTCAAGAACAATGGAGGAAACGGATTATGGGTGAAGAAAACGAAGGAAAAGTTATATATACATACAGGGATTTGTTCATCGCTATCGCGAAGAAAATCTGTCATTCCCCGAGCCTACACCATGGACACTACATAGTGCTTAGAGTCACAAGTGAACCCAAGCTAACTCATGACCTTACATACTGCTTAGATAAAGATTGAAAGTAAATGCGGAAGCTGAAATGTGCTGAGCTCTTTTTAAAATATTATAACAAAATGAACTATTTTAAACTGATATACAATAGCATTTGAAAACTGATACAACTGAGTGACTGACTATCTGACTGTCTATGAAGCCTCTACTAACATTTACTATGGTTAGCCGGGACATGACCCCCAACTATCTTTAATCAATGTACAACAATTGAAATAACCGCTATAACTACTAACTGACTGGAGTTACCATAAAAGAAGAACTCGTTCCTTGCTGGCTGGAAGCTGCAATCTGTCAGACCATGATCTTAGAAGCTAGCACTAAAACCTGCATCATCTAAAGGATGCAACACAAAAAAGTATGCGATCAGTACTTTGAATGTACTGAGCATGTGAGATAATGCACTAACTTTTAAAACATGAGAAAACATGTATATACTAGCAACATAACTTAAGGACTAAGTATGGATATGTGAAAGAATGCATAAGTTAACGCTGTAAAACATGGGCCCTTTTACTGAAGAGTATAAAATGTTTCTTAGTTGTAAACTGTGAGATACGTAGACTATGAGATAACTAAGCATGCTGAAAGTATTGATGAGCTGTTTAAAAACCATAAATTGAATTTGTAGTACTCAGGTCCAAACATAATATACACAAAATTTGCAATGTAAGGATATTTTGAAAAATGTAATTTAAAAGCTATAAAACTGAACTGAGGGCCTAGTACACAACTACTGAGTCTAATTCTGTGGGAGAGTCTGTTAACCATCATAAACCACGTGATCTAAACGTGGAGTCTGATGTATACGCCCCATCGAGAGGACCCAATATACCTTGCCAGGGTATAGAGGCATAACTAGCGTGATCACTAGTTTTGATGCCCAACTGAGGGGCTAAATAACCTACGGTGGCACGTAATTCTGGGACTTGAGGGTATGCTGAACCCTAGTCTAACTCGGTGCTAAATACTACTCCCAAACTGAATACTGATAGCTCATTTAAAACTAAAGTTCTGGAATGCTGCATCAGAACCTAATGTATTTATATGATTTTTGAAAGTTTGTATAACTGAAAACTATTCATAAAGCATGTGGACATATCTAGATGTCATACTCATTATGAAACTTACTAAGTCCATAGTCATTGATGGCATATATTGAAAGTTCATATTTAAAACATATTCTTGTAAAATATACTGAAGATAAGCTGAAGCCTGCTAAATCATGAGAAGTTTTAAAGAAAACCTATAGACTGAAAACTTGCTAATTTCATGCTTAAAACTAAATGCTAGTAATCTGGATTAAATTCTGAAGAAAACCAGTTCTCATGAAAATACTACAATTTCAGGCTCGATTCTTGGTTTCTTAAAGTTCTTGTAAAAGATCTTGCAAGTCATTGAAAATATTGAGCAAATCTTCTTAATAGGCTATAATTCAAGTAGAAATCATAAGGACTGAATTTTGAAAAATATAGCATGATTGGGTAAGATCCCTAGTTTCTAACATCATGAAATTCAAAATAGAAGACTGAGATTTTGGGCATAAGCGTGAACTAAACCCTTACTGAATACCCATATACCTGGTGGATGATAATCCCTGAAAAGAAATCTGAAGTTGAAGCTTTGGAGAAGAAGTCCTAGGTCTGAACTTTGGAGAAAAGCGTTCTTTTCTTCTTGAAACTGATTTGAGAGGAAACTGACTTGATTTGAGGTTTAGACTTAATAAAAATAAGCCTAGAGCTATTTATAGTCGGGGCTAAAAGAAGAATGAAAGGTATGAAATGCCCATAAGGAGTTAAATTAAAAACTACTGAAAAAACTCATCGTTGGGTTCCATGAGCATGAACCACGACCCGTAGAATGGATTACGGTTCATGGAAAGGGTTCGTGGTTCTTGGGCGAAGTTTCTGGTCTCTGGAATGATTTCCACGAGTTGGTTTCACGACCCGTGGATCATTCCACAACCTGTGGAACCTCTTCGTGGTTTTCAGGCCACTTTTAAGCTTCTGGACTATTTTCACGAGTTGGTTTCACGACCCGTGGAACCTCCTCATGGTTTTTAGGTAATAAAACTGATTTCCACGAGTTCAATCCACGGTTCGTGGTTTGATCCACGACCCATGGAACCTTCTCGTGGTTTTGTCTGTCAGTTTGACAGACAGACACATTTTATTAAAACACTGATAACATTTTGCTCCGGACTCATATTAATACGCGGTCAGTAGCGTTGGAAAGAATACTCAAAGACCTTTAATTTGGTGGGTACTAGGACACCTAACTCTTCATATTTTAGGAGTTATGATCCTTTGAAATTGACCCTAGTTTAGTCTTACATGAAAACTTCTTTGGTTGGGGTGCTTTCAACTTAACTTGCTTATAGGAGTTTCTTATGAACATGATCCGCACCCAAAACACTTCCCACACTAGGGAATTGATCATGACACCTATGGAAAGTGGTTTAGTCTTAGCTTAAATTTTTTGGGGTGTTACAAAAACCTTCGAGATCGTGATGAACAAACTGGCCAACTCATCGCGATCGCGAGGGTTACCCTTCGAGATCGCAATGAACAAAGAAGCATGGCCTTCATCGCTATCGTGAGAAAACCCTTTGCAATCGCGATGACCAAAGAATTCCTTCATTGCTATCTCGAAGAACCCTTCGAAATCGCGATGAACAAAATTCAGCCATACCAGCAACAGAAAACTAGCAGTGCTAAGAACTTCTACGGGGAATTTCGAGCACAATAACACGATACACAAAATCAAAATAGTGCTATTAGAGTGGAAACGACGTTCCGAACTCAACGGAATCAATGAAACTTCCATACGAGGTCATTTCGGAAGAATTTTGACCCAAGTCAATACTAACTAAAGCCAACCAAGCATCCAAAATGAGTCCAGCTCACGCGAAATCCGAACAAACCAACTAATTAATACAAACTCGGCATTCCGAAGCTAATAGCGCTGACAGAATTTCCATCTGAGGTCGTCTTCTCCAAATGTTGACCAAAGTCAACCAAACAAGCCCAACTGGCATGGAAACACAGAATGAGAGAGAATTCCAAGCCAAAAAGCTCCCGGATCCTGACCAAAGGTCCCAGTAGACCAAAGTCCATTCTCCCGAGCTAACGGAACTGTCAAAATTCGATTTCATGCACGTTCACCAAGAATGTTGACTGAAGTCAACGATTTCCAAAGTTAAAAGCTCCAAAACCAAGAATGGACAAAAAGACCAAACAAACGGCCCGAGCACCGAACTACCAAGCCCAGCAAGCCATAAATGACTTGGGGCCGCTATAGGCCAGCTCTAACGGTACAAGAAAGGCGAACATGTGTAAATGAACAAAAGGGTCATTGCACCATCCACTACTAAAAAGACTTTCATCCCCGAAAGTCAGGATAGAAGGAAAGAATATAGATTAAAAGAACAACGGATAAAAAGCCCACACTACTCTCTCTCGGACAACCCGAGTAGCTTCCTCGACTGGACGGCACCCAATAGAACCAACGAACGCAACCAAGCCTAAAACTCATTATTAGCCAAGCTAGTTTCCAAACTCAACTCCAAAACTCCAAAGATCTGCCGACCCAAACTGAACCTCGAGAATCTCAACCGGAAGCACTGACACAACACCGAAGTCAGAGAAGCAAGGTGATCAACACACAGAACTCGAATCTTCGAAACCACAATGAAATTTACCAGGAGTGCCGTCAACCCAAAACTCTAACTTATGAACCCGCTGATCCGCAACGCTCTTTTATTCTGAACTGAATCCTTTTGCACCATAACTGGAAGTTGCATACAAGTCGAACACTCAACCACCCTCGAAGCATCAACTGACACACCAGAGATCCACAGTTCCTGCTTATGCTTCATTATGAATGGATCCACCCTTTATACTCAAGTTCTTTCCAAGCCATGTTATAGACTACTATCCTTTGCCATCCAAGATAACAACTCCCAGCATATCACCGAAGACTGGAGTTACTTGGCCCTACTGGCCACGAACCAACGAACAAACACTTTTGCTAACATAAAACTTGATAATGGAACCCAATTGAATAACCCATCTGAACCCGATTGAAGTTTGCACACCAAGGTAAGGAAAGCCATGTATGAACACCCTGTGTTGACGGAGAAACTTCCAAACTCTAGAACGAACCCAACTTCGCTGCACCGCGTTAAGTCTAAATCAACTGGAAGTGAATGAACCAGGGCAACCTGCCCAAAAAGATCCAAACCAAGACCAAAACCCTGCGAGGAGTGTGGTAAGCCTACCACGAAGTCCGTAACCATCACTAAGCCCTAAACTCTGAGAAACACTGCTGCTACTCCGAATACTCAAACACCATTCGAATTTGAAATCACCTTACAACTCTCACCTCAAGAAGAAGTCCACCATGCCACGAATATCAAGTCAAAACACCCCAAAAGCAAAAGGAAAGGGTGTTTGAAGTCCCAAGTCACCATCTAGTTGTAGAAATTTGGAATAAATCATCAACTCACCTCTTTGGCCCGAATCAACCGCTCTACTGCATCTGCACACAACAAACCATTTCAAAGCATATATTATACCGGACTTCTAGTCCATACTGGCCGAGTCTAACCACACTGGAACCTCATATAAAAGACAACCCTTGAAGACCCAACCAAATTAGTATTTCAAACTCTCGGCAATGAAGGCGTCGATCAATCTCAAAATATCATTAGAACTTCAAATAGCCTCGCTAACCACAACCCGCATGACCTGATCACATATAGCATACACCACTACTGAATCCCGAACTCACACCCCTTAGTCTGTCCAACCATGGTAGAAGGAACCTTGTGCTTTCTTGAACACCACCAAAATCTGGAATGTCCAGCCTAACTCAAAGGTTAGCCAAGGACTAGGTGTCCAAGGCCAATTGTCACTCCTCAACTAAAATGGGGAAACTAAGTCATCCTAACTCAATGCCTTCCAACCCATGAAGCTGCAACCAAAAGAACCAACCATGAACCATCCGAAATGGTTTGCTAGCCCACGATACTGAAACCCAACTTTAAAATTGCCAACCAAAGCCTTTGTCGAACCCATATGTTGTTAGTGAACCTTTAGGAATCGAAGCCAACTAGGCTTTGAATCACAAGTTGCCAAAACCACAGCTGCTACTGAAATCTCAAACCAATTAAAGGAAAACCACTGCAATCTGTAGTCGGTCGAACCAAGTCACCAACCCACAACCCAAAGCAATCTCTCAGTCGTCACCTCAGTCAACTACTAAAACACACCAGCATGAACAAAGAGTCATCTCCCTTTTTTTTTCCAGCTAAATCAAACCCTTCCTAAGCGTAAACTGAACCTTACAAATCCTTTCTTAAATAAAAATCTGGAGTCATTTCCCTAGCTCCCATACTTACATTATCAAAAATCAACAAGGCAGGAGAGAATGGGCCAGATTCCCGACTCACCCAATATGCTATGAATACAACTCAGCCACAAGGCTACGTCAACACTTAGTCAAAAATGCTAAAGCCAAACTCAATCACAATACTGATTTAAAAGCCCAACCCGAGGGCTACGATTGAAATTCATTTCAACTGGAATCGGGGAAATAATAATACAACCAAACCGAACAAGAAATTGAGGGAGACTATGGGAACAACCCACATACCTGCCAACCTCCTAAACCAACCAAACAAAGAGGGTCGACTCTAATTACCTGAAAAACAAAACCAAACCATGCTCCCTAGCATAACCAACACCTCATATCTCAAGACAAAAGCTCAAACTTCAGCACAACTACTGGTAACACCAAACCAAAACAAGAACCTCTATCCACACTAGATAACAGCTTAGGCAATCAACCATCTAGGACTTCTCAAAAGGGAAGACTCAGCACAAGTCTAGAGCCACAGCGAAACAGAGATAAACCCAACCATAAACAGACCAACAAGAACTACCCACGAGCTACAACTCTGGGAAAAACACCTCACAAGTCTAACTCACCTTCATCCACTACTAAAGAATAAACTACCCAGAAAACAACACATAGGTACTACAATTCAAAAATCAAATAAATAAATAAGTAAGGTAGGCATATAAGAAAATAACTATTAGAAGAGAAAGAATTGCAGCGCGAACAGTACTATCACGAGTCAGAGGTAACGGTAGCCTAACCTGGAAAAATGAGATCAGGAACCTCTACCTCTAGCCCACCAGCAAGGGCATCAGACTGATGGGATCTAACTCTAGACTGAGTAGTCGAAGCTGAAAGCTCTGCCATCCCTCATCGGGGACTAGCTCTATAAAGGTGACAAACTTCCCCACAATCATAACAACCAGGTTGACCAGGATACAAAATCGTGGGGCAATTCCTAGCAAAGTGCCTATGCTCACCCCATCGAAAATAGCCTCTACTAGATGAAGTCCGATGGGAAGACTCACAAAACTTGACCTGCCACCACGACTTACACACTTTGAAGGCAAACCGCGAAGGATATGATCCGAACCCTGCCTACTCTGCTCAACATGCCCTACACAACCACTCTCTTGAGCCTGTGGAGTAACTAAAATTGGCAGGGTAGATAAGAAGCAATGAAACCTATCTCTGGTGGAGAATCTCCTACCTCGAGTCTGAGAACCTCGGAAACTATACTGGCGACAACATTTCTTAGCGCTACCTCCATAAGCCTCATGGAATAAACCCTCAATAGCCCAAGCATGATCCACTTCATGAAGGAAGGTAGTCCCAACTATAACAAAATGCTCGGTCGCCAAGCAGAGCGGTGAAATCAAACCTCTGACAAAACTCTGAACCCTATCAAACTCTAAAGTCACAGTCCTAGCAGTACGCCTAACTATCTCATCAAATCTCACCTCATACTCCAATACTGATAGACAACCCAGCTGAAGAACAGGTGTAGCTATAAATCCAATCGGAGGCTGGGCTGACCCCACACCCCCTATCTGGTGCGGTAAACTCTCACTCTGAAGTCCTGGCGCTGATGGAAGCACTAAAGTAACAGGCACAGAAGCCTCAACACCAACCGCTGTCGAACTCATCTTAGGCATCTGAGAAGGAATAAAACAACCAAAGTTTAGAAGTTAATAGAGCTAGGAACGCACGATAAGGAGCCAAGAAGATGAAACTTTTCCTAAGAATGCCCTGTAGCCTCCCGCAGATAGGATACAAACGTCCTCATACCGATCCACGAGACTCTACGTAGACACTTGCCTCTGTACCAAGACATCGATGAACCTAGAGCTCTGATACCAAGTTGTCATAACCCGATTTCTTAGGTCATGATGGCACCTATAACCCCCAGTAGGCAAACCAATTCCCGTAGCCTGGAACAATTAGTAATAGGTTACTACCTAACCAAAATGCACAATAAGCATAAATGAGCGGAAGCAGAATATAAAAGTAGACAAAGCGGAAGCAAAACCCGAATATATACATAAAGAAAACTACACCAACCCCAAGACTTGGTATCGATAGTACAAAAGCTTCTAATAGAAAATCAGTTCTAGAAGTAACAAAATATAATATAAATCTGTCTCCGAATATACAAGAGTATCAGTGTAAAAGATGAGATATGGTCAAGCCCCGACCGTCAGGCGCTTGCCCTAGTCTTGAACATCCTAAAATCTGCACGAGTCTCCCACACGATCAATAGCGAAAACTCAACTAATATCTACACCAAAAAGATGAAGAAGTGTAGTATGAGCACCAAGACAACGAGTACTCAGTGGGCATCATCTGCCGACTGAGAGCATATAAGATATAAAAATAGTAAGTAGCAGATAGCAGTAAAGTAGTCACAGAAGCAATAGATAAAGAACAAGGAGCTAGCATGGAGAATAGGCAACCAAGAGTTATAAGCATACAATGCTAGCACTGAAGATATACATAACACAGAAACATAGGTGTAAGAAAGAAGGACGCACCTGGGATCCTTGCAACAACAATATAAGTAAATAAAGAGAGAGAAAGTTGAGAAAATGGTGATATACCGGTAACCTCAAGTAGAAAGGAAAGAAAGGGAGTAGGCCAACATAATCAACTAGAAGCCATACAGTAACAAAATCATACTAAAAACCACAACTCTCAAGATAAACATATACCGGGGTCAATCTCATAATTAATAACCTAGAATGGAATAACTAAGCCACAAGAACCAAGAGATACTACTCAAATCCTGATAAGAATAAGAAACTGAAACCTCACAATCTGCTCAGAAGGCCACACAAAAGTTCCTCAATATGATAGGACTCCCTAGCCTTCTCAATAATCAAAAACTCACAACCAAAGCCTGAACAGGCTAATAACTGCTAAATCACCAAGAAACAAGGACCATAACTAGCTCTATAAAGCGGCAAGAGTAATCTAAACTACCTACAGTCCCAATGGACGCCTATACAACTGAGGAATGCAATCAAGTGAAAACAAACCCTACGGCCACCCATGTAACTAGATCGTACACTGAACACACAATAAACAAGGGTAGAATTGGCGTGCCAAATGCATGATAATGATATGATGTGAATGTAACTGGTATGTTCCTCCTCAGGTACCTCACGGGCCCATATAGAGGTGGGACCCATGGAAGGACTCTATCCGTGTACCTTTACTCTTCCGTACACCCCTCCTCCTGGTGCGTGTGTTGGCTCGTAGCCAGTTGCCCAGAAATGGAAGTTCCATGGAGGTCTACCCCTCGACCACATACAAAACCGCACAATCTCAAGTGTAGCTCAATACTCGAAACCTTGTAGTATATGCTCGGCTTTGACCCAGGTCTAAAACAATGGTAGTAATCTCAAGACCCTCTCAAAGGGTGCCCGACGTACACTCGGGTCTAAATTAGTGATAAAAATCTTAATAACCCCCCTCAAAGGGTGCCCTGAGCGTATTCTGGTCTAAATCAATAATAAAATCAAGTCTGGTGCTCTTCCCAGTAGATCCTAGTAGCAGTAGAAAAACCAGTGTGAAATCATCCAAAATCCCATTTTCATCATCAAGTATACCAAAAATGGCCCCCCCGGGGCCATGCAGGTTTACAAAAAACCATCTATAGTGGCTCGCAGCTTAAACCGAAGTAAAATATGCAGGGAAAAACCTTTTTCATAGATGATATGCTCGTATACAAATATAAATTAGCCCAATGGCTCACAACCATTTCCTATCAGCCTGCACAGGCTCAACAACTCTACAACAGTCATAACCAGACTAAAAGGATGTCTCTATGTCCGAGACTCGCGGACATTCCCAAATAACCCACCATCTATGTTCCAGAGTCAATACAAGGCCACAGAGGACTAGAAGGGTAATATACAATACTGATACGAATACTACAATCAACGTACAAATTAACGGACAGAAAAGGCAGCCAAAGTCTGGGGTACCAACCTATAATAACCCACCCAAGTATGCTAATTAATGCAGTTATAGCTCATATACACATAGTCTAGATAGGGAAAGCCATAACCTACCCATCGTCCGATGAATAGCTGCAGGGACAATATCGTCCAGGCTCAAACTGCTTTGGAAAGCTCCAAATTGTGAAATCACTATCAACACAATAATCTACACATTAAAACAAGACTAACGATACCCATATTGCTATAGAAATTTGGGTCACAAAAGGGACCATAGGACCCACAATCCAAAACTTGTAACAAAAAACACACGTGTTCCTTACCATCTCGGGAGGACATGCTCAAAATTTGAGCAGAAACGGACATCAGATGGGGCTCAAAACAGCCCCAACAACTCAAGAACAAACTAGAATTAAAAGGAGAATTTATAGAATTTAAAAGTTAGAACTTACGAATTGAAGGCGAGAAATTGATCAAGGACCATAAAATAATCACCCCAACAACTTGGAAAAAACCCACATAAAAATTGGGAGCTTGGAGCTCAAGAACAATGGAGGAAACAGATTGTGGGTGAAGAAAACGAAGGAGAAGTTATATATAAATACAAGGATTTGTTCATCGCTATCGCGAAGAAAAACCTTCGAGATCGCGATGAACAAACTGGCCAACTCATCGCGATCGCGAGGGTTACCCTTCAAGATCACGATGAACAAAGGAGCAGGGCTTTCATCGCTATCGCGAGAAAACCCTTCGCGATCTCGATGTCCAAGGAATTCCTTCATCGCTATCGCGAAGAACCCTTAGAGATTGCGATGAACAAATTTTAGCCATACCAGCAACAGAAAACCAGCGGTGCTAAGAACTTCTATGGGATATTCTACACACAATTGGAACCCGATTCACAAAAACCAATAGTGCTATTAGAGTAGAAATGATGTTTCGGACTAAACATAATCGATGAAACTTCCATACGAGGTAGTTTGGAAGAATGTTGACTCAAGTCAACACTAACTAAAGCCAACCGAGCATCCTAAATGAGTCCGGCTCGCGCAGAACCCAAACCAACCAATTAACTAACACAAACTCGGCATTCCGGAGCTAACGATGCTGACGAAATTTCAATCCGAGGTCGTCTTCTCCGAATGTTGACCAAAGTCAACCAAACAAGCCCAATTGGCCTGAAAATACAGAATGAGAGAGAATTCTAAGCTGAAAAGCTCCCGGATCCCGACCAAAGGTCTCACTAGACCAAAGTCCATGCTCCAGAGCTAACGAAACTGTCAGAATTTGATTCCGAGCATGTTCACCAAGAATGTTTACTGAAGTCAACAATTTCCAAAGTTAAAAGCTCTAAAACCAGGAATGGACAAAAAGACCAAACAAACGGCCCGGTAAATAAACTACCGGTCCCAGTAAGCCACAAAAGACTTGGGGCCATTACAGGCCAGCTCTAATGGTACAAGAAAGGCGAACACGCATAAATGACCAAAAGGGTTATTACACTTATTATGGTGGAAAAACTCTCTTTTTCTACACTCATAAAAGTGTATTTATACACCAAGGGTTAGGGTTAAGAAGGATGACAAGCTAATGGGCTAATGGGCTTATTAACTTGTGGGTGGACTGGACCAAATAGTTATTTTCAACATCTCTCATTCACACATAAGGGAGTGCTCAAACTCCATCAAGCTAAGAATTAAACATATTCTCTTTTTAATTTTCTCGCATCATTTCATATTTACTAGTATCAGAACATGTGCGTTGTACGTGTATCCCACTTGGGAAACCGAGAGGGACATGTAGGACAAGTACCCTCACTAGTTTGAGGATTCAGGTACTACACTTTCCTTCTTTAATTTTTTCATAATTTTAGGCTTGATCGTTCCGGGATGAACGATGGGTAAATTGGTATCTGTTGTAATGACCGGGTTCGTTGTTACGGGTAAACATTTCATGACAAGTTTCAGGTTAGAAAACTTCTGGTTTTGGGAGTTAAAAATTCTGGGCTAGTCTAGTCTCGGTCGGTTTAAGAGCGAGGTATGGTCTAGGGTAATCCAGGTAAAGATTGGGAAGGGAGTCTTGACTTGAGCTAGTTTTCCATTTTTCTAAGACATAAAGGAGTCCGGGGGACTTTTTGGAATCAGATTTGTATAAGTAGAACTCTCGGTATTAAGGTTGACATAAATAGGGTTGATCCGGAACGTCAAGAAAAGTGTGTTGTGACATGGGACAATCTATAGAGTTTTATGAGTTTCTGTCTCATGTCAACTGCTACAACGGTTGACACATCTCTATCGCAACCTCTGCTATAGCGGAGAAAATACCGCTACAGCAGGGGTCAACGTCGATCAGTATCGCTATAGTGGATTGTTCCACTACGGAGGTACCACTATAGCAGAGCAGGGACCACTATAGCATGCTCGACGGGTTTTAATGCATAAACATTCCCCAAAACATTCAGTTTTCACAAACACGTTTGGGAGAAGGGCTAGGGCTATTCCAGGCGTTTTTCCTTCGTTTTGCATTATTTTTCTTCCCTAAGGTAAGATTTCTACTCCCCAAACTCCGTACTACTTTCCCTATGCCATAGAATTGCTAGGGTTAGACTTAGGGAAAGGTTGGGAATAACTTAGGAATGGTAGAATCCGGGGAAGGAGAGGGGTTCTAGCTGTGGAAGTCCTTGGGTATGGTTAAAAGTACTGTATTATGATCATGTGACTTTAATTGTATCCATGAAAAATGGTAGAACTAGGAGAACTAATGGTGGAAAATCACGGGAAAAGGGTGGTATGATCATGGTTGGCCTGAGGCTTGGGATTTGGTGTAATCCGGGTAATGTATAGGCCATGTTTATTAATTTAGTACTTGTATATTATTTTAGACCAAGAACAAGCAAGAATTTCGGAGAACGGGAAAGCTCGAGTTGAGTAGAGCTTTAGATCATTTTGAGGTTTGTGATGGTTATTGATTCCTGTATACCTTGTATGTTTGTGTACTCGTATCTAAGTAATTGTATGATATTTGCATTACTTAGGAAATGATTTAAATGTCTAATGGTCCTGGTTAACAGTCAGGTGAATTGAACGGTGTATTTTGCTTGATTGGTTTACAAGTTGATTGTTCATTTTTTGTGAGTGTGGATTGATTGACATTCGATTAGCTCGGGTACCATGCCTGGTACGAGAGTACTAATAGTTGGCTCGGGTACTATGCCTGGTATGAGAATACTAATGGTTGGCTTGGGTACCACGCTTGGTATGAGAATACTAATGGTTGGCTCAGGTACTACGCCTAGTACAGGAATACTAATGGTTGGCTCGGGTACCACACCTGGTACATGAATACTAACGGTTAGCTTGGGTACCACACCTGGTACAGGTTTATTTTATTACATTGTGCATTGTGCATTGTGTTGTTGGTCCCCTGAGTGGACTGGGTTGTGTTACTGAATTATGATAATTATTTATGGTCCTTGAGAGGCCGGGTTATTATTATATTTGATTCTGAGTTGGTCTTGGTGTAGATCGGGTTGCATGTTTAACACTTAGGTGTTCTTTAGAGGGGATCCCAGAGTGGGTATGGGCTATATAAAGAAGGTTGTTTACTTGTTGTTCATGATTGTTGATCATGGTGATAAAATTTTATTACATGTGGGAACAAGCTAGGGAGAGACTTGTAGTCTAGGGATGCCTGTTGACTTGTTACATGTGTTCCTATACTCTTACTTGATTTGTTGTACTGTTCATACACTGTTTATTAGGAATTAACTGATGATCCTACCAGTACATGATGGTTGTGTATTGATACTGTACTTGTTTTTCTTTTGTGAGTACAGGCAATCTTCCAGCGGTTGACACGCGACCTCACTTGTAGGCCCAGCCCTTTTAGACGTCAAGGGTGATCTGCTTCGGTCAAGATGCCTTGATTTCTATATTTTGAAGTTGTAGCCCACTTGTTTTGGGTTTAGACTATTTCTTTTGTTGGGGTTGCATCCCCGTACTCTAGTTTTGGTACGTTGACTTTCAAATTCTAGGGGGGATTTTCCGCAGGGTTGTTATAATAGAGTTGTTTTATTGATATTGATTGGTAGTTTACTTTTTTGCACATTGGTTTTGAGCTGTTAGAACGGTTAAGTTTGGGGAAGTGATGGTTCACTCACCCGGGGGTTGGGTGAGTGCCACTCATGGTGGTCTGGGTCGTGACAAGTAATCAATAGCTAAAGAAACAACTAATCAAATTAGAAAAGAAATAATTAAATCAAATACGTATGATCAATCTAACACCTATAAAATTTATTTAAGAGAATAAAACAAAGATATGCCAGCCCATTTGTCTCATATCCTTGATAAAATATATTGAACTACAACCATTTTCTTTATGCTCATTAAATTCAATTTATTAGTTTTTCATTAAAAATTATATCAAAAATAAAAATCTATTTTGATGTAAAATTACATGTGTCCATGTTTGTCTCGAGATGCTTGGCTAAAAACTCTAAGCATTTGAAGTATTACCATACATCTAATTTTTATTTTCAAGTTTTATATCACAAAATATTCAATTGAAGGTAACTATTCATCATTTGCATAACGATTTTGAACAATGGCGAATCGGATTTCTTTTTTATTTTTCATGAAATTAATGTAACGACCGGGTCTGTCGTTATGGGTAAACCATTCGTGCCAATTCTTAGAGTTAGAAAACTCCGGGTTTGGGAGTTTGAAATTCTTGGCTAGGCTAGTCTCGGCCGATTTTGGAGCTAGTTATGGTCCAGGAAAATTCGGGTAAGGGTTGGGTAATGTATCTAGTTTTGAGCTAGTTTTCCATGTAGCTAAGACATAAAGGAGTTTGGGGGACTTTTCAAAATCGAATTCGGGTAAGTAGAACTCCCGATATCGAAGTTGACGTGAAGGGGTTGTAGAACATCAGTAAATTGAGTGTGTTGTAAAAGGGACCAATTTTGGGGACTTTACGACTTTTTGTCCTGTGTTAACCACCATAGCGGTTGACACACCTATTGTGATTTCCGCAGTAGCGGAGAAAATACTGCTACAATGAAAGTCAACGTCGGCCAGCCTCCGCCATAGCGGTCGACTTTGCTATGGCAGTACTGCTATAGCGGAGAGGACCGCTATAGCGGAGCGTGATGGGATTTAATTCAGAAACTTTCCCAAAACAATCAGTTTTTAACAAAGACATTTTGGGAGAAGAAGAGGGCGATTTTGGGCGATTTTCATCAGTGTTTCATCATTTTTTGTGCTAAAGGGAAGGATTTTACTCCCCAAACTCCATACTATCTTTCCTACACTGTAGAATTTCTAGGGGTGGACTTGGGGAAAGGTTTGAAATTACCTAAGATGGTAGAATCGGGGCAAAAAAGGGATTTTAGGGTGTAGAAGTTCTTGGGTGTTGTTAATTTCCTTAGACTATGATCATGTGACCTTAAATCCTTAAATGTATCCACTAAAATGGTAGGAATAAGTGAATTTATGGTGGGAAAGCCCCGTAAAGGGGTGGAATGATCATGGTTGGCCTGGGATTTGGGATTTTGCATAATTCGAGTAATTTGTAGGCCATAAAGATTGATTTCTGGTTATTGTGTGTTATCTTAGACCAAGAACCGGCAAGAACTTCGGGACATGGGAAAGATCTGATTGAGTAGAGCTTGGAATATTTTGAGGTAGGTGATGGTTATTGATTTCTGTTTGCATTGTATGTTTGTGTACTTTTGTCTATGCGTTGTACGAGTTGCATGCTTAGGGAATGAGTTAGGAATGTTTAAGAGTCCTGTTATCAGTCTTGTGAAGTGAACTAGGTGTTATTGCTTGTTGGTTTAAAAGTTTGATTGTTCATTATTTGTGACTGTGGATTTTATGTGACATTCTGTTGGATCAGGTACCACGCCTGGTACGAAATACTATTGATTAGCTCGAGTACCACGCCTGGTACGAGATAACAAATGGTGGGCTCAGGTACTACGCCTGGTATGAGAGACTAACTGGTTGGCTTGGGTACCATGACTGGTACAGGTTTACTTATTTGCATTGTGCATTTGGTTTTGGTTCTATGAGTGGACCGACTGTGTTTATGATTTGTGATATTGTATATGGTCCTTAAGAGACCGGGTTATTATTATTGGTCTGTGAGTTTGGTCTTGGTGTAGACCGGGTTGTATGTTTAACACTTAGGTGTTGTTGGGGGGATCTCAGGGTGTGTCCAGGATCTGTAAAATGGTATATTTATTGATTATCATTGATTTAAGACCATGTTTATAAGGGTGGGTTACATGTGGGAACAAGCTAGGAAGAGACTTGTAGTCTAGAGATATCTGTTGGCTTGTTTACATGTTTCCTGTACTTCTACTTGGCTATTGTACTGTTCATATATTGCTTATTTGGAACTGGCTGATGATCCTACCAGTACACAGTGGTTGTGTACTAATTCTGCACTTGTGTTTCTTTTTGTGAGTACCGGCAATCTTCCAGTGACTGACACACGATCTCACTTTAGACCCAGCCCTTCCAGACAAAAAGGGTGAGCCATTTCGGTCGAGCTACCTTGGTCTCTTTCGTTTTCAGTTATAGCCCACTTATTTTGGGCTTTGACTCTTGCTTATTTTGGGGTTTCATCCCCGTATTCTAGACATTTGGTAGTGTTTTGGTACGATGACTTTCAGGTTCTAGGGAGGGATTTTCCAAGGGATATCTATAATAGTATTGGTTGATTTGATGTTTAAACTAGTTTATTTTTATTGCACTGTTTTTGAGTTGTTAGAATGGTTAAGCTCTGGGTCGTTGATGGCTTGCTTGCCTGGGTGTTAGGTGGGTGCCACTCACGACAGTTGGGGTCATGACAAAGATGGTATCAGAGCCCTAGGTTTGTTGATCTCATCGTACCAAAATAGGTCTAGTAGAGTCTTGCAGAACGGTACAGAGACGTTCGTACTTTTCTTCGAGAGGCTATAGGACTTTAGGAAAACTATCTCTTCTTCCTTCCTTCGTGCTATAACTTGATTCCATATGGTATCTGGCGATGCAAATTGGTATCTGAATCTTTCGGTTTTCTGTCCGCAGATAGTTAACACAAGGAACAATGGAGCAAGACCAGCGGTCCTAGCCGCGGGTTCGGAGGTCAGAGGCAGAGGCAGGGGTAGGGGAAGAGGTTGGGGCAGAGTCACACCCGCCAGGGGTGGAGCTCAAGCGGTGGCAGGAGAGCGAGAAGCAACCCCGCCCCTACCTCAGGAATAGGTTGTCAAAGAAGTGGAAGTTACTATTGAGGATAGAGGGGCGCAGGAGAAGGAATCACCGACTGGAGGTGCGAGCCTACCCCCTATGACGCCCGAAGCATTTTAGCAGGTTTAGAACTACCTGAGTGGTTTGGTTGGTGCCAAAGCCACCCTCGTGGGTGTTGCAAATCAGGCTCTGAGCACTCAACCAACAGTTACTATAGCTCCTAGGATGGATGCAGCTTCAGGCACTGGTGACTTCTTCAAGCCAATTCTAGGCTCGATAATGACAGGGAATGAACATGAGGTGCTGACTAAGTTGCTAAAACTGAAACCTTCTACATTTCAGGGTACTGATAAGGAAGATGCTTATGAGTTCATCTTAGATTTCTATGAAAGGTTGCACAAGCTGGGTCTCATGCGATAGCATGGGGTTGGGTTCGTCACATTTTAGCTGCAGGGTAATGCTAAACAATGGTGGAGGTCTCATGTGGAATGTCACCCATAGACCTTGCCTACATTGACTTGGGAGGAGTTTCATGCTCTCTTCTTAGAGAAGTACGTACCCCATACCTTGAGGGACTGGAAAAAGAATGAGTTCTTGAATTTGGAATAGGGTAGCATGTCGGTCTCTTCTTATAAGGCTAAGTTTCATGCCTTGTCTCATTTTGCTACGTAGTTGTTGGGGTCTGAGGAGGAGAGGATCCGACTGTTTGTGAAGGGCTTGAACACTGACTTGCAAGTATTATCCGTGCACATAAATTCAGCAGGGAAGGGTTTCAATGTGGTAGCAGATTATGTTAAGAAATTAGAAGGGGTCAAGCAAATGGGGCAGACTAAAGTGTTAGCCAAGAAGCCCTGGAATGATGGAAACTTCAGTGGCACGTACTCTAGGGGCCATAACCACCAGGTAAACTCAGCCCGTCCTATTCAGTCAGCTCTGCCAGCTGCTATAGGTGGTCGTCCGGGAGCTAATCAGCAGCTTTCAGCTCCTAGAGGCCAGGGAGCTTCTTACATATCTGCCAATAGGCCTAAACTTGATCGTGGTTGCTTCTATTGTGGTGATCTGGGCTACTTTAAGAGGGAGTTCCCTCACAGGCAGACAGGTAATAAGGTTCAGCAGCAATCTAAGGCTATGGTCCCGACAGGTAGAGGTGGTTATGCTAGAGGTCATCCACAGGGTGGGCGAGGTAACTTTCAGATAAGCCGGGGAGACAGAGTAAACGGCAGCGTAGGCAGGGGTATGGTGAAGCCAGCCAAGGAAGTAGTTCGGATTGATGACCAGTCTCAGTGTTATGTATTTCTAGGGAGCACCGAGGTTGAGGCATCAAATACGGTGATCACAAGTACCGTTCTTGTCTGTCATAGAATGGCTTTGGTACTAATTGACCCAGGATCTACATATTATTATGTGTCTGTGAGTTTTGCTTTGGGTCTGGACTTGATATATGATATCCTTGATTCCCCTATCAATGTTTCTACCCCGGTTGGAGAGTTCATTATTATGACTCATGTTTATTGTAATTGTTCTGTTGTGTTTGTGGGGTTGCATATGTGGGTAGACTTGGTAATTCTGGATATGGTAGACTTCGACGTCATTTTGGGCATGACCTGGTTATCCCCTTATCATGCTGTGTTGAATTGTAACACCAAGTCCGTGGCTCTAGAAATTCCGGGTAAGGATAGGCTAGAGTGGGAAGGAGTGTACAGGGCCAAGCCAGTCAATGTGATATCATTTGTTTGGGCTAGAAAGCTAGTGGGGAAAGGGTGTCTAGACTTTTTGGCTCAACTCCGGGAAGACAGTGTGGAGTCCCCATCTATTGAGTCAGTTCCAGTTGTTTTAGAGTTTCGAGAAGTGTTCCCAGTGGATTTGCCTGGTATGCCTCTGGATGGGGATATCGATTTCTGTATTGACTTGGAGCTGGGAACTCGCCCAATTTCCATCTATTCTTATTGTATGGCTCCAGCAGAGTTAAGAGAGCTTAAGACTCAGCTTCAGGAACTCCTAGAAAAGGGATTCATCCATCCAGTGCTTCACCTTGGGGTGCTCCGTTCTTGTTTGTGAAGAAAAAGGATGGTAGTATGCGGATGTGCATAGATTACTGATGTGCCGCCATTCTACGGCACTTTCGACTCCTTTTAACTAAGAACAATCGTACGTTTTCAAGCAACCGTCGTCGTTTTTGATGTGTTTATGTTGGATTTTCAGGAAATGGAGACAAACATGGAAACGGAAGGAAAAACGAGCAAAAAGACATTCTGGATAAGAGTGACGGTTCAGGCGACGGTCCGTCAAGTGGGTGACGGTCCGTCAACCCCAACCATCAAGTTGAGGCAGTCCACTGCCTAGTGGTGACGGTTCCGGTGACGGTCCGTCAAGCCAGTGACGGTCTGTCACCCAAACCGTCACCCTGAGGCAGTCCGCGATGCGGAATCCGAGTGTTTTTGGGATTTATTTCCTAGACTCCTATAAATACCCTATGTTAGGTTTATTTTATTTGTCAAGCTTTTACAATAGTTCACCCAATAGTTTTAGGAGTTTTTGAGCGATTTTTGAGAGAGGAAACACGCTACACACGTTTTCCTCCTCCTTGAATCTTGTTCTTGGGATCTTGGTTTTTCTTGTTCTTGGATATTTGAAGATTGTTTTCATTATATTGTAAGAATCTCTTCTCCTTATTATGAATATGACTTTATTCTCTTCTTCTTCTATCATGATTAACTATACTCCCACAACTAGGGTTGTGGGAGCCATGGCTAAAGTAGCGATATAGATTCCGGGTAGCGACGGGTTCAATATATATGATTGTCACATTGTTAATCATTCATGCTTAACGTTTTCTAGTGGTTGCAAACATTAGAACATGCCTAGGTTTAATTTGCTTGAGTAAAGAGATTAAAACCGGGAAACTTGATTAACAACGAGGATTCGAGACTACCAACTCTCGTCTTATGATTAATGCTATAACTAGATTAATCTACTTGATGTTTAGGATTGAAATCTAAAAGCACACCTTTTCAAGTTCGAGAGAATTGAAAAGTAAATTCGTCTATTTGGTTGAGAAACGTTTAGATGATACCATTAATTCAATCACATCGTGACAAGCATGTAGAAAGATCCCGACTAAACTTAGAATCGACATTGTTACCAACGCCATGGTAAACACTTCCCTAGTTCATTCTCCTACTGATTATTACTCATACATTATTGTTCGTTTTGTTTACACATTGTTCACACAAAACCCCCCTTTTATTTACCGGAAACTATTGACCATTAGTCAACTAATTCACTAAAGACTTAACTTTCACCATATTCTCTGTGGGATCGACCCCAACCTTTGTTGGGTTCTATATTTGACAACGATCGCTTACGCTTCTTAATTAGAGTGGTACTTTGAGTGTTATCAATTACATGCAGTTGAATAAGGTGACCTTCCAGAATAAGTACTCTTTACCCCATATAGATGATCTGTTTGACCAGTTACAGGGTGCATCTGTGTTCTCAAAAATTAACTTGAGGTTAGGGTATCATCAGTTGAAGATTAGGCCTGAGGACATTCCTAAGACTCCTTTTCAAACTCGGTATGGGAATTACGAGTTCTTAGTGATGTTATTTTGGTTGACTAATGTGCCGGCAACATTCATGAGTTTGATGAATGGGGTGTTTAAAGCTTATTTGGATATTTTCATCATCGTTTTTATTGACAATATTTTGATCTACTCTAAGAGTAAGGAAGAGCATGCTAGACATCTCCATATTGTGTTGGAATTATTGAGGCTCCAAAAACATTATGCGAAGTTCTCCAAGTGTGAATTTTAGTTGACTTCGGTCGCATTTTTAGGGCATGTGGTGTCAGAAAAGGGGGTGATGGTGGATCCCCAAAAGATTGAGGCAATCAAGAGTTGGGTTCGGCCTAGCTGTGTGACTGAAGTAAGGAGTTTTGTTGGGTTCGCAGGCTATTATCGTAGGTTTGTCAAGGACTTTGCATCTATTGCCACTCACTTGACAAGGCTGACTCAGAAAGAGGTACCGTTCGTGTGGTCCGACAAGTGCGAGAAGATCTTCAAAAAGCTCAAGACACTTCTGACCACGACTCTTATTTTATCTTTGCCTGTTGAAGGTAAGGACTTTATTGTTTATTGTGATGCTTCACGTTTGGATTTGGGTGTTGTGTTAATGCAGGACAGGAATGTGATAGCCTATGCATCCAGGCAGCTGAAAGTTCATAAGAGGAATTACCCAACCCACGATTTAGAGTTGGTAGCGGTGGTGTTTGCACTCAAGATTTGGAGACACTATCTCTATGGTGTCAAGTATGAGGTATTCACTGATCATCGCAATCTGCACCATGTTTTCACTCAAAAAGACTTGAATTTGAGGCATAGAAGGTGCATGGAGTTGTTAAAGGACTATGATGTGACCATTCAGTACTATCCGGGTAAGGCTAATGTGGTGGCAGACGCATTGAGCCGGAAGGCAGTTAGTATGGGCAGTTTGGCTTGTTTGGGGGTGTCCAAGTGACCACTGGCAAGGGAGATTCAGGCCTTGGAATCTATGTTCATGCTCTTGGGTATCTCAGAAAAGGGTGGACTATTGTTCGGTATTGAGGTCAAATCCACATTCATAGAAGAGATAAAGACCAAATAGTTTTTGGATTTGCAGTTGAGCAGGCTTCGGAGCAAGGCAATATCTGGAGAGTACGGGGATGCCACGTTGAATTCTGGTGGTGTGTTAAATTTTAAAAGGAGGATTTGTGTTCCTCGAGTTGATGAAATCATTCAAAAAGTGTTAGCAGAGGCTCATGGCTCTCGGTATTTGATTCATCTGGGTGTAACCAAGATGTACAAGAATTTGAGGTAGTTTTACTGGTGGCCCGAGATGAAAAGGGACATAGTTTAGTTTGTGTACAAATGTTAAAATTGCCAGCAGGTAAAATATGAGCACCAAGGACCTGCAGGACTACTACAGAGGATGCCTATTCCAGAGTGGAAGTGGTAGAGGATAGCCATGGACTTCGTGGTGGGTCTTCCCAAGACTTTGGGGAAGTATGACTCTATTTGGGTCATTGTCGACAGGCAGACCAAGTCAGCTCATTTCATTCTGGTCAGGGTGGATTACAATTCTTAGCAATTGGCTAAGATTTATGTGAAAGAGATCTTGAGATTGCATGGGGTACCACTGTCCATCATTTCAGACAGGGGCACGCAGTTTACCTCTAAGTTTTGGGGTAAGTTATATGAAGAGTTGGGTACACAACTCACTTTTAGTACAGCCTTACATCCTTAGGCTGATGGTCAGTCGGAGAGGCCGATTCAGGTATTGGAGGATATGCTGAGAGCATGTGCGATTGACTGCAGGGGTCATTGGGACCAGTTTCTACCATTGTGCGAATTCTCATACAATAACATCTACCACTCCAGTATCGACATGGCACCATTCAAGGCCCTGTATGGGAGGGGTTTTAGATCACCTATAGGTTGGTTTGAGGAAGGCGATGTAAAGCCTTTGGGCATGAACTTGGTAAGGGAAGCACAAGAAAAGGTAAGAGGCATCCAGACCAAGTTTCTAACAGCCAAAAGCAGGCAGAAAGAATATGCGGATCGCAAGGTAAGGGACATGGATTTCCAGGTTGGTGAACAAGTGCTATTGAAAGTGTCACCAATGAAGGGAGTTATGCATTTTAGCAAGAAGATCAAACTCAACCCTCGGTTCATCAGACCGTTTGAAGTTCTTGAGATCATGGGGCCAGTGGCTTACAGATTAGTGTTGATGCCCAGTTTGTTGGGTGTCCATCTGGTATTACATGTATCCATGTTAAAGCAATACCATGGGGATGGGGATTACATCATCAAGTGGGATGATGTGTTATTTGATAAGGATCTTCGCTATAAAGAGGAACCGATTTTGATTCTTGATCGGGATGTCTGAAAATTGAGGACAAAGGTGATCAGTATGGTAAAGGTTCAATGAAAGCATCATCCAGTTGAGAAATCCACTTAGAAAACCGAGAAGGACATGCGGGACAAGTACCCTCACTTGTTTGAGGATTCAGATACTACACTTTCCTTTCTTTATCTTTTTATATTTTTGGTTTTGATCATTTGGGGATGAATGATGGTTAAATTGGTATCTATTTTAATGACCAGGTCTGTTGTTATGGGTAAACAATTCATGCCAATTTTTAGAGTTATAAAACTCTGGGTTTGGGAGTTTGAAATTCTGGGCTAGGCTAGTCTCGGCTGGTTTTAGAGCTAGATATCGTCTAGGGCAATCTGGGTAAGGATTAAGGAACATATCTAGTTTTGAGATGGTTTTCCATGTAGCTAATACATAAAGGAGTCTGGGGAACTTTTCGAAATTGAATTCGGGTGAGTAGAACTCCCAGTATCGAAGTTGACGTGATGGGGTTATTCCAGAATGTTAGGAAATTGAGTGTGTTGTAAAATGGACCAATTTTGGGGACTTTACGACTTTCTGTCCCATGTCAACCGCCGTAGCAGTTGACACACTGCCATAGCGACCTCCGCCATAGTGGAGAAAATACCGCTACAGCAGAAGTCAACACCGGTCAGCCTCCACCATAGCGGTCGACTCCGCTATGGTGGTACCCCTATAGATAAGAGGATCGCTATAGCAGAGCATGATAGGATTTAAAGTGGAAACTTTTCCAAAATAGTCAGTTTTCAACAAAGATGTTTTGGGAGAAGAAGAGGGCAATTTTGGGCGATTTTCATTAGTTTTTCACCGTTTTTTGTCCTAAAGGTAAGGATTCTACTCCCCAGACTACATACTATCTTTCCTATGCTTTAGAATTGCTAGGGGTAGACTTGGGGAAATGTTTGGAATGACCTAGTATGGTAGAATCTGGGGAAAAAGGAGATTCTAGGGTGTAGAAGTTATTGGGTGATGTTAATTTCCTTAGATTATGATAATGTGACATTAATTACTTAAATGTATCCATAAAAATGGTAGGAATAAGTGAATTAATGGTGGAAAATCCAAGTAAAGGGGTTTAATGATCATGGTTGGCTTGGGGTTTGGGATTTTGCATAATCCGGGTAATTTGTAGGCCATACAGATTGATTTTTGGTTATTGTGTGTTATTTTAGACCAAGAACCGGCAAGAACTTCAGGAAATGGGAAAGCTCCGGTTGAGTAGAGCTTGAAATATTTTGAGGTAGGTGATGATTATTGATTTCTGTATGCATTATATGTTTGTGTACTTTTGTCTAAGTGTTGTATGAGTTGCATGCTTAGGGAATGAGTTACGAATGTCTAAGGGTCCTGTTATCAGTATTGTGAAGTGAACTAGGTGTTATTGCTTGTTGGTTTACAAGTTTGATTGTTCATTGTTTGTGACTGTTAATTCTGTGTCACATTCGGTTGGCTCGGGTACCACGCCTGGTATGGAATACTAACGGTTGGCTCGGGTACCACGCCTGGTACAGGATAACAAATGGATGGCTCGGGTACCACACCTGGTACGGGATACTAACTGGTTGGCTCGGGTACCACGCCTGGTTTACTTATTTGCATTGTGCACTTAATTTTGGTTCCATGAGTGGACCGGCTATGTTTATGATTTGTGATATTGCATATGGTCCGTGAGAGGCTGGGTTATTATTATTGGTCTGTGAGTTTGGTCTTGGTGTAGACCGGGTTGCATGTTTAACAATTAGGTGTTGTTGGGGGGATCCCAGAGTGGGTTCGAGATATGTAAAATAGTATATTTATTGATTATCATTTATTGTTGACCATGGTTATAATGGTGGGTTACATATGGGAACAAGCTAGGAAGAGACTTGTAGTCTAGGGATATCTGTTGGCTTGTTTACATGTTTCATGTACTTCTACTTGGCTATTGTATTGTTCATATATTGCTTATTTGGAGCTGGCTGATGATCCTACTAGTACACAGTGGTTGTGTACTGATTCTGCACTTGCGTTTATTTTTGTGAGTACAGGCAATCTTCCAGTGGCTGACACGCGACCTCACTTGTAGACCCAGCGCTTCCAGACATCAAGGGTGAGCCATTTCGGTCGAGCTACCTTAGTCTCTTTCATTTTTAGTTATAGCCCACTTATTTCGGGCTTAGACTCTTGCTTATTTTGGTGTTGCATCCCTGTATTCTAGACATTTGATAGTGTTTTGGTACGATGACTTTCAGGTTATAGGGAGGGATTTTCCGCAGGATATCTATAATAGTGTTGGTTGATTTGATATTTATGCTAGTTTATTTTTATTGCACTGGTTTTGAGCTGTTAGAATGGTAAAGCTCTGGGTCATTGATGGTTTGCTTGCCCGGGGGTTGGGTGGGTGCCAATCACGACAGTCGGGCTCATGACAGTTAACTTCTTGGACGACCATCTAAATTATAGAAATCACTTAGTAAAGTCACTTTTTTAATTTGTTTTTGTAGTATTTCAATTGGTAAATACTAGTTTAGGAGAATTACACATCTTTTTTTTTTGTGAAAGCGAGTCTGTAGCTATAACTACTTGTCGAAAATATTCACGATATGAATGAATTCTCTTTGTCCAAAGTCATAATATCCTAGTAAGATGCTGGATGTTTTTTTATATGTTTTGGATAGATAACCCTAGTCGCCTATTTTGGTGGAAAAACTCTTTTTTTCTAAACTCATAATGGTGTATGTATACACCATGGGTTAGGGTTAAGAAGGATGACAAGCTGATGGGCTAATGGGCTTATTAACTTATTGGTAGACCAGACCCAATAGTTATTTTCTACATCTCTCACTCACACATTAGGGAGTGCTCAAACTCCATCAAGCTAAGAATTAAACACATTCTCTTTTTAATTTTCTTGCATCATTTTATATCTACTAGTCTCTAGACATGTGCGTTGCACGTGTATCCCATGTTAGGGAGTACATGCGATGTCAATCATACTAAAACATGAATGTAATGAGTCAAAAATAAATTAAAGTGAAAATTACAAGCTGCAATAGATAAACTTTTAGTGCAATGTAGTAAGGACAAGTTAAACAATCTAATATATAATTGACATTTTTAAGAATACACACATAACTCAGACAATTTTAATAAAATAATAAAGATACCTAATGAATATTTCTAACAGAAACGATGATTTTGTTATTGCAATTACATATAATAACTCACACGATCTTGATCATACCAATCTTTCTTGATTCCTTTTATATTTTCTGCAGTTATCCTTCAAAGAATTAAAATACATTAGTAGTAAGCAATAGCTAAAGAAACAACCAAACAAATTAGAAAAGAAATATTTAAATCAAATACGTATGATCAATCTAACACCTTTCAAATTTATCCAAGAGAATAAAACCAAGATACATTAGCCCATTTGTCTTATATTCTTGACATAATATATTGAACTACAAACTTTTTCTTTATGCTCTTTAAATTCAAATTATTAATTTTTCTTTAAATATTATATCTAAAATAAAAATCTATTTTGATGTAAAATTACATGTTGTCACGACACGATTTCTCAGGTCATGATGGCACCTATAACTCCCCAGTAGGCGAACCAATCTCTGTAGCCTAAAACGGTTAGTAATGAGCTACTACCTAACCAATACGCAGAATAAATAAAAAATAAGCGGAAGCAAAAACCTGAATATATACATAATGAAACTACACCAACCCCAAGACTTGATATCAATAGTACAGAAGCTTCTAATAGAATACAAGTGCTAGAAGTAACCAAATATAAGTACAACTGTCTCGGAATATATTAAGAGTAACAGTACAAAAGATGAGATGTGGTCAAGCTCCGGTCGTCAGACGCTCACCCTAGATAAAAGATCCAAAAGCTACACGAGTCTCCAACGTGATCAACGGCAAAAGCTCAACTAGTATATGCACTAGAAAGATGCAGAAGTGTAGTATGAGCACCAATTGCTAAGTGACGAGTACCCATTAGGCATCATCGGCCGAAGGAGCGTATATAAGATATAAAAATAGTAAATAGTAGATAGCAAGAAAGCAGTCACCAGGTCACAAATGGGCTCATAGGCCCCGCAACTCGAAACTGGAAATGAATAATACCAAAGCATTCCTTACCATCTCGGGAGAACATGCCCAAAATTTGAGCAGAAACAGACCATAGGAAGGGGGTCAAAACAGCCCCAACAACTCAAGAACAAAGTAGAATTAAAAGGAGAATTTACAAAATTTAAAGGTTAGAACTTATGAATTGAAGGTAAGAAATTGACCACGGACCGTAAAATAATCACCCCAACACCTTGGAATAAGCCCACACAAAAATTGGGAGCTTGGAGCTTAAGAACAATGGAGGAACTGGATTGTGGGTGAAGAAAATGAAGAAGAAGGTATATATACAAACATGGATTTGTTCATTGCTATCTTGAGAAAAACCTTCAAGATTGCGATGAACAAACTGCCAACTCATCACGATCGCGAGGGCCAGCCTTCGAGATCGCGATAAACAAAGGGGCAGGGCCTTCATCGCTATCGCGAGAAAATCCTTCGAGATCACGATGACCAAAGAATTCCTTCATCGCTATCGCGAATAATCCTTCGAGATTGCGATGAACAATTTTCAGCCATACCAGCAACAGAAAACCAGTAGTGCTAAAAACTTCTACAGGGCAATCCGGGCACAATCGAAACCCGATACTCAAGAACCAAATATGCTATTAGAGTGAAAACTACATTCCTGACTCAACATAATTGACAAAACTTCTATACAAGGTCATCTTAGAGGAATTTTGACCCAAGTCAACACTAACCAACGCCAACCAAACACACGAAATAAGCCCGGATCACTCCAGACCCAAACCAACCAACTACCTAACACAAACTCGGCATTCCAGAGCTAACAGCTGACGAAATTTCCATCTGAGGCCATCTTCTCGGAATGTTAACCAAAGTTAACCAAACAAGCCCAACTGGTTTGAAAACACAGAATGAGAGAGAATTTCAAGCTGAAAAGCTCTCGGATCCAGACCAAAGGTCCCACTAGACCAAAGTCCATGCTCCAGAGCTAACAAAACTGTCAGAATTCGATTCCAAACACGTTCACCAAGAATGTTTACCGAAGTCAACGATTTCAAAAGCTTAAGCTCTAAAACAAGAAATGGCCAAAAGACTAAATAGACGACCCGAGCACCGGAATACCGGTCCCAACAAGCCATAAATGACCTGGAGCCGCTATAGGCAAGCTCTAACAGTACAAGAAAGGTGAAAACGTATAAATGAGCAGAAGGGTCATTATATCATCCACTACTAAAAATACTTTCATTCCCGAAAGTCAGGAAAGAAGGAAAGACTAGAGATTAAAAGAATAGCGGATACAAAGGCCATACTACTCTCTCGGACAACCCGGGTAGCCTCCATGACCAGAAGACACCCAACAGAACAGAACCATGAAAAGCAACCAAGCTCAAAACTCCTTACTAGCCAAGCTAGATTTGAAACTTAACCTCCAAACTCCAAAGTTCTGCCAACCCATACTGAGCCTCTAGATTCTCAACCAGAAAGAACCGAAACAACACCAAAATTCGAGAACCAAGGCGATCAACAAATAGAACTTGAATCCTCGAAACCACAACCAAGTTTACTAGAAAAGCCATCAACCCAAAACTCTAACTCATGAACCTGCTGATTTGCAAAACCCTTTTATTCTGAACTGAATCCTTTTGCACCACAAACCAAAATCTTCATACAAGTCGGACACTCAAACCACCCTCGAAGCATCAACTAACACACCAGAGATCCATAGTTCCCGCTTATATTCTACAACGAGCGAAGTCACCCTTTTTACTCAAAATCCTTCCAAACCAAGTCATAGTCTACTAGTGTTTGCCATCTAAGATAACAACCCATAGCATATCCTTGAAAACTGGAGTTACCTACCCCGACTAACCATCCACCAATGAACGAACACTTTTGCTAACATCAAACTCGATAACTAAACCCAACTGAACAACCTTATCTGAACCCGACTGAAGTCCATACACCCAAGTTAGGAAAGGCATGTATGAATACCCTGTGTTGATGGAGAAACTTCCAAACTGTAGAATGAACCCAACTGCTGCATTGTGCCGAGTCTGAGTCAACTGGAAGCGAATGAACCATGGCAACCTGCCTAAATCACCCAAACCAAAACCAAGCCTCTGTAAGGATTGTGGTAAGCCTACTACGAAGCTCGTAACCATCACTAATCCCTCAAATCTAAGAAGTACTACTGCTACTATGAATACTCAAACACCATTAGAATTTGAAATTGCTTTACTAATCTCAACTCCAGAAGGAGTCTACCATACCTCAAATATCAAGTCAAAATACCCCAAAGGCAAAAGAAAGAGGTACCTGAGGTTCAAAGTCGCCATCTAGATATAGAATTTTTGCATATACCTTCAACTCATCTCTTTGGCTCGAATCAACCGCTCTACTATATCAGCACACAAACCAACCATCTCTGAAGCATATAACACACCGAACTTCTATCCACAATGGCAGAGTCTAACTAACACTAGAACCTTACATGAAAGACAACCCTAGAAGAATCAACTACACAAGCTTTCAAACTCTTGGCAAATAAATAGTGACCACCAGTCTCTAAGCATCAATAGAACTCAAAATAGCATCGCTAGCCTCAACCCACACAACCTGATCACATAAAGCATACACCATTTCTGAATCTCAAACTTACGCCGCTGAGTCTATCCAACTATGGTAGAAGGAACTTCACACTAACTAGAACACCATCGAAATCTAGAATGTCCAGCCTAACTCAAAGGTTAGTCAAGGACTAGGTGTCCAAGGCCAACTGTCACCCCATAAAAAAAAAGGGTAAGCTAAGTTATCTGAACTCAATGCCTTCGAACCCAAAAAGCTACAACTGAAAGAACTAACCACGAACTATCCAGAGTAGTTTGCTAGCCCATGCTTTTTGATACCCAATCCTGATTTATTAACCACCGCCTCTGTCGAACCCATATGCTTCCAATGAACCCATAGGAACTGAAGCCAACTAGGCTTGAATATGCAAGTTTCCAGAATCATAGCTGCTACCAAAATCTCAAACCAATCGAAGGAAAACCACTGCAATCTGTAAATGGCCAAATCAAATCACTAACACACGACCCAAGCAAACCTCCGTCACCACCTCAGTCAATAACTAAAACATATAAGCACGCACAAAGAGTCATCTCCCTTCTTCTTCAACTAAACAAAACCCTTCCTTAGCATATATTGAACCCTACAAACTCCTTCTCAAATCAAATCTGGAGCCGTTTCCTTAGCCCCTAACTTACATTGTCAAAACTTAACAAGGCAGGAGAAGAATGGCTCGGATGCCCAAATCACCCAGAATGCTATAAATACATCTCAACCACGAGGCTATGTTAACACCCAGTCAAAAATGCTACAGCCAAAACTCAATCACAATGCCACAATCAAAGGCTCAAGCAGAGAACTACGACCAAAATTCATTCTAACTGGCACCAGGGAATCAATAAGACAACTCAACCGGAAAAGAACTGAAAAAACTATGAGAACAACCCACATACCTGCCAACCTACTAAACCAACCAAATAAAGAGGGTCGATGCTAATCACCCGGGAAAGAAAATCCAAACCATGATCCCTAGAATAACCAACACCATTCCAACTCAAAACAAGAGCCCAAACCAACACAAGAACTTCTAGAAAATGCTAGGAAATAGCCTAGGCAACAACCATCTAGGACCGCTCAAGAGGGAAGACTCAACACACGCCCAGAGTCACAAAGGAACTGGAAGCAAAACCAACCAGAAAAGAGACTAACAAGAACTACCCATGAGCTACAACTCTGGGTAACCACCCCACAAGGATAACTCACCACATCCGCTACTAAGGTATAAACTACTATGAAAACAATGCATAGATACTACAATTCAAGTAGTCAAACAACTAAACAAGTAGCAGGTAGGCATATAAGCAAATAAATGATAGAAGGGAAGGAATCGCATCACGAAAAGTACTATCACAAGTCAGAGGTCACAAAAGCCTTACTTGGAGTAATGATATCAGGAACCTCTACCTATGGACAACCAAGAGAGGCATCAACCTGATGGGGTATAACACTAGTTGGAGTAGTCGAAGCTGATGGCGCAACCATCCCTCAACCGGGGCAGTCTCTAGCGTAATTGTAATACCCTAAAAATGTTAATCTAAGACTAAACCACTTTGCATAGGTGTCCTGATTAATTCCCTAGTGTGGGAAGTATTTTGGGTGTGGATCAAGTTCATAAGAAACTCCTATAAGCAATTTAAGTTGAAAGCACCCCAACCAAATAAGTTTTCATATAAGACTAAACTATGGTCAACTTCAAATAATCATATCTCCTAGAATATAAAGAGTTAGGAGGCCTAGTACCCACAAAATTAAAGGTCTTTGAGTCTTTTTTCCAACAGCCACAAACCACATATTAGTCTGAGTCTGGAGAAAAAGGTTATCAGTGTTTTACTAAAATGTGTCTGTCTATCAAACTGATAGACAGAAACCACGAGTGGACTCCACAGCTCGTGGATCAAACCACGAACCGTAGATTGAACTCGTGGAAATTAGTTTTTTCACCTGAAAACCACGAGGAGGTTCCAAAGGTCTTGGATGTTTCCACGGGTTATGAAACCAACTCGTGGAAATAGTCTAGAAGCTTAAAAGTAGCCTGAAAACCATGAGGAGGTTCCACGGGTCGTGGAATGATCCACGGGTCATGAAACCAACTCGTGGAAATCATTCCAGAGACCAGAAACTTTTCCCAAGATCCACAAACCATTTCCACGAACCGTGATCCATTCTACAGGTCATGGTTCATGCTCGTGGAACCCAATGACGAGTTTTTTTAGCAGTTTTTAATTTAACTCCTTAGGGGAATTTCAGACCTTTCATTCTTCTTTTAGCCTAGAATATAAATAGCTCTAGGCTTATTTTTATTAAGTTTAAACCTCAAATTAAGTCAGTTTCTTCTCAAGTCAGTTTCAAGAAGAAAAGAACGCTTTTCTCCAAAGTTCAGACCTTGGGCTTCTTCTCTAAAGCTTCAACTTCAGATTTCTCTAGAAAGATTATCATCAACTAGGTATATGGGTATTCAGTAAGGGTTTAGTTCGCTCTTATGCCCAAAACCTTAGTCTTTTATTTCAAATTTCATAATGTTAAAAATTAGAGTTCTTACCCAATCATGCTAAATTTTACAGAATTCAGTCCTTATGATTTGTACATGATTTATTCCTATTTTAGAAGATTTGTACCATGTTTTCAATGACTTGCATGATCGTTTACAAGAACTTTAAGAAACCAAGAATTTAGCCTGGAATTCTAGTATTTTCATGAGAATCGGGCATCTTCAGAATTTGACCTAGATTACTAGCATTCAATTTTAAGCATGAAATTAGTCAGTTTTTAGTCTACAGGTTTTCTATAAAACTTCTCATGATTTAGCAGGCTTCAACTTACCTTCAGTATTCTTTACAAGAAAATTTTTTTAAATATAGACTTTCAGATATGCCATCAATGATTATGAATTTAGTAAGTTTCATGATTAGTATGACATTTAGATATGTCCACATGATTTATGAATTATTCTCAGTTGTACAGTCTTTCAAAAATCATCCATGTTAATTAGGTTTTGACACAACATTCCAGAACTTTGATTTTAAATGAGCTATCAGTTTCAGTTTGGGAGTAGTATTTAGCACCTTGGACTAGGGTTCAGCGTACCCTCAAGTCCCAGAACTACGTGCCACCATAGGTTATTTAGCCTCTTAGTTGGGCATCAGAACTAGTGATCATGCCAGTCATGCCTCTATACCCTGGCAAGGTATATTGGGTTCTCTCGATAGGGCCTATACATCAGACTCCACATTTAGCTCATGTGGTTTATGTCGGTTAATAGAATCTCCCATATAATTAGACTCAGTAGTTGTGTACTAGGCCCTCAGTTCAGTTTTACAGCTTTTAAATTACTTTTTTTAGAATATCTTTACATTGCAAATTTTGTGTATATTATGTTTGGGCCTGAGTACTACAAATTCAATTTATAGTTTTTAAACAGCTCATCAATACTTTCAGCATGCTTAGTTATCTCATAGTTTATGTAACTCACAGTTTACAACTAAGAAACATTTTTATACTCTTCAGTGAAAGAGCCCATGTTTTACAGCATTAACTTATGCATTCTCACATATCCATACTTAGTCCAGCTTTCAGTTATGTTTCTAGTATATACATTTTTTCTCATGATTTACAGTTAGTGCATTATCACAAATGCTCAGTATATTCAAAGTACTGACCGCGTACCTTCTTTGTGCTGCATTATTTTATGATGTAGGTTTTTGTGCTAGCTCCCAGTATCATGGTCAGACAGATCGCAGCTTCCAGCTAACAAGAAATGAGTTCTTATTTTCCAGGAACTCCAGTCAGTTAGTAGTTATAGAGGTTATTTCATTTGTTGTACATTAATTAAAGATAGTTGGGGGTCATGTCCAGGCTAACCATAGTCAATGTTAGTAGAGGCTTCATAGACAGTCAGATAGTCAGTCACCCAGTTGTATCATTTTTCAAATGCTATTGTATATCAGTTTATAATAGTTTATTTTGTTATATATATTCAAAAGAGCTCAGCACATTTCAGCTTTCACATTTACTTTTAGTATTTATCTCAGCAGTATGCCAGGCCATGGGTTAGATTAGGGTCACTTGTGACTCTAAGAACTATGTCGCGTCCAGGGTGTAGGCTCGGGGCATGACAAACTTAGTATCAGATCACAAAGTTCAAGTGTCCTAGGGCGTCTATGAAGCCATGTCTAGTAGAGTTTTGCGGAATGATATAGAGATATCTGTACTTTTCTTCGAGGGGCTACAGGTCATTTAGGAAATGTTTCCCTTTGTTCATACTCCAGATCATGTAATAGAGTTGTTCCTTGAAATACTTATGCAGATTCATGCATCGATCCAATTCCTCCAGTCATGCCTCATCTTCGAGGTAGTGGAAATAGTATAGTTCAGATTTTTGTCAGTGAGGTGCTCCCAGATAGAGCCATCAGAAAGTTATTAGACTGCACAAGGGCTTGAGTGGAGCCCACTAATGTATTAAAGTCTACAAATCCAAAAGCATGTATCCTTTTCCACTCGTGCAGTTGAGCTTATAGTAGAACGTGCTCTCAGACCCTCTTCCAGAAACTTTACTTTGAGTGGCACCTTAGACAAAAGGTATTGTTGTGTAAGCGCTTGGGTAGTACAATCGCTCAACAGTTAGTATGAATAGAGATGTTATGGGCCATAAGTAATAGAATGACCCCAAAACTAGGTGTATGGATTCTGAATTATGGCAGCTATAAGATGTATATGTGACGCCTAGGGGAATTGGTAAATTGTGACTAAGTCATGAGATAAAGAAAAGAGCCTTAAGCATCAGAAGGATAGATGTGCACCCAGAGTAGTGGTTGTTGTATGATGTTCATAAGATTATAGATAGACGATGTTGAGTCCCTTAGCGTGGTTTAATTCAGTTGATTTTTTGTGGGTGTAAACTTAGAGATGTGATGTTAGTAGACGAATAGGAAAAAAGGTCAGATTGCTAAATATTAGAAGAAGTGGTTATCCACACCAGTAAGAGTATGAATCCTCTAGTGATAGCCTTAAGGGTAAAGAGGAAGCTAAGAGATGTCTCAGAAGAAAACCTAGCAAGAATTTAGCATGTTCAGTTATAGCCTAGTTTAGAAGAGAGGTCCGCAGACTTAGAGGGGTGACTTTCAAGCTAAGAGGGAGATGATAGAATGAATAACCAAGTCGAGTCTTGTGACTCAACCAATACAAAGTTCTAGAAAGGGCTATGATGGGATATCGATCCATTACTATTCCAGCAGATTTCCTAGCACTTCAGTCAATATGACACTATACTCATAAATATTTATGTCATACTCATGTATAAGTTCATGCACTCCTTCAAATTCATATCCATACTTAGCACCTAGAACAAACATAAATTTCTCCAGACGGCGATTCTAGTCTTAAGCCATGATTCTATGAATTCCAGCTTTATACCATGAGACTCGGTGGATAATTACACTCATGTCTCACAGTAAGCTCAGTTCTATGTACTCAAATCAGTCTTCAGGATATCCCTTGATGGCTGATGAAATCATGCTACATCATGTATATGGTCAGACAAGATTTCTTGAATAGTTCATGGTTATGATTTGTTACTCCAACCATGCTTCATATGTCCAGTATGTGAGACACTCAGACCTTTGTACTTGACCTCTCAGACCTCACCTTGAGTGGCTAGATCACATTAAGTGTGTTAGTGGAGGAAGCTAAGTAGTAGCTTAGAGGGGAAGTAGTAGATTTTTTCCTCTTTTTGATGTCCCTCTTAGTAGAAGTTCTTGCAGTTACAGTTTCTAGATACACCAGGGAAGGGGATAGAAACCTTAGATAGTGCCAGCTATAGACAAGCCATATGATGATCATAGAAATAGGCTTAAATGTCATGATGAAATATATGTGGGCCTTTGCTTTGTGCGACTAGTGACCTATTGATTAGACCTCAAGGTTAGTTGTATTTTTTTTGAGATAACGAGGAATACCATTCTTGGGAGATGACTCTAGATGCAAGAGACTTAGTCGAGATAGGCTTGAACGTGTGGAAAGAAGATAGTTAGGCTCAGACCTCAGAATCTATATGTGTGTTGATGAGAATTTCAGTTGCAAATAGCAAGTGTGGCATTCAAATAAAGTTGGTGTAGTTAAAAAGGGTGTTCCTAAGCTTAAAAGATGTCAACCGTATTGTTTGAGGTGGGAATAGTCTTATTCTTACTCCCTGCCCAGGATGCTCATACCTTATGTCCAGTAACTTTAGATGGCAAGATAGTAGACTCCTCATATTAGATCAGTTTAGACCTGCCAATAATCGTTCCTAAGGCCAGAAGGCCCTACGCTCAGTTTTGTCCATGTTGGTAAGTTCAGTTTAGAAGAGAATAGTTTTCTCGTATAGCTATTCCTCTCAGTTTGATGCTCCTTCTAGTAAATCATGATTTTCTAAGAATGCGTCCATTCTTTATGGGCTTCAGCTAAGTCCCTACTCTCATTCAAGACCAGTTATCATGTTGGTCATTCAGTTTCATGTCCTATCAGTGTTCTTATGCTCTCAGTAAACATACATGTTTCACGAGCCCATCTTAGTTCATATTTCAGTCAGAAATTAGTTGCCATGTCAGTACTCTAGCTTTTAGTACTCAGTTGGTGGGATTGGAGCTCTTTCCCGACCACCTCAACTTAGTTAGTCTTTATTAGAGAAACACCCGATTTCAACATGAGTTAATAATTCCTCTCCAGCTTCTCAATTTACTCATGTATTTCAGTCTCAGTACCATGTTCCCTCAGCTATCCTCACATTTCAGCATGTTTTCACATCCATAGAATTCAGCTCAGTTAGATATAAATTTCCAGTACTCATTTGGTAGGGATTACAGCTCTTTCCCTCGAAACTTAGCTTAATTAGTCTTCATTCGAAGATGAATGATCCCAAGGGAGAGATATTGTAACACCCCAAAAATGTTAAGCTAAGACTAAACCACTTTCCATAGGTGTCATGATCAATTCCCTAGTGTGGGAAGTGTTTTGGGTGTGGATCATGTTCATAAGAAACTCCTATAAGCAAGTTAAGTTGAAAGCACCCCAACCAAAGAAGTTTTCATGTAAGACTAAACTATGGTAAAATTCAAATTATCATATCTCCTAGAATATGAAGAGTTAGGAGGCCTAGTACCCACTTAATTAAAGGTCTTTGAGTCTTCTTTCCAACACCACCAACTGCACATTAATCCGAGTCCAGAGCAAAAGGTTATCAGTGTTTTACTAAAATATGTGTGTCTGTCAAATTGGCAGACAAAAACCACGAGTGAAATCCACGGCTCGTGGATCAAACCACAAAACGTAGATTGAACTCATGGAAATCACTTTTTTCACCTAAAAACCACGAGGAGGTTCCACGGGTTGTGGAAGTTTCCACGGATCGTGAAACCAACTCGTGCAAATAGTCCAGAAACTTAAAAGTGGCCTGAAAACAACGAGGAGGTTCCACGGGTCGTGGAATGATCCACGGGTCGTGAAACCAACTCGTGGAAATCATTCCAGAGACCAGAAACTTTTCCCAGGAACCACGAACCCTTTCTATGAACCGTGATCCATTCTACAGGTCGTGGTTCATGCTCGTGGAACCCAATGACAAGTTTTTTAGCAGTTTTTAATTTAACTCCTTAGGGGCATTTTAGACATTTCATTCTTCTTTTAGACCCAACTATAAATAGCTCTAAGCTTATTTTTATTACGTCTAAACCTCAAATCAAGTCAGTTTCCTCTCAAGTCAGTTTCAAGAAGAAAAGAACTTTTTTCTCCAAAGTTCAGACCTAGGGCTTCTTCTCCAAAGCTTCAACTTCAGATTTCTCTTAAGGGATTATCATCAACCAGATATGTGGGTATTCGGTAAGGGTTTAGTTCGCTCTTATGACCGAAACCTCAGTCTTCTATTTCAAATTTCATGATGTTAAAAAGTAGGGTTGTTACCCAATCATGTTAAATTTTATAGAATTCAGTCCTTATGATTTCTACATGATTTATTCCTATTTTAGAAGATTTGTACCATGTTTTCAATGACTTGCATGATCGTTTATAAGAACTTTAAGAAATCAAGAATTTAGCCTGGAATTGTAGTATTTTCATGAGAATCGAGCATCTTCAGAATATGACCTAGATTACTAGCATTCAGTTTTAAGCATGAAATTAGTCGATTTTTAGTCTATAGGTTTTCTTTAAAACTTCTCATGATTTAGAAGGCTTCAACTTACCTTCATTATTCTTTACAAGAACATGTTTTTAAATATATACTTTCAGATACGCCATCAATGATTATGAATTTAGTAAGTTTCATGATTAGTATGACATTTAGATATGTCCACATAATTTATGAATAGTTCTCAATTATACAGTCTTTCAGAAATCATCCATGTTAATTAGGTTTTGACACAGCATTCCAGAACTTTGGTTTTAAATGAGCTATCAGTATTCACTTTGGGAGTAGTATTTAGCACCAAGTTGGACTGGGGTTCAGCATACCCTCAAGCCCCAGAACTACGTGCTACCGTAGGTTATTTAGACCCTTAGTGGGGCTTCAGAACTAGTGATCACGCAAGTCATGCCTCTATACCCTGGCAAGGTATATTGGGTCATCTCGATGGGGCGTATACATCGGACTCCACGTTTAGCTCATGTGGTTTATGTCGGTTAATAGACTCTCCCACAGAATTAGACTCAGTAGTGGTGTATATTATGTTTGGGCCTGAGTACTACAGATTCAATTTATAGTTTTTAAACAACTCATTAATAATTTCAACATGCTTAGTTATCTCATAGTCTATGTAACTCATAGTTTACAACTAAGAAACATTTTATACTCTTCAGTGAAAGAGCCCATGTTTTACAGCATTAACTTATGCATTCTCACATATCCATACTTAGTCCAGCTTTCAATTATGTTTCTAGCATATACATGTTTTCTTATGATTTACTGTTAGTGCATTATCACAAATGCTCAGTACATTCAAAGTACTGACCGCATACCTTCCTTGTACTGCATCATTTTATAATGTAGGTTTCAGTGCTAGCTCCCAGGATCATGGTTAGACAGATCGTAGCTTCCATCCAGCAAGGAACGAGTTCTTCTTTTCCGGGAAATCCAATCAGTTAGTAGTTATAGCAGTTATTTTAGTTGTTGTACATTGATTAAAAATAGTTGGGGGTCATGTCCCCGCTAACTATAGTCAATGTTAGTAGAGGCTTCATAGACAGTCAGATGTTCAGTCACTCAGTTGTATCAGTTATCAAATGCTATTGTATATCAGTTTATAATAGTTCATTTTGTTATATATTTTCAAAAGAGCTCAGCACATTTAAGCTTCCGCATTTACTTTCAGTATTTATCTCAGCAGTATGCTAGGCCATGGGTTAGCTTGGGGTCACTTGTTACTCTAAGAACTGTGTCGCATCCAGGGTGTAGGCTCGGTGCGTAACAATAATGTCCCATCACCCCATAACTATAGAAACCCAAAGAAGACCTACTCGAATGCACAGTGCCTGTCGACTCTTGACGGATACTTGAACCACCTAGCTCAAAGCCACCTCTAACCATCCGGAGACCACCCCTACAACCTTGCTCTCAACCTCTAGCTGGTGGCACTGAAGCCCTAGGAGATAACACCTGCTGACCCTGCTGACTGGAAGATGGCATCTTGGGACAATTCCTAGCAAAGTGCCCACGCTCACTGCACTGAAAGCAAATCCCACTGGGTATATATGGGCGAGGAGATCGCACTGAACCTGACCGACCACCATGGCCCATACAACCTGTAAGCGAACCTCAAGGAATCTAACCTATATCGTGTACACTCTGCTCAATATTTCCTATACCAACACCCTACAAAACCTGTGGAGTACCTGAAACTGGCCTAGTAGACAAGAAGTAGTGGAACCTATATCTGGTGGAGAATCCCCTACCTCGAGTCTGAGAACCTTGGGAACTGTCCTAGCGACGATGTTTCATAGAACTACCTCTGTAAGTCTCATGACATAAACCCTCGATAGCCCAAGCATGATCCACTACCTGTAGGAAGGTCATCCCAATTTTAACCAAGTGCTCGGTAGCCAAACAGAGCGGTAAAATCAAACCCCTAACAAAGCTCTGAACCCTATCAAACTCCAAAGGCACTATCCTGGCAGTACACCTAACCATGTCTTGAAATCTTGCCTCATACTCCAACACCGACAGACAACCCTGCTGAAGAACTGGTAGCTCAACCCTAGTTGAGGCACTGCTCGTAGAACTAGGTACTGAAATACCCACCGGAGGATTCAGAGTCCTAGCCACGGTGTCCTGTAGAACTGGGGTACGGTGAATCCAATCGGAGTCTGGGATGACCCCAAACCTCCTATCTGATGCGATGAACTCTCACAATGAAGTCCTGGCACTGATGGAATCACTGAAGCAATAGGCACAGAAGCCTCAATACCACCCATTGTCGAACTCATCTTAGGCATCTGATGAGGAATGAAACAACCGATGTTTAGAAGCCAATAGAGCCAGGAACGCATAATAAGGAGCCAAGAGTATGGAACTCTTCCTAACAATGCCCTGTAGCCTCACGCAGATAGGATACAAACGTCATTGTACCAATCTGCGAGACTCTACTTTGACACTTGCTTCTGTACCATGACACTGGTGAACGTAGAGCTCTGATACCAAGCTGTGGTACATCAAATCCCAAACCCCAGGCCAACCATGATCATCCCACTCTCTTCTTGGGCCTTTCCACCATTAATTCTCCTAGTTCTACCATTTTTACGGATAAAATTAGGAAATTAAGGTCACATGATCATAAAACAGTAAGTTTAGCAACACCCAAGAACCTCTACACATAGAATCCCCCCTTTTCCCCCAATTTTACCCTCTCTAAGTCATTCCAAACCTTTCCCCAAGTCCACTTCTAGCAATTCTACTGCATAGAAAAAGTATTACGGAGTTCGGGGAGTAGAAATCTTACCTTACGAAAGAAAAATGATGAAGAATGGAAGGAAAATACCTGAAATATCCCTAGCCTTTCTCCTAAATGAATTTGTGAAAACTGAATGTTTTTGGGGAAGTTTCTGCATTAAATTCCATCACGCTCTGCTATAGCAGTCCACTCCACTATAGCAGTACTGCCGTAGTAGAGTCAACCGCTATGACAGAGATTGACCGTCTTGACTTCCGCTGTAGCGGTAATTTTTCCGCTATAGAGGAGGTCATCGTGGCAGAGTTTCAACCGCTATGGCAGTTGACACGGGATAGAAAGTCATAAAATCTCTAAAACTAGTCTATTTTACAACACACTTATTTTCTTGACATCCCGAAACAACCCCTTCACGTCAACCTCAATTCTGGGAGTTCTACTTACCCGAATTCGATTCTGAAAAGTCCCCCTGACTCCTTTATGTGTTAGATATGAGGAAAACTAGCTCAAAACAAGACATCCAACCCAATCCTTACCTTGATTGCCCTAGACATACCTCACTCCTAAACCGGCTGAGACTAGCCTAGCCCAGAATATCAAACTCCCAAACCCGGAGTTTTCTCACTCAGAAAATTGGCATGAATGGTTTTCCCGTAATGATGGACCCGGTCGTTACAACAGATACCAATTAACCCATCATTCATCCCCAAATGATCAACCCTAAAATATGGAAATAAAGAGCAAAAAAAGTAGTACCTGTATCCTTAAACAAGTGAGGGTACTTGTCCTGCATGTCCCTCTCGGTTTCCCAAGTGGATTCCTCAACCGAACCATGCTTCCATTGAACCTTTACCATACTGATCACCTTTGTCCTCAGTTTCTGGACATCCTGATCAAGAATCAAAATTGACTCCTCTTCATAGCGAAGATCCTTATCAAGTAACACCTCATCCAACTTGATAATGTAGTCCCCATCCCCATAGTATCGCTTTAGCATGGATACATAGAATACCGGATGGACACCCGAAAAACTAGGTGGTAGTGCTAACTTATAAGCCACTGTCCCCACAATTTTGAGAACCTCAAATAGACCAATGAACCGGCGGCTGAGCTTGCCCCTCTTACCGAAACGCATGACTCCTTTCATAGGTGACACTTTTAGCAACACTTGTTCACCAACCTGAAATTCCATGTCTCGGACCTTGTGATTCTCATATTCCTTGTGCCTGCTTTAGGCAGATAGTAACTTGTCCTGAATACCTCTTATCTTTTCTTGCACTTCCCTTACCAAGTCCACACCCAAGGTTTCACATCGCCTTCCTCAAACCACCCGATCGGTGACCTACAACTCCTCCCATACAGAGCCTCGAATGGTACCATGTCAATACTGGAGTGGTAGCTATTATTGTATGAGATCTCACACAACGGTAGCAATTGGTCCCAATAACCCCTGAAGTCAATCACATATGATCTCAGCATGTCCTCCAATACCTGAATCATCCTCTCTGATTGACCATCAGTCTGAGGATGGAAGGCTGTACTAAAGGTGAGTTGTGTACCTAACTCTTCATGCAACTTACCCCAAAACGTAGAGGTGAACTGTGTACCCCTGTCGAAAATGATGGACAGTGGCACCCCATGCAATCTCACGATCTCCTTCACGTAAATCTTAGCCAATCACTGCGAATTGTAATCTACCTTGACCGGAATAAAATGTGCGGACTTGGTCAGCCTGTCAATAATGACCCAAATTGAGTCATACTTCCCCAACGTCTTGGGAAGACCCACCACGAAATCCATGGCTATCCTCTCCCACTTCCACTCTTGAATTGGCATTCTCTGAAGTAGTCCTGCAGGTCTCTGATGCTCATATTTTACCTGTTGATAGTTCTGACACTTGGACACAAAATTCACTATGTCCCTTTTCATCCCGGGCCACCCGTAACGCTGCCTCAAGTTCCTGTACATTTTGTTCACACCCTAATGAATTGAATACCGCAAACCGCGAGCTTCTTCCATGATTTTCTGAATTATATCATCAACTCGAGGAACAAAAATCCTCTTTCTGAAATTTAGTACTCCACCAGAGTCTAGCGTGACATCCTTGGATTCCCCGGATATAACCTTACCCCGGAGCTTACTCAGTTTTAGATTCTGAAACTGTTTGGCCTTTATCTCCTCTATTAAGGTGGCCTTGACCTCAAAGCTGGCCAAAAGCCCACCTCGTTGTGAAATAGCCAAGTGCATGAACTTGGACTCCAACGCCTGAACTTCCCTTGCTAGTGGCCATTTGTACACCCCCAAACAAGCCAAACTACCCATGCTAACTGTCTTCCAGCTCAATGCGTCTGCCACCACATTAGCCTTACCCGGATGGTACTGGATAGTCATATCATAGTCCTTCAATAGTTCCATCCACCTTCTCTTCCTCAAATTCAAGTCCTTCGGCGTGAACACATGCTGCAGACTGCGATGATCGGTGAACACCTCACACTTGACACCATAAAGGTAGTGTTTCCAAATCTTGAGTACAAAAACCACCGCTACCAACTCTAAGTCGTGAGTCAGGTAGTTTCTTTCATGCACCTTCAACTGCCTGGAGGCATAGGCTATAACATTCCTATCCTGCATCAACACAACACCCAAACTAGAATGTGAAGTATCACAGTACATAATAAAGTCTTTACCTTCAACCGGCAAGGACAAGATAGGAGCAGTGGTCAAAAGTGTTTTGAGCCTTTGAAAGCTCTCCTCGCACTTGTCGGACCACACGAATGGTACATCTTTCTATGTCAGTCTTGTCAGGTGAGTAGAAATAGATGGAAAATCCTTAACAAACCTCCAGTAGTACCCCACGAGCCCAACAAAACTCCTCACTCTCTGTCACAGAGTTAGGCCGGGCCCAACTCTTGACTGCCTCAATCTTCTAGGGATCCACCATCACCCACTGTTCTGACACTACATGCCCCAAGAACGCTACTGAAGTCAACCAAAATTCACACTTGGAGAACTTCACATAAAGCTTTTGACGTCTCAATATGTCCAACACAACACGAAGGTGATTAGCATGCTCCTCCTTACTCTTGGAGCAGATCAAAATATCATCTATAAACACAATAATGAAGGAATCCAAATATGACTTAAATACCCCATTCATCAAACTCATGAATGCTGTCAGCGCATTGGTCAACCCAAATGACATCACTAAGAACTCGTAATGCCCATACCGAGTCCGAAAAGCAATCTTAGGAATATCCTCTGGCCTAATCTTCAATGGGTGATACCCCGACCTCAAGTCAAGTTTCAAAAACACAGATGTATCCTGGAGCTGGTCAAACAGATCATCAACATGGGGTAGCGGGTACTTATTCCGGATGGTAACCTTGTTCAACTACCTATAATCTATGCACATCCACATACTACCATCCTTTTTCATTACAAATAAGACCGGAGCACCCCAAGGCGAAGCACTAGGATGGATAAATCCTTTATCTAGGAGTTCCTGTAGTTGAGTCTTAAGGTCCCTTAACTCTGCCGGAGCCATACGATACGGAGAAATGGAAATGGGATGAGTGCCTGGCTCCAAATCAATACAAAAGTCTATATCCCTTTCCGGAGGCATACCAGGAAAATCTGCTGGAAACACCTCTCGAAACTCAGAAACAACTGGAATTGACTCAATAGATGGGGACTCCACACTATCATCCCGGAGATGAGCCAAGAAAGCTAGACACCTCCTCCTCACTAGCTTCCTAGCCCGAACAAATGCTATGATCTTAACTGGCTTAGGTTTGTACACACCTTCCAACTCTAGCCTATCCTTACTCGGAATATCTAGAGCCACAGTCTTGTTGTTACAATTTGACACAACATGATAAGGGGATAACCAGGTCATGTCTAAGATAATATTAAAATCAACCATATCCAGGATTACCAAGTCTACCCAAGTGTGCAACCCCACAAACACAACAGAACTGTCATGATAAACATGAGTCACAACCACAGACTCTCTCACCGGGGTAGAAACATGGATAGGGGAATAAAGGATATCACATACCAAGTCCAAAACCAAAACAAAATTCACAGACACATAAGAATATGTAGAACCTGGGTCAAATAACACCAAAGTCATTTTATCACAGACGAGAATGGTACCTGTGATTACTGCATATGACACCTTAGCCTCGATCCTCCCTGGAAACACATAGCAGTGAGCCCGGTCATCAATCTGGGCAACCTCCCTGGCCGGCTGCATTGCACCCCTGCCCGCACTGTCATTTCCTCTGTCTCCCCGGCCTCCCTGAAAGTTACCTCGCCCACCCTGTGGATGACCTCTAACATGACCTCCTCTACCTACCGAGACCACAGCTCTGGGCTGCTGCTGAACCTAATTACCGGTCTGCCTGTGAGGGCAATCCCTCTTAAAGTGTCCCAAATCACCACAATAAAATCAACCACGATCAAGTGTAGGCCTGCTAGCAGATGAATAAGAAGCTCCCTGGATTCTAGGAGCTGAAAACTGCTGATTAGCTCTTGCACGACCACCTGTAGCAGCTGGCAGAGCTGATTGAATAGGACGGACAGAGTATACCTGCTGATTCTGACCCCTGGAGTATGAACCACCATAATTTCCTTCATTCCGGGACTTCTTGGCTAACACCTTAGCCTGCCCCGCCTGCCTGACTCCCTCAAGTTTCTTCACATAATCCACCATATCATTAAATCCCTTCCCTGAAGAAGTCATGTGCACAGACAGTACCTGAAGCTCAGTATTCATACCCTTGATAAACAACCAAACCCGCTCCTCCTCGGAACCCAGCAATTGCGTAGCAAAATGAGACAAGGCATGAAACTTTGCCTCATAAGCAGAGACTGACATGCTACTCTGCTCCAAATTCGAGAACTCATCCATTTTTCGGTCCCTCAAAGTATGGGGTATGTACTTCTTTAAGAAAAGAGAATGGAACTGCTCCCAAGTCAGTGGAGGTAAAACGGACGACCGACACTCCACATGAGATCTCCACCACTGCTTGGCATCGCCCTGCAGCTGGAATCTGACGAACTCCACCCCATACTGTTGCACAATGCCCAGCTTGTGCAGCATCTCATAACAATCCATTATGAACTCATAAACATCTTCCCGATCAGTACCCTAGAACTTAGGAGGTTTTAGCTTGAGAAACTTGGTCAACATGTCATGTTCATTTCCTGTCATCACTGGGCCTAACATTGGCCTGAAGAAGTCACCTATGCATAAAGCTGCATCCATCCTAGGAGCCGTAGGATCTGCTGGCTAAGTTCCCAGAGTCTGATTTGCAAGTGCCGAGGGTATGGCTCCAGCACCAACCAGACCACTTAAGATGTTCCAAGCCTGCTAAAATGCTTCTGGTGTCATAGAAGGAAGGCCTGCACCTCCAGCCGGTGCCGCCTCTGCCTCAGCCTGGGCCCCATCATCCTCCACAACAACTTCCACATCTTCAAAAACATGTTCCTGAGGTGGGGGAGGGGTTGCTTCTTGCGCTCCTGCAGCAGCCTAAGCTCCACCCCTGGAAGGCGTGGCTCTACAACGTCCTCTGCCCCTTCCCCTGCCTCTACCACGGACTGTCAGGCCTGCTTCTTGGACCGCCGGTATAGCTCCGTTGTTTCTCATGTTAACCATCTGCGGACAGAAGAGTGAAAAAGTCAGATTCCAATTTGTATCACCAGATACCAATTGGAATCAAGTCATAGCACGATGGAAGAAAGAAGATATATTTTCCTAAAGTCCTATAGCATCTCGAAGAAAAGTACATACGTCTCCGTACCATTCCGCAAGACTCTACTAGATGTGTTTTGGTACGACGAGATCAATGAACCTAGGGCTCCGATACCATCTTTGTCACTACCCAGACCGCCGTGAGTGGTAATAACCCAACCCCCGGGTGAGCGAACCATCACTTCCTCGAACTGAACCGTTTTAGCAGCTCAAAACAAATATGCAGAAAATAAACTAGCAATCAATAATAAGGAAACAACTTCATTAACTTAACCTGTGGAAAAGATCTCCTAGAATCAGAAAGTCACAGTACCAAAACAATCTACCAAATGTCTAGAATATAGGGATGCAACCCTAAAATAAGGAAATAGTCTAAGCCCGAAACAAGTGGGCTACAATTCTAAAGATAGATTCAAGGCTGCTTAATCGAAGCAGCTCACCCTCAAAGTCTAGAAACGCTGGGACTAAAAATGAGGTCGCGTGTCAGCCGCTGAAAGATTTCTTGTACTCACAAAAAGAAAATAAAGTGCAGTATCAGTACACTACCACTGTGTACTGGTAGGATCATCAGCCAGTTCCAAATATAACAGTGTATGAATAGTACAACAAATCAAGTGTAAGTACAGGAAAAACATGAGGCATCCTTAGACTACAAGTCTCATCCTAACTTGTCACCACATGTAATCCACCTTTATATGACTATGATTAACAATCAAATATAACTAGTAAACAATCCTTTCTATATAGCCCGGTCCTACCCTGGGATCCCCTCTAACCAACACCTAAGTGTTAACGAACAACCCAGTCTACACCAATACCAACTCAATCAGATATAACCACATTCCCGGCCACTCAAGGACCATAAGCAACTATCACAGTTCAATTACACAACCCGGTCCACTTATGGAACCAATACCAAATGCCATGATGCAACCAATATCAATGCAGCAAATGAAGTAAAGTAAACCCATACCACGCGTGGTACCCCAGCCAACCATTAATATATTCCGTACCAGGCGTGGTACCCGAGCCAACCGTTAGTGTTATCCCATACCAGGCATGGTACCCGAGTCAACCGAATGTCAATCAATCCACAATAACAATAATGAACAATCAACTTGTAAACCAATAAGCAAATACACTATTCAATTCACCAGACTGTAAAACAGGACCCTTAGACATTCCTAAACAATTCCCTAAGCAATGCATCTCATACAAATACTTAGAAAAGAGTACACAAACATATAACATTCACAGGAATCGTTAACCATCACCTACCTCGAATTGATTCAAAACTCTACTCAACCAGAGCATTCCCATTCGCCAAAGTTCTTGCTTGTTCTCGGTCTAAAACAATACAAGTACTAAATTAATACACAAGGCCTGTACATTACTCGGATTACACCAAATCCCAAACCCCAGGCCAACCATGATCATCCCACCCTCTTCCCAGGCTTTTCCTCCATTAATTCTCCTAGCTCTACCATTTTTACGGATAAAATTAGGAAATTAAGATCGCATGATCATAAAACAGTAAGTTTATCAACACCCAATAACTTCTACACATAGAATCCCCCCTTTTCCCCAGATTCTACCCTCCATGAGTCATTCCAAACCTTTCCCCAAGTCCACTCCTAGCAATTCTACCGCATAGGAAAAGTATTACGGAGTTCGGGGAGTAGAAACCTTACCTTAGGGAAGAAAAACGATGAAGAATAGAGGAAAACGCTTGAAATCACCCTAGCCCTTCTCCCAAATGAATTTGTGAAAACTGAATGTTTTTGGGGAAGTTTCTGCATTAAATCCCGTCATGCTCCGCTATAGTAGTTCACTCCGCTATAGCGGTACCGCTGTAGCGGAGTCAACTGCTATGGCAGAGGTTGACCGACTTGACTTCCGCTGTTGCAATAATTTTTCCGCTATAGCGGAGGTCGCCGTGGTGGAGTGTCAATTGCTATGGCAGTTGACACGGGATAGAAAGTCGTAAACTCTCCAAAACTAGTCCATTTTACAACACACTTATTTTCCCGATGTCCCGGAATAACCCCTTCACGTCAACCTCGATTCCAAGAGTTCTACTAACACGAATTCGATTCTGAAAAGTCCCCCGGACTCCTTTATGTGTTAGCTACAAGGAAAACTAGCTCAAAACAAGACTTCCAACCCAATCCTTACCCGAAATGCCCTAGACCATACCTCGCTCCTAAACCAACCGAGACTAGCCTAGCCTATATTTCAAACTCCTAAACCCAGAGTTTTCTAACTTTGAAAATTGGCACAAATGGTTTTCCCATAATGACGGACCCGGTCGTTACAACTATAAACATAACCGGGTTGAAATCTGGATCATAAACGGGACCGTGGGCCTCGCAACCCGAAATCAGAAACGAAAAACATAAAAGTGTTCCTTACCATCCCGGGAGCACATGCCCAAAATTTGAGCGGAAACAGACCATAAGAATGGGGTCAAAACAGCCCCAACAACTCAAGAACAAACTATAATTAAAAGGAGAATTTACGGAATTTAAAGGTTAGAACTTACGAATTGAAGGCGAGAAATTGACCACGGACCGTAAAATAATCACCCCAACACCTTGGAATAATTCCACACAAAAATTGGGAGCTTGGAGCTTAAGAACAATGGAAGAAACGGATTGTGGGTGAAGAAAATAAAGAAGAAGGTATATATACAGACATGGATTTGTTCATTGCTATCTCGAGAAAAATCTTTGAGATCGCGATGAACAAACTGCCAACTCATCGCGATCGTGAGGGTCAGCCTTCGAGATCGCGATGAACAAAAGAGCAGGGCTTTCATTGTTATCGCGAGAAAACCCTTTGAGATCGCGATGACCAAAGAATTCCTTTATAACTATCGCGAACCAATTCCCGTAGCCCAAGACAGTTAGTAATGGGCTACTATCTAACAAACAAGCGAAAGAATAGATAACAGGAGTATATATATATACATATGCGGAAATTAAATCAACCCCAAGACCTGGTATCATAGTATGGAGCCAAAATACATACATGGAGTGCAAATAAACCAAAACTATATATACAGATGTCTCTGAATGGTAATAGAGTACATGAAGCAAAAGATAAACTAAAGCTAAGCTCCGATCGCCAAGAGCTCACCCTCAGCCTGAAGTAGTCTCCAACAGATCTCCAAGCACGATTCACAACGGTCTAACGGCGACGGCCCCCGCTAGGATCTGCACCCAAAGATGCAGGGGGTAGGGGTGAGCACCAAATGCGAGGCATAAGGTACCCAGTAGGTATCATAGGCCGACTGGGCACATATAAGATGAAAGCGCAGTAATAGACAGAATAGAAGCAAGCAGTCACAGAAATCAATGAATGGTACACAGGAACTAGCCCAGAGGGAAATCAACAGAACCACATGTGAGGCTAGTAAGCAGAATATACACACCATAGGCACAGGTGAAAGTAAGAAACAATGCACCTGGGGTCCTTGCAATAACAGTGTATATAAATAAGTTTACGAAATGGACGGTATACCAGTAACCTCAAGCGTAAGAAGAAGAGAGAAAGAGTAATAATAGGCATGCTCAGAGACATGAATCAAACTCAACTAGTCATACCAATCTCATACTTATCCATAATAGAGAACAATTCTGTAAGTAAAAAGCAAAAGTCTACCTACAGTCCCTCGGCCGCCTATACAACCGAGGAACACAAACAAGTGAAAACAAACCCTCCGGCATCCCATACTACCGGAGCGTACAATAAGCAAACAGCAAACAGGGTGGAGCCTCAAACAATGAAGTGGATATTGTATGCATGAAGATCTCAAGTGCCATGGTATCTCTGTATGTACCTCCTTCGGCGCCGATCCGGCCCAGCAGGTATGTTCCATGGAAGGACACTGCCCGTATACCTCTACTCCACCGTATATCCCTCCTCCGGCACACGCAGCCCGTAGCCCCTGGCCCGGATGGCAAGGTCCATGGAGGTCCCAGACCCCATACTAAAACTCAGTATCAGAACATGTCATCCGGAAGCAAGTCCGATATCAAGAT